>QXEO01000334.1:2515566-2903574 GCA_007115705.1 Dactylis glomerata
TAGGCCGGCATTCGGCTGCCGGCCCAAGGGAGACCAACCGGCACCAGGCTGCCGGTTGGGGGTAGAAGGGCCGAAGGGTGGGAAGATTAAGGAAAAAGTTGAGGGAACCAGACGAAGGCAAAGCCAGCGAATAGTTGATAGTCACAGACTCTTGACGTTTGGGCTGAGAAGCCATGCCCAAGAGGTTCGAAGCTAGAGCTGCCTCGCTTGGCGTTGGCATCGTTCACGAAAAGTTAGTTTCGAGCTAGCTGCCAATCCAGCTACCCCAAAACTCGGGGGCTAGGGGGAAAGGGAATTGGTCCTCAGAAGTGGACCGGCTCCAGTACCTCGCCGGCTGTCCGTTCAGCTGGCGCTGTGACACGATCAGCAAACGAGCAACGAAATCGAAACTTAACACTCGCAAAGCAACGGCTAGAGCCGGAAACTAGGAGATCTACTCCAAGCGTGACTCGGGACGTGTGAAGGCCCGGGAAAGGGAACGTGCCGTCTCCAACCCTCGCCCGAGCCGGTACAATGTTCAGTTTCCGCCCCGTCCGCGCTGGAGCCGGAGCTAGTCAGCCCTCCTGGAACCGGCCAGCTGAAGCACCGTTCCCTCCGCGTCGAAGCCGGAGGAGCCCGCCTGAGGTGTCTGCGCAGGCCAGTGACTATCATGGTCCCTGTCCACGGATTCGCGTGACAGCAGTCTCGTTAAGAGAGGAATCATTGCATCGCAACGGTGTCAAACAGAAGACATTCGCGCGATGGCAAGAGCACACAGCAAACAAAGAAGAACAAGTGAAGATTTGCAGGAAATGAAAGAAGTTCTTAGTTGCATGGCTGGCGGTTACATAATAAAGGCCACGCTAAAGGCCAAAGCAGCAAAAGGACTTCCCCTTCCTACCCCTAGATTCCTGTTGACAATGTTGCTGTCAAGGAAGGGGCTTCGCGGGCGCTCGCCGATCATGGCCAGGGGAAGTAGGCGCGGGCGCAGCCGGAACCGTCGACGACGCGGACGCAGAGGATGGGTGACCCGGCGCGGTGGGTCAGGATGAGAGACCATCCCCGCTCCAGGCCGTAGTCGGTGAAGAACCGCTCCCACCCCCCGGTGAGATAGCTCTTCCCCTCCTCGTCGTGGAGGACCTCGACGTCGTACAGCGGCTGTCCGCCGCTGCCATCCTCGATCATGAAGCTGGTGGGGGGATTCTTCCCCATCGTGCCAATGAAGCTAGCTGGGAGCGGAAGGCGCTCCCTACTCCCGGCCAGCAGGGGCACCATGGCGGTGGCGAACCCATGCCTCGAAACATAGGAGAGCCGCTGTTTGGTCGGCGGGCATGGCGGCGGCGCTCGTACCTTCTTCATGGCCGCGCTAGAGGAACCGCCGGCGCTCGGGCCGGCGAGGCCCGGAGGGGCGGCCCCGAATGCCATTGCGGCACCAACGAGGGCGGCCGCCGCCTCCAGGGGCGTCCCGGTAAGACCGGCGACGGAGGTCGCGGCCGCGGGAACTCCGGCGCCGCCGGCAGCCGCGGCCACGGTCCCGCCAGGGGCCGCGACGATGGTGGAGGAACGGCCGGCCCCGATGAGCCTGGTGGCGGCCGCGGTGGTGGCCGCGGCCGCAAGCGCGGCCAAAGTCTTCTTGTTGCGGCTGCCCTATGGACGACCGCGTTTCCGAGGCATCGGCGGCGTCGCTGCCGGGCCTCCGAGCGGGCGACCGCGCTCGTGCTCGCTTGGCCCGTCGCCGGCTCCGGCCCCGGCTCCACTGGTTGCCCCGAGTGACGACATCAAGATCAAAACGGGAGAAGCGGAGACGACGGTTTGTTGGTAGAGAAGGAATGAAGGCGCTCGGGAGTGAAGAAAGCCCTCGAGAGCTCCAAGATTTAAGGGCCGGCAGGGCATGAAAAGCCGAGCTGGTTTAATACGATTTAATCACATGCGTGGTGTTTCGATGGGACACGACGCTGACGCCGGCCCCGCTTCGTTACGTGATGTCTGCCAGAATCATTGTGGTGGCCGAAGGGTCAAAATGACAAGACTGGCCACTGGCATGCTGCGCCGGCCGCCGCGTGGGAACGAGACTCAAAGCGGCGCAAGTTCCCAGTAGGCGGTATGCCGGCTCGCAGCCGCCAGCCGGACTGCCACCGGAGCCGGTTCGTCCCGAGACGGCCGGAGGAACTCCGCAAGGCCCAGCCTCGACGACTAGAGCGACCAAGCCGGACCAGAAATCCTGGGACTTCGACAAAAGCGAGCAAGACTTCGGCAAGAAGAAGAACCCGCCAAAGCCCCATGCTAGCCCATGAGACTTCACCAGTTTTGGGGGCTAGTGTTGTGGGGATGACTTAGGGGGCGCACCACGGGCCGGGCAATATGCCGGTTGGCATCCCAGGAGTCCCCAAGGCCTCAGCACCAGAAGACCGGCTCCGCCCGAGGAGCCGGCTGCGCCAGCGGCCGGCTAGCGACTCCACCGAGGAGAACTGGAGCCGGTCGATGAAGACAAAGCTTCCCAACGGTTGTCTGGCCAAAAGCAGGTTAGCCCCGACAAGAGCGGCAGGGGCGCATGACGGGAGTGACGAGCGCCACGACCACATTCAGCCAATGAGAGATCGAAGACCCTTCCCCATGACGGGATCCGAGGCAAAAGGGAAGGAATATGCCCTCCAGATGCCGGCCCAGGGGAAAGGCACTTTATAAAGTGCCTTTGCCAGAGCAGGGCCAGAGGATGATGCCAAGGACGCCGCCGCCGAGGAGCCGGCAGCCGGCCGAATCGCTACCAAAACCTGTAACCAGGCCCCCGTCTATATAAGGGGGCCTGGACCCTTAGCATAGTGGAGACCCGATCTTCTTCTTCCTCCTCTAGCCCGAACAGCTCAAGGAGCGTTGTAACCGATACTCTCCAATCAATACGAAGCAGGCAGGAAGTAGGGGTTTACCTCCAACCGGGAGGGCCCTGAACCTGGGTAAACCGAGGTGTCTCTGTTGGCACGATCCCAAGCCGGACCCATCGTCACCATCGTCGAGCCCCTCCGATAAGCCTACCCATGGCTACTGTCTCTAAATTCCCACGACAGGAGGTTCATTTTGAGAGTCGGGAGCCAGTTGAGACACCTATGGAGCGGGATGTACCATTTGACCACACCTACTGCACAGAGAGTGTGTGTTATGGAGAGGCAGAGCCTTTTCCTACTATGACTGCTCATGAGACCAGGGTGTACTTTGAGAGCTACCTCGGACTGAATGGACTTGTGTTGAGTGATACCTCTGCGATGGACACATCTGACTCGGACTATGTTTCGGGTGGTAGGCCGTTTGTTCCAGAGACAGTGCGCCGGACTACACGCTAGCACGGGTGGACTCCGGGCATGTACTACAAGCCGTGAGATCTGGACGTGATGTCAAGACCAAGTCAGAAGCTTAGTTGTATCTATGAATGCAGCTAGTGCTAGTAGTATGTTGTAAGAATAAGAGAGACGGTAGAACTATCCAGTCTCGATCTATGAGTGTACTCCACGTGTGAGAGTACGTGTTATAATAATGACTTTGTATCGGTTTGTATGAGATGTATAATATGTACCTTGTATTTGGTTTTCTTGCAATCTTCCATTTGGAGTTAGATTTATGTTTTCCATTGAGTGACTAGTTCTGGGCATGGAGTGAAGCTTAGAAAGCATGGGCATGGTGTAACTATGAGATCTTCGCTTTATGTTACAGGACTAGAGGGGCTATGGATACGGGTTTAGCTGCCGATGCTGAGGAGCAATGCTTGGCACAAGAAGCTCAAACGAAGGCAATGAATGACCACTAGGCAGAAATGGAAGCCAAAGCAAAGGCTGATCAAGAAGCTCAAGCTCATTTACCACCACCACCATTCAGGCCTTTGGCGGAGCAAAGCTTCATGCAATATATGCAGTTCATGCAAGAGACACAGAACAAATTTATGCAAGAGCACATGGGGCATGTGGGAGCTGGAAGGGTTCCAGAGGCAAGATGGGTAAGTCTTTCTGAATTCCTCAATGCAAAACCACTTCCTTTTGCTTCCGCGGTGGAACCAATGGATGCGGAAGACTGGCTTATGGACACCGAGAGAAAATTGAAGGCTGTGGGAGCCAATGACGAGGAGAAGGTTCGTTATGCTTTACACCTTCTATCTGGACCAGCCGCAGCATGGTGGGATAATGAAGTGACACTTCAACATCCGGAGAAGGTATTCTCTTGGGAAGAGTTTAAAGAAAAGTTGCGTACCTATCAAGTACCAGAAAGTGTGGTTGAGCTTAAGAGGAGGGAATTTGAAGACCTCAAGCAGGGGAGTGCAACAATGATGGCTTATATCAAGGAGTTCACGAGACTCTCTCGTTACGCAAGTGACGAGGTGAGTACTGATAGCAAGAGGATGAAAAGGTTCCTCAGGGGACTGGATCCATATGCAGCAATGCAGATGAAGTTGACTAAGCCGCGTAACTTCCAAGAATTGATGGATACAGCCATTACCTGGGAGAATGATTACAAGTTGGTTCAGATGAGTCGATTGAAGAGGGCCAAGACTGAGGCCAAGAGAGTTCAACCAACCCGAAGTACTCCAAACCTGAGTTTCAAACTTAGAGTCAGGACAGGAGGAGCTCCACCCAATCATAAGGCATTCACACCAAAAGATCAGATCATCTGTCACAAGTGCGGACTTCCAGGTCATATGAAGAATGAGTACGCGAAGCCGAGGATTATCTGTTATGCTTGTGGGAAGGAAGGGCATATTCATCCAGACTGTCCAAATAAACCAGCTGGTGGTTGGCCAGCTAACAGTGGAGGCAAGACGGGAGGAGGTGGACGACCCGCATCTGGAGGCGGCAGTAGCAGCAAAAATGGGAACGGTAAAAGAGGCTAGACTTTTGGGAAGCTGAATTGTACATCCCTGGAGGAAGCTAACAACTCTGAAACGGCGGTCATAGGTACGCTTAGCATCCTTACTCATCCCGGTAAAGTTCTTTTTGATACTGGTGCCACTACATCATTCATTTCCAAAGATTTTGTCAAAAAATATGGGTTAAGGTGTCAGACGATAGCTCATCCTATGACTGTTGTGATGGCCGGGGGTAAACTTTTAGTATCCCAATTCAAACCAAACCAGGTCATTACGATCTGTGACTGTCCTTACTTTGCCGATCTCTATGTTCTTCCACTTAAAAACATTAAAGTTGTTCTGGGTATGGATTGGATGTCCGATCATGGAGCACACATTGATTGTGAAGAGAAGACTGTGTCAATCCGGAAGCCTGGAGGTGGAAGGATCACATATCAAGCAAATAAGCACACCCATGTAGAGGTTGGAATTCAACTTAATTCTCTGAAAGAGGCAAAGTTAGAAGATATTCCAGTGGTTAATGAGTTCATGGATGTTTTTCACCAAGAATTACTGGGAATGCCACCGGATCGGGAGATTGAATTCACCATTGATCTGAAGCCAGGCACAACACCAATTTCTCAAGCACCCTATAAAATGGGTCCTAAGGAGTTGAAAGAACTGAAAGAGCAGCTAGATGAGTTGGAAAGTAAGGGATTTATCCAAGAAACTATATCACCTTGGGGTTCGCCCGTCATATTTGTTGATAAAAGAGATGGAGGCAGAAGAATGTGTGGGGATTTCAGGAATCTGAACAATGTCACCATCAAAAACAAGTATCCTTTACCAAGGATTCAAGATCTGTTTGATCAAGTTCATGGAGCTGGGGTTTTCTCAAAAATTGATCTGAGATCTGGTTATCATCAAATCAAGATCAAGCCAGAAGATGTATCTAAGACTACATTTGTCTCAAGGTATGGGCATCACGAATACTTAGTCGTTCCTTTTGGTTTGACCAATGCTCCAGCAATCTTCATGAATTTATTGAACAAGATTTTTATGCCATACCTGGACAAGTTTGTGATAATGTTCATCGATGACATTCTAATATACTCAAAGAATAAAGAGGATCATGCTAAACACCTCAGAATAGCATTGCAAGTGTTAAGGGAACATCAGTTGTATGCTAAATTCAGCAAGTGTGAATTCTAGCTGGATCAAGTGGAATTCCTTGGTCATGTCATTAGCAAGGAGGGGATTGCTGTGAATCCAAGCAAAGTTCAGTCAATTTTGGATTGGCAAGCACCAACCAATGTGAAGGAAATTAGAGGTTTTCTGGGAATGGCCAGATACTATCGGAGGTTCATTGAAGGATTTTCGAAGATAGCAGGGCCGATGACAAAATTGTTAAGGAAAAACACTCCATTTGAGTGGTCTAAAAAGTGTGAAGAGAACTTTCAAGAGCTAAAAAGGAGACTCATAACAGCATCTATCTTAGCAGTACCAGAAACTAGAAAGGATTACACAGTTTACTGTGATGCATCCAAGAATCGATTGGGTTGTGTTTTGATGCAAGACCGAAAGGTAATTGCTTATGGTTCAAGACAACTGAAGCCACATGAAGTCAATTACCCAACACATGACCTAGAATTGGCAGCTGTTGTTTTTGCTCTCAAGCAATGGAGGCAATTTCTCTATGGTGCCAAATGTGAGCTATACACCGATCACACGAGTCTTAAATATTTTTTTACTCAGAAGGAGTTGAACATGAGACAGAAAAGATGGCTAGAGTTGATCAAGGATTATGATCTTACCATCAATTATACTCCTGGAAAGGCTAATGCGGTAGCCGATGCATTAAGCCGGAAGAGTATAGAAACACAGCTAATGGATAGAGAACTTCCGGAGGAATTGCTCAAGGATCTTGAAAGACTGGAAATACAATGTCTAGAAGTCAAATCTCTGGGAAGTATTTACACTATGAGGGTGATGGAGGAAAGACAAAGCGACTTAAAATACACTATATTCAGAAGACAAGATGAAGATCCTTTCATCGCTGAAGAAATCCACAGGATTGAAGAGGGTAGACCATCTGAATTCCGTCTAGGTGATTTCAATTCCATCTGGTTCCAAAACAGAATTTGTGTGCCATATATATCGGAGATCAAAGGACTGATTCTCAAGGAGGCTCATGAGACACCATACTCCATTCATCCGGAAAGTACGAAGATGTACATGGATCTCAAGGAGTTGTTTTGGTGGAATAACATGAAGCGGGATATAGCCAAGTATGTAGCAGAATGCCACACTTGTCAGAGAGTCAAGGCAGAACATCAAAGTCCAGCAGGGTTACTACAACCTTTGGATATTCCGGAGTGGAAATGGGAGGAAATCGGAATGGATTTTATTACCAGTTTACCTTTAACCAAGAGACACAAGGATATGATATGGGTGATAGTTGATCGACTCACCAAAAGTGCACATTTCTTGGCTGTGAATCAGAAAGATAGTGCAGAGAAGCTGGTAGAAATATATGTTAGAGAAATCGTCAGCAACCATGGAGTGCCCAAGAAGATTGTCTCTGATAGAGGGTCTGTTTTTACATCAATATTCTGGAGAGATCTACATACAGCACTGGGATCACAGCTGGATTTTAGTACTGCTTATCATCCTCAAACTGGTGGGCAAACAGAAAGAACAAATCAAATCTTGGAGGATATGCTACGTGCATGTGCTCTAGATTTTGGAGGTTTGTGGGATGAGCACTTACCGTTAGCAGAGTTTTCTTACAACAATAGCTATCAAAGCAGCTTGAAAGCAGCACCATTTGAAGTATTATACGGACATAAGTGCAGATCTCCAATATGTTGGTTTGAGCCTAGAGGCAACCATGAATTTGAAACTAATTTCATCCAAGAGAAGCAAGGCATCATTGATACCATTCGAGATCATTTGAAGATAGCCCAGAGTCGACAAAAGAGTTATGCAGATCAAAAGAGGCGGACTTAGGAGCCCAAAGTAGGGGATTTGGTATATTTGAAGGTTAGCCCTATGAAAGGAATCAAGAGGTTCGGTATTAAAGGAAAGTTAAGTCCAAGATATATTGGACCTTTCAAGATTTTAAGTTAGAATTGTAGTGTTGCTTTGAAATTGGAGCTTCCAGCAAAATTGAAGCAAGTTCATAATGTTTTCCATGTTTCTCAATTTCGGAAGTGTCTGAAAGCACTTGAAGACTCTATTACACATGATGACCTAGATCTTCAAGCAGACCTGACTTATGACGAGAAGCCAATAAGGATCTTAGAAGAGAACTGGAAGAGGCTACGGAATCGTGCAATAAAGTTCTGTAAAGTGCAATGGAAACATCATTCTGTTTGTGAAGCGACTTGGGAGAAAGAAGAGGATTTGAGACAAGCTTATCCAGAACTCTTCAGGTACACAAAGTTTTAACTTCGAGATAAAGTTTTGATAAGGGGGGAAGACTGTAATATCCCAGCATTTAGGACCAAACGAAGGGTAGACCTAGGACTATTGTGCATTCATGCATCTAAAAACCTGAGTAATTTTTTTCCAAATTCAAAAACCTGAGAGAGCAAAGCTCCTTCCTAATCATCTTTAGATCTAGGGGTTATCAGAATGCTATGGGTTTTGCTATGATCTCTTGATGTGGTTATATAAATGAATTAGGAAGTTCATTTTAATTGTTGAATAATTCCAAATTTGAAATAATGATTAATAATAAAGAAATAACCCAATTATTATTTAAGTTGGATAATAGAATTCAAATGAGTGAATAAAGTAAATTGGAATGTTACTTTATTAACATGAATCACTTATACAATATTCCTTACAATATTGCAAATCAAACCTAAAAGTAGAATATGAAATAGATTGAAATTACACTTTATTAATCAAGCACAACAATACAATGTCTTTACAGATATTTGATTAAGCAAATGAATTACAAAAAGGGTACATGATAGAAAACTAATCCTAGACTAAGTCTTGAGAAACTTCATGATCTAAGTCTTCTTAATTTGCAACCTGCAAAACAAAGCAAATAAACAAAAGAAAATTGATTAAGTGTTAGAGTATATAACTCTCGGACTTTGGCAATTATATTGCCATTTGCATCATTGAGTTTTTGGACCAAGTTTAGTATCTGTTCTTATAAAGTTGGTACAAACAGAATGTGCACCCAACACTTTAGCATTCACAGCATCACAGAGAGAGTAGTGAGGATCAGATCAAGCATTGGTGACAAGCAAAGTAGCTACTTACAGGCAGCTCAGTCACACTGACTGGGTGTGGTGCTGTCAGCACCACAGCAAAGCAGTGAAGCAGCTGCTGGAGTAGATCAGCTCGGCCAGGAGCTAGCAGCTCTCATTCGACAAACACAACACCAGCACAAAAGAACTCAGTTCTTTTCACAGCACCAATTATCATTCAACAAACAAACCAAGGGATTGAATCCCTGGAAGCTGAAGAAGGTGTCAAGGTGGAGCAGTCCCTGGCTAGGAGGAGAAGGGCAGGCACTAGAAGCTTACCAGGAGGAGAAGGGCCGGCAGGAGTCGAACCAGGAGGAGAAGAACAAGCTAGGAGCACTCCACAACTCTCCAGCAAGCAGTAGCAGTTCAACATCAAGACCTCAGCTGCAAAACTCCAGCCAACAGGTGGATACTTCTGCATCACATATTTCACTGCCAGTGCATGAAATCATGCATGGTTGGGTCCTGATAGATTTTCCCTCAGACTAGCAAAGTGATGCTTTGCTCAGTACATCACTGGGAGAATTTTGTGCTAAGCCAAATAGATTCATCCAAGTAAAAAGCCTCAGCTTTTGCTTCATAGGCAGATGACAGTAACAACAGCTGTGGCTGCACAGAGAAAGCTTGTGTTGGGCACATGTCCTAGTGGACATGCACCTCAATCACACAAGTAATGCTATCACTAGTCCAGAATCACAGCAGTGGGCACAAAAACATGTAGTGCACCTCACTACCTATCACTAGCCTCAGACCATCATCACTGGCTCATGGAAAAATAGGCAAGATCACCAATGAAAAGTAGCAGTAGAGCAGGAGCTGCTGGGCACATGTCCATAGTGGACATGCACCTCATCACAGCTCCTCACTATTTCAAGAAACAACCTTCTTGCAGGTATTGGTAAACTAAATCATTTTCGTGAGCTAAATCTGCCAGGAATCATATTTATTAACAACAACAGTAGCTGAATGAATGGAATTCAGTTTGCACAACTTAATAAGGACAAATAGAGCATACCAGGCACAGCCTAGAATAAATCATAGCCATCCCAATACACTACCAGTACCAAAGATTTTTTATTAAATCATTTTCCCAGTACACAGCTAGGAATCATGAATCATTAACACAAATACTAACTGAACATTGCAATTGAGCAAAGTTCAAATTAACACGTCTGTCAGAGAGTGCACTGACAGAGGATTCGAGACGCAGCTAGATCATCACATGCTATAGCACAGCCACACTTAACTGAAAGCAAACATCAAGCTAACAACATACAGTAGCTATAGCATCAGCACAGAGAGCTTGGCACTCGGCCAAGATGGTCGAGGACAGAGGCCAGAGAAGAAAAGGGCAGGTGGAGGAGGAGACAAGCACTCACCAATTGCCCAGGTGCAGACCTGGCTAGCATGGTGAGGCAGTGCTCGCCCGGCCAACCAGGCGCAGCCCGAGGAGGCCTTCACCGGCGGCGGCGGCGCAGCACAGGGAGCACCCGCCGAGGATGCTTCCACCTGTGCCGCTCACCCACCACGACCACCTCAGAGGCGCACAGCGGGCACCAGGAGAAATTCCGGCGTGGTGTCGAGCTTGGTGGCGACATGAGCCGGCGAAAACCGAGCTGGGTTAGACCCAGATCTCATCAGAGAGGCGAAGGTTTCCGAATCCACTTGGTGGAGGAGGAAGAGGACAGGGTGGCGACCATTTTGCCCAAGGTGGTGGCGGCGAAGCTCACCGGAGGCGGCCGGAATCGTCAGGCGGCGGCGAGGGCGATTAGGGTTCGGGAGAGAGTTCGCACGAGGAGAGGGGAGAGGAAGTGAGGCCGGTCTGGGTCGGTTTGACCGACCCAGAGCCTGACCGGTGGGGTTAGGCCCCAGCTGGGTGGGCTGGGCCAGGCCAATGGGCCTAGGCCATTTTAAACATCCAAATCAAATTCCATCTTCTAATTCAAATCTTTTCCAATTAAATTCAAATTTGAAATTTAATCAACTATTAGAATTACCTCTTAAAATAATTTCTTTCTGTAATCAATTATATAATTGAGTAACATTATACATTACCTCACTTTTCAAAATAAATTCAGAATGTGATATTCTTTAATTTCCATTCTTACCAAAAAACTTTAACTTCTATTAAAGAAATAAAACTGAAGTCTTTTCTTTATTAAACCAATTCCTTTTCTTTTCAAATAACTTCAATAGAAGTTTTATAACTTAAAATTTGATTTCAAACCTTAATTAATTGCTTTAATATAGAATTAGGGTAAAACACACAAATAGTACTTTGTGTTCTATTAAAACACTTCAACCTTACCAAGTCTTGGGTAAAACACACAAATAAGAAAACAAAGTCAAAGAATCACCATGCATTGCATATCATTGCACATAGCATCCATTTGCTTCTTTAAACATTGTCCTTATCGGACGATGATTGAATTCTTGTAGAACAAGGAGATCAGGAGAATCGCCAAGTATCCGACTCCATTACCTTTCAGTCACAAGGCAAGTTTATCTTGCTCATATCTCTTGTTTGCACTGGTTTTGCAACTTCTTGCAAAGTGTTGACTTCAAACTCTAACATTTCAAAAGGGATGGAAAACCTATTTTCATAAGTAATATGACTAGTGGTTATCGACCGGTGGTGATAACCTAGGAGGGCTGGCAGGTGGAACCACGGTAAGATTGTGGTGGTGGAGGTTCCACTTGTACGGGAAAGTTAACTTAGGATTAATTACCAATGCCACAGTTATTCCGGCGCCGTAAAAATTGTGTCGTCCAAGAGACTTGGAATGAGACGGGAAAGTCAGCTGTATCTTCTCTCGTTCACATGTCAACGGGCAGCCAGTTGCCGGTCGCGGTAGATCTTGCGAGACTACTTGCATATGGGTGGGACACCTAAGTTCTCACGGCACTGGTGTCTATGATGGTCCGCAAGGGATGCCTAGGTACTTCATCGTTGGGGGTGAATATCAGGGGCACAACCTACTTGCATGAATTGGGTGGGCATGCGTTGTGCGGTGAAGGCAGTGATTGGCTTGGATCAATGACTGGGCCCCACACCATGGAAGTGTGGACGGGAATATACGCCCGGTTGCGCAGCAAGGCTTTGATCTCTTTTGGAAGGACACACCTCTGTAGAGTGTAAAAAGATGTGACATGTTACCCCTTGTTCCGGGAAGGAGCTGCGAACGCGGCAGGAAAGGTGTTCTCAAGGCACTACAACCTGTGTTGGCTGTTGGGCATAGTTTTCTAAAGTAAAAGCAATCTTCCAAGAAACTCTTGATAAAACCTTGCATTTGCCTATGACTCTTTTGGGTTTGTGGCTGTAGATAGTGCATATCACACAACTTCTTTCTATAGAAACTTGTTGGGTAACGCTCGTTACTCACCGCAATCTCTTAAACCCTTGCTAGACTGTGAAGAGCTTGATGAAGCAACTCTGAACGCCATCGGAGGCCAGCAGGACGTCTTCTACGAGGAGCCAGATCTTTCTCGTGGAGTCGAAGGCGTGGATTACTTCATACGCTACTGAGCGTCTTCCGACGAGGACTCAGATTGAAGAAAGACTAACTAGTAGAATAGTATCGTAGTCGAGGAACCAAGCAACTGTAGAATAGGAATAAGTTGTTGTGTTCTTCTCGTGTTTAATTATTTGAAGCTTTCCAGTTGCTGTAAACACTAAGAACTTGAGGTGTTCTCTTAGGGGGAGCATTTCGTTATCATCACGCTTTGGTTTGTAATATTATGAAGTTCAGTTTGAATTTGGGCCCGCAATGTTTCTGTTGTACCATTCTGAGGGATGTAATATCTGTGGAGGCTTGTTCTGCAAGTGTTATATCAACGACTTGCATACTACAACATGCAGTGGTATGCTGGATCACCGCAGGTGTCGTCGTGGCAGATCATGAGGTCTTCGAGTTGGACTTATAAGTCGAAATTCTCCATGATTTTGTCGCCTCCTGCGATTTTTCTTTCTTCTGTTTCTGCTAAGCTGACCGGCGAGTTTACCTTGCTGGAAGAGCCTTCCGATGATTCTGACATTGCTACTCTCTTGGGTTCACTTGCCGACGGACCCGGTTTTGCCGGATCGGAAAGGTGAATCAAACCTAGTGATCCGATGTGAAAATTTAAGCTTTCGATCGTCAAATCCATATCTTGATCCATGCTCTCGAATACTTGCGTAAAACTTGACTGGTGAGGTTGAAAATCGAGGGTTCCGAAGGGTATCTGGATTTCGTCGACTTCTGGATTCCTGCTGGCTAAAAGCGAAAAAGCCATCGAATTCATGATTCCAATGCCTAGAGTCCCCACGGGCGGCGCCAATTGATGAGGGTTAACTCGACAAATATCCTAAATTAAGGACTTAGGATCGGGGAGATAGGGCGTCGGATGAACTCAAAGGTAAACTCAGTCAAACAAGGTGTGTATCGAAAGTAAACGTGGATGTAGAACCTGGCTTGCTTTCAATCTGTCCCTCACTGTCCCCTCCTGGCCCCTATATATAGACGGCCAGGTCTCAAGGATCGGGAGGGATCCGATACAGATTACAATATCGACAAACGATATAAACTCGTATTTCGACTAGTATTACAATTGGGCCTAGCTAAACGGGCCTCAGGGGTACTCAACTGACGGGCTCTATTATCTATATCCTTGTCAGGTGGTGAGACCCTACGTGCTGCTATAATTAACAATATGGCAACAATTTGTCGGTTACAATGATGGTGTAAGACTTAGCCTTAAGGGTTCCTCCACGCCGGCTTATAAAGATGCCTGGCGTGGGCATCACGGTGGTTCCGGGCGGATACTACGTAGAGTTCTAGACTAAATCCTATACAATATCTTTTACTACATGGCCATCCACCATGGGCCTAATCTAGCTAACCGCCATGAGCTCCTGCTGGTCCGGGAATCCGCCATGGGCCTCCAGCAACTGGGCCGCCTGGTCAGGCTATGTGTCTGACCACCATCATGGGCCACCCAGGCTTGCTGGTTTAGGACTGCATCTCACGTATACTCATTTGGTATATCCCAACAAAGTATTTGCTTTGTTGAGTGATAATTTGTCACCTATGAGCATATGCTCCCAGTTTTTCAATTTTGTTTTAAATGTAAAATAGGTTGGACAACAAAATTAATGCATATATGTCGACATTCTAGGTGCTCACAAAGTTGTTGCACGAAAACTAACATTTTGAATTATTTTTTCTGGTCACCTTCTTATGTAATAACTTTGCTTCGTATACTGGGAGCCAACACCAAGTGAACAACTATGCATATACTATGGCTGTTGAGGCGTTGCCACATAACCAATTGCTGGAATATACAGACAAGAGTCCATTAAAAAGCCTGTCTGATTGTAAAATCTCATGACTGATGCTCGTGTCACCCCTGCGAGGCAATTGGGAGGCGAACCCTAAATTGCCGCCATCGCCCCTCTCCCCATCCTCTTCCTCCCTTGACACCGCCAAAGGGCGTGGCCTAGCAAAACCTAGTCGGTGTCAGCGGCGGGGTCTTCTTGTCCCCTCTCACGGTAGAGTAGGCATGGACGAAAACCCTGAGGCATCATGGTGTGGCAGCTTTCGCAGAGGCAGTGGGGCATGCGAGGGCCCTAAAGTCCGTTGTGCCACATTCGTATTGCTTGTCTGCCAGGACCTCCCCGCGAATGGTCACAGATCATACTATGGGGATGCGTGACTGCCGGTCAAAACTAAGCCCTAGCAACCTTGGACAACCTAAACCTCCATGGCGGGCTGACGAAGCAATGTGCCACTTCGTTGGGACTCCAAGTGCAGAGTGTTGTAGCAAGAGTAAATTTTCCCCACGAAGAAACTCGGGGTTTAAATCGAACTCTAGGAAAACTGTCAAAAAAGCTCTCTTCGTTCTCGTCAGGCAACCTGCAAAACAATCTCCTTGTCTCGCGTCCCCAACTCCACCGAGTGGTTGTCAAGAACGGGGTGTTTAATGTTAGTAAAAATAAATAATAAATCCAATAAAATAAATAACAATACAATAATGTAAACTAAGCTAATATGCAACTAAAATAATATGATAAAGGTGTTTTTGGGTCTTTGATATGATTGCAAGAAAGTAAATATGTTTTTGTATTTTCGGATTTAATTAATGATGAAAATTAAAAGACACGTGCAAGCATTGGAATGGTGTTTCTTATGATTAAAATTGGACCGCGGTTCATGGGTTCACTTGTCTACTCTCTCATAAAGTCGTGGTGACATTAAGCGCAAGATAGATGACCGAAACATCTATATGATTTTTATTATGTTAACTTGATAATATTCATATGGGAATTCTAGCAAAGATTGGAGGGGGAAATGCTTCCGGGTCGCCCCCGGTCCTAAAATAAAGATGATACTACACATCTTATTTATACTCCACTAGAAAGGAATTCACTTCAAGCAGTCTAATATTAAGAGTTAACAGTGTATAGCCTTAGGTACTTTGATATGATGCTGAACAACAAATATGTTACCGCTTGGACATATTACGATAAAACAATGTCTATGAATGTCACATGGAATTCTCAGCTGTCACCAATAAATTATAACACATGCATTCTTTTTATCCCTAGTGAGGTAATCGTGGAATTGGTAAAAAAACAATGGCAGATCATGAATACTTTTCACAATTCACTACTACTACCTAGTTACTCCATCCAATACATACCATCCCCCTTTCGTGCTCTCGCATACATGTTGGATCAAAACAAGTAATAAAGAATAGGGTGATAATATGCATCTACTCATACATCAAGAACAGAATAACATATCACATCTCATTGATCATCCGATAAAATAAAGATCCACCACATAGGAATTACATAATATGCATCATAATCATGTTGGGCAGCTTATATGGCACCTAAACATAGAAGCATAAGAGAGAAATAGAACAAGCTACTACCAAAAACCCATAGTCCAAAGGTGGACTACTCCCTCTTCATGGCGGTGTCGATGGTGGTGATGTTGGAGAGGTTGGCGAAGTGACCGAGGGCGACCCAGAAGCATTTCCCCCTCCAATCTTTGCTGGAACAGTCTTTGTTTGTGTGTTTCGTGTTTCTCCGTCGCCTTCACTTGGGAACACTGATGTGGGTCTTTATATATGCGTTTTTAGGTCAAGCTAAGCATCAGGAGACGGAGATGGACGACATCGGAGGTTCGAGGCTCAAACAAGCCTAGGTGGTGCGGCCTGGGCCTGGGCCCACGCCACCAGGTCTTGTTTAACCCATGTGGCCCCCTTGTTGGCTTCTCGTGCTCCATAAGGTTCTCATGATAAAATATTAACGCCCGAAAAACTCAGGTCAATTTGAGTTCAGGAAGGTCCCTGAAACGTCAAAATACACAAAACAGGGTTTTCTGGTTCTGCAGAATTATTACCAAAATAAGGGGGATCGATGGAAAATCCCCATAAATCAATGCAAAATATGATTATAACAACTAATAACATCTTAATATGTTGGAATATACATCAATAAACTACAAAGTTAATGCCTGAATTTTGCATGCATCACGTGCAGAATAAATAAACTGAACGTCTCAATAGTAGAGACGGTTAGCATAGAAGCCCATCTTAGAAATATCCAAGAGGCGGTTCTTGCTAGCAAATGACTGCGGCGCAAAAATCTGAGAAGCGCCTAATATATGTAACCGCCTCAACCGTGAGGTAGAGGCAGTTCTTATTTGGAACCGACTGCAACGCAAAAAAATATGTAAGTGGTGGAGAGTTATAAGCGGCTCTAAGAATCTTACAGATGTTGCTGACTAGCAGGCCATTAGAGGGTGTTACGCCAAGGTGGTTTGTTTCGAAACCGAGATGAACTGCCCCTAAGGGCCGCCTCTAGCGAGTTTGTGCTAGTGTGACTCCGGTCATGGCGGATGATTGAGGCGTCTTGTACTTCATTACCTTGTCAAAGGCTTCATCAATGCAGATCTAACCTCCCCAATCGGGTTATTTCGCTCTCCCTCCCGGGGCATCATTTTGGAGTAGTCGCTGGTCAAAGGGGTCAGAAGGGGGAGCGGATTCGTCTTGCATGCAACCTCTAGCGGAGATATCAAGTCATGCCTGGACGCAAGGTGCTACGCTCAGTCATGCCTGTTCCTGGATGGTGCTATGCACGACAGATCTTACAGAGGTTTCTAGCCGCATTGGCTGGCGTGACTCGACGGCATGGTGTTGAGGTGTCTCATTGGCGAGCGTGTGTGCCTAGATGATCGCTTGCAGGGTGGTGGTGGTGCTTGACACTATGGTGGTGTCAGTGACTGGCCTGTTGAGAGCCTTTACTTCGTTCTACACTCTAAAGTTGAGTTGGCAGAAGATGGAGGAAAGTTGAGTTGGCAGAAGATGGAGGGACGACTTCTAGATAGTGTGTATAAGACGTTTTCTCTAGTTTTGGCGTGTAAGGAGACAATATTTGAAGGAACCAGGCACCGTGTCCTCTATCGTAGTGCTAACTAGAAAAATGCCCCGCGCATTGCTGCGGGAATCGAAAAAGATATATGTATATATGTATTGCAACTATATGTAAATGTTTTATGTGTGTTATGCCAATATTTATATGAAAATAAAAGTAATGTAAACTATAATTAATATGTGTAATTGAAAAAAAAGAAAACATGACACACTTGCTTTTTCGAGAAAATTGGTTGCTTCCACGTCAAGGGGTTACATACATTTATCAGAATATCGGTAAGCTCTTGAGCTGTTGAGTTGCACACTTGCTATCCAAGGTAGAAAATAAATAAAGGGAGATTAGCACAATCAGTCAGATATATTGCGGGATTTTTTTGGTGTGGTTTTCTTAATGAACTTTGTCGTGGGACATTAGCATGCCAAACTACTTTTTTCTTAAGATGGCATAATATCACTTAGAAAACAACCAGAATAAACGATCGAACCATCATGTTGCCTATTGTTCAAATAAGCATACTTTCTTGACCAGATATTATATTAAAATAATGACAGCATGCAAGGAGAAGAGCATCAAACAGTGGATGCATTGCGAAAGTTTCTGAATTTGTCAACTTTCTATTGATGGTATAAACAAATTCCCTATTCTATTTCAAGTTCCCTCGATATGAATAGCTATACACAGGAGGAGGTATCATCTTGAGAAGCTGCAGGTGAAGCAAAATAGCATCTTTTCACAACAATCTCTAGCAAAAGAAGTTCAACGTGAGAAGTACACATTGTTACTCAAATGCATGAATTATGATGAGATAAATATGGTACTTTTACATATACGTAAACGGCAACAGAGATCAGTCAGAAGTTATTAGTAGTGTATGTGAAATTTTATCAAAGGTATATGCTACATATGTACCTTTTGTGATATATAGAAGGTACACTTGACATAAAACTAATATTAATCAAGGAAAAAAATATCATAACAACTTGGAATTACCTGGCGGGGTGACTCGGGAATCAGCGATGTCAAAATTATTGTGAATTTCCAGGTAATAAACCAATCTTACATAGGATAAATTGATGTCCCTAGACGACTGAATTCCGGTAGTGCTGAATCCAAAAGAGATCAACGCAGCTTCAGAATAAAACCAAGATGAATATGTCCACATAGAAATCCAAAGTAACCATTGTGAGCCTGTAGAAATTTATCAGATCGCCTATTGTACTACCATGGCTCTTTGGATAAACTGCAATATTTCAGTATGGTTTTAGCTTAGTCTTATGGGTAACCTGCAATCAAAGATCAACATGGTTTAAATGATGCACTTTTTTTTTGTACTGGATGTGCCCTAAGATCTCTATACGTAGCAAGGAATGCTCACCGGGGACTCTGGGGAATTAAGATTTCAATCGAGGTCACGGCGACGCAGTCATGACGGAGACGACGGAGATGGAACAGCTACACGGACCACGGATGGAACAGCTACACGGACCACGGGCGGAACATCATGCTAAAACGACTCCACCGGCTTCTCTTGGAGAAAAGGCAGATGAATGAGCAAAATCATCAATGCCTCTTACTACCAACTGTCAGTGGCCGATGGAGCTTGGTTTCTTATGATGGCACGTAGAAACTGAATGGTCAGTGCATATTTAAGAGAAGAGCAGATGCCATGCGGTGGGCTTTGCTGAAGTCTCAATTGAATACAGGACATCTAGTGTGCGCAAGTTCTTGTGCCTGCTTAGACACGTAACAAAGCAGAACAAACAAATTGACGGACAGATAATTGGCATCCTATAGCTATGGATATACGATGACATGGATAGGCTGCATGTGAAGATAGACAACTTAAATGAATTTCTAGTGGGGTTTTGCTTTATAAGAAGTATAGATAGGTGGGTATTCATCACCTTATTTGGGGGCTTTTGTTCATATGTCCGTTGTAAGACTTCTGCAAAATAAAAGAGCTCATATGCATCACTTGATCCAGGGGCCTCAACCACCATTTTTAAAGGGAAACGCTAGCGTTGGAACCATCTTAGGTAAAACGGCTTAACGTGTTGAAAAGCTGCTATGTGGAGCTCTATTACCGCTCTCGTTATTGCACAATTTCTCTAATGTCGGTGCGCTGGTAATTGGTTGACTTCGACATTTGAATTGTTCTTTTCAAGTCATTGCTAACCTGTTTATTCTGAAACCATACACATATATACTTACTGAGTAAGGTATTGCTAGCCAAATAATTCAATGCTTTTTTAGGGGAATAATTCAAAGCTTGGTTGTGTATAATCCAAAATGCAATTTCGTTTCGTGATGAATCGGATCGAACAGATAAATAAAGTGCAGAATGATGGGCTGCTGAGTCAGTGCCAGATACCTGGCTAAAGAATGGAAGGATAAGACGAGCACCTCAGCCTGAGCTGTTGTCCCTTGCACATGAGTTTAGCTTTCTCCACCGGATCCAACTACTAGGGCGGCGCATGGACCAGGTATGGGTTGAGCATGTGAGTCCACTTGGCTGTTCGTGCAGACCACTTACCATATTTTTACGGTATTTTAACGTGATGAAGATACGAACCTATCTTTGGTGACTCTACCATGAGTCACGCGTCTCAGCGTCGGCCGTTGAATTTGCTTATTAGTGGCGTAGTGCTGGACGCGTGAGAGCCAAGTGCCCAAGTTGAAGAATCAAAGGGTGAATTTGGTGGGGGTGGATTAACCAAAGAACAATCATCTAGTCAAAGCTAGATAAATGTTGGACGGCTGGGATCAGTTGTTAACTCTTAATAAAAAGCTCTGCTTTTCGGTGCTTTTGTTGCGCAGGCTCCCTTTTGGCTGTTTCCGGTGTTGACGGACACCATCGCATCCACCGAAGCGCGTGGAAGATCGACGCCGATTCCTCTTGATCGTGCTAAATAAAATAAAGATTCTAGTTATGGCTCGTCGTCACCGTGTAGTACACGTAGCTCGAAATTATGGTTTTAGAGCAACTCTGATCCCGTAAAAACTTGATCGTAAAAGTCGTTTCATTAGAGCATCTCTAGCAGTAGCTGTAAAAGGCATGAAAACCACAAAAGTCCAATGACTTCATAATTTCAGGCCAAATTCGGTGTCGATCATAGCCTTATCTGCGGACCAGCCCATAAAACGTTTTAGGGCATCCGTAGTCGATCGCCCAAGATCCATATATATAAAGGCCGGAGAGCGGTTTACGGGTCGAAACACTACTCCTCCGGCAACTCTCTCACCCGCACCGCTCCCGCCGCCGCTCACCTTCGGCGACAAATCGCCACCGCTCTAGGCCCAAATCGACGGAACTGCGCACGGCGATCGCGATGGTCTTGGTGGCGGCCGCGTCGGCGGAAGGACAGCGGTGACGGCCACGTCCACCGACCGGTGGCGGAGACCCCCGTCGAGCGGCGACGGTGCATCGTCTGCTCCGAGGCAGTGAAGAAGCACGCGGTGCGCAAGTACACCAACTGTGGTCCGACCCCGCTGCTATCGCTCGCTCCATGCACGCACTACGCGTCGGGAGCTTCGTCCTCGTGCTGTTGCCCCCGCTCAGCGACCCCGCCTCCTTCGTCCTCCTTCGACGACGACGAGGCAGACCTCGGGCGCATCATCGGCCCCGACGACTTCGTCAATGACTCCGCGGAGGAGGAGCGTGCGCTGGCGGAGGCGCTGGACCAGACAGCAGAGGAGGTTGAACGTCTCACTACACTGTGCGCCATCGAGGACTTCCGGGCGAGGGAGGCCGCCCGCACCCAAAGGATGGCGGAAGCCAAGCAGAGGGTGGTGGCGGCCGCACGCGGTCTCCTCCCCCCACCCCCCCCCCCCTCCCCGCCGCCTCTACTAGTTCGCCGCCACCACCATAGACAGGCCCCGGTGAGTTCTCCCGGGGCCGAATTTTGTTAGTTTGATCCGGGTGCATACACCATAGAACTTTTGTAAAAAGTATGGTATCTAATCGGATGAACTCCCATGTATCCGATGAATTCATATAATAATCAAGACATGGGCAATTGCAGATAAATAATGATAAAGCATCCTAGTATTAAGTAACCATAGGCATGTGTTCCGTATTTAGTCGTGCGTGCTCGCAATGAGAAACTTGCACAACATATTTTGTCCTACCAGCCCTTTTGCAGCGGGGCCTCAAGGGAAACTACTGGTCCGGAGCAAAGCATTAACACTCTGTGAATACATGTGATCCTCACATCACAGCCATCCCATCCGGTTATCCCAATTGCTGTCACTTTGGGGCCTCGGGTTCTGAACAATGATATGTGTATACAACTTGCAGGTAAGATCACAAACAATAATTATCCTCATGAATCAATAACATGTTCAGATCTGAGATCATGGCACTCGGGCCCAAAGTGACAAGCATTAAGCACAACAAGTTGCAACAATATCAAAAGCACTAATAACAGATACTAGACACCATGCCCTAACAATCTTATAGCAATTACATGAATGATCTCATCCAATCCCTACCATCCCCCTTCAGCCTATAGTGGGAATTACTCACACATGGATGATGGAATCATGGATGGTTGATGGAGAGGCGTCGGTAATGATGATGGCGATGATCTCCTCCAATTCCCCATCCCGGCAGGGTGCCAGAACGGAGTTTCTGGTTCCGAATCGCGGTTTCTAGTGGTGGCGGCGAAGCGGAACTCTATCTGAGAAAAACGGCGAACCCCCGCTGTTTTCAGGTCAGAGACCTTATGTAGGCAAAAGGAGGGCTTGAGGCAGTGGACGAGGCGGCCATACCACCCCCTGGCGCGGCCTGGCCTGGCCTGCGCCACCAGGTGGTGTGGGCCCCTCGTGGCTCTTCTCCGTCTCGTCTTCTAGCTCCGCGAGTCTTCTGGTAAAATAGGAGTTTTACGATATTTTCTGGGATTTTCCTGAAAGTTGGATTTCTGCACAAAAAACGGGACACCAGAGCAATTCTGCTGAAAACAGCATTAGTTCGTGTTAGTTGTATTCAGAACACACAAATTAGAGAAAAAACAACAGCAAAAGGGTTCAAGAAAGTATATACGTTTTGGACGTATCACACACACATACCACAGATCGAGCATCGGCCTGCCGCTGTGTCGCTCCTTCGAGCCATAGCACCGCCGCTCTTGGTCCATTCCGCCAGCTTCCAACGCGCCTTTCTAGGTGTTTACATCACTGGTGGTCCTCATACCACTACATCGACTCGCGCCTTGCAGCTATGCCGCCCATTTGGGGTGTAGCATTGCTACACGCATTCACCCTCGCCCTCCAAGCGCACCGACGTCCCAGGATTTTGAATCGCCGCCTCCCTTGGCGCAGGTCTCCACATCCCTGTAAGGTCTTCATCAAGTCGTCGGGTTCTTTTTTGCTTACTTCAAGTACTGCCGACGGGCTTCTACAGGTTACATGCATGGCCATTTTTAGCCATCACTGTTCCAGCCGACTACACCTTCGTCTCCCTCAACTACAACATTGCCGACAACATCATTGCCTCACCCCCCCCCCCCCCCAACTACACCTGCTCGTCTACTCGGACAATCACAGACTACACCGGCACTCCTCTCTTTGCCCATATGCACCTCGCGACTGTTCTAGAACCATCCACTGCTAGTCTCTCTGACATGGCACGAAGTTCAAGCCGGTCCCGTTCTACGCATGCTCGGTGCTACCAACACCTTCGTGTTCCTTCCTACCCGACGTGTTTCTAGACTTGCCAAATCTGGTGTGACACCTCGCATATGTCGGTTTCAACAAGATCACCTTAGGTCGACACCCTTCTCGCTGACTGCCTCGATCGAGTCACTTTCTTCATCACGATTGCACATGTGCATCCATGACCTCATGGCGCTCTCCTGGGTCTGCAGCTTCATGTGCGGCTATATCGACACCGGCAACCCCGACCACGACATCAACCATGGTGTCCCCTCGCACGGCTACCTCGACCAAGATTGTAGCATCCACCGCTCTAGTCTACCTCGACATCGGCATGAGGGCTATCACCTCGCATGTGCATTCCTTGGCTTTGTCTACACTACAAGCATCCGTGACGCAAATCTGTCCATGACACTCCTTCTACGACTGCACGCGAGGGGGGGTGTCAGCCCATTGGCTTCTACGCCTCTAGTTTCTCTCTAGTATGACCGTTTGTGGCAATATTGTTGTTCACATCACTACGGCTATGTATTAGGATAGATTAGGTAGAGTGTTTTTTCTTTTACTCCAAGTCGACTCTTTGTACTCCTATATGTACTTGCCCAGGAGACTCAATAATACATCCATTATATTCCGTCAATTCCTCTCCATCGTTCAACAATCTATCCCTGTAAAATATCCCCTCTTTAATCTTAATAAAAACAACAATCAACTATAAGTTGCCGTCCTACACAAAAAAGCTGGTAAAGGAGGTTTTGTAGTCGCGCGGATGCGACTTAACAAACCATGCACCAAATGTTCGATTTTACGGTTTGAGTTTGCGGGTATGCGATACCACAAAACATTGTTTTGATGTTTACTTCAGATTGGTAACTTTGGAAATTAATAATAATAATATAAATGTAACAACAATATAACTAAATTTATTATTATTTCAACATCACACAATACAACACTAATCCAAATTCCAATATTTTTAAAACAACTAATTAAGCAAATAAATAAGTGGTTCCAAATGCAAAGAATAGTTCGAAGCACTCATAAATAAATAGGAAATCTAATGGATAAATGGGAGACTAGCTATCTCCTATAAAGTAGTCAGTGATGCTCAAAAAGATTATCAAAAGGTTGGGTATGTGCCTCATTGTCTTCAATCTGCGGAATGTCTCAAAAATTTCTTGGATCTTATAGGTTTCTCTTCTAGGTATCGCACAACAACAAACATTGTAGCAGCAAAAATAAAAACAAAGGAAAAATACCCCCAGTGACCGCTGAGAGCCGTGTACGTGTCCCTAAGAAACATCCCCCAAGAAACTAACGTTTTCACCATTTAATTTTTGAATTGATCGGAATCTTCTGACACCAAACCTATAAGACATATAGGCTGAATGAGATCCACCATCCATGGGAGTAGCGACCGGACAAATCCCCACACTCCTGAATGCTATCAGCGAGATAAAGGTGGACGAGAAGGCATGTATACTATATCCATATCCCATATAGTGCCACCATAATATCACAACCAGTTGACCAAACTCTAACTTTCATGAATCTTCTAACAACGTCAAATGCTGGTCTAATGTCTCCACCCCTCCCACTGCTGGAGCAGGAAACAGAGGAGCCAGTAGGGATGGCAACGAAGCGGGTTTGGACAGATAATGCAAAACCATATCTAAATCCATATACATCAGCCTTACTATGCCCACCCAGTAAGATATATATGGGCGTGGATGTTGCTCCAAATCCAAACCCATGGGATATCCACGTATCCAAGGATATCCATGTGATTATGCACTATGTGCATAACTGACGAGGGGTTAACTCGACAAATGCCCTAGATGAAGGACTTAGGATCGGGGAGATAGGGTGCTGGATGAACTCGAAGGTAAGGTTAGTCGAAAATAGGTATGCGTAGAAAGTAAACTTGGGTGTTCAACCTAGCTTGTTTTTTAATCTGGCCTACACCGTCCCCTCCTGGCCCCTATATATAGATGGCCAGGTCTCGAGGATCGGGTAGGGTCCGACATAGATTACAATATCGATATACGATAGAAACTCATATTCGACTATCATTACAATTGGGCCTAGCTATACGGGCCTCAGGGGTACTCAACTAACGGGCTCTATTAACTATACCCTTGTCAGTAGCCCCTGAGATTCTACCAGAATTGTAGATTTGGATTGAATCTCTAATCTTTAAATCTTCGACTTGATCAATTCTTCGACTTCTTCTTATCTTTGAATCTTCGACTTGGTCTTTCGATTTATTTTCATGATATTCTTTCACAAGGGGTTTTGATGAACAAGCCTGACAACTCTGACGGATCAAGAGGTCAGTTAACTGCCGGAACAGATACTTGTCACCTACTTCAAATTCAATCCCCTTGGACTTGAATTCGGGATACCGGTCAAACCCACTCTTTTGCCGCATTTAGGACTTACAAAGAATGAATCCCAGTGATTCTCAGGGTACCCAGTGCGTCCACCAGGATTTTCTTCGCGTCGTAGACACGGATACATACCAGCAGAGCGCATCCATGTGCGTATACCAGGCCACACAGGACGGATCCCGGGGTCTTACCTTCGTGACAAGTCACGGCATTCGAGTTGCGTTGCGATAACGCAACTCGAGAATCTTATGTCGCAGTCAAAATTTGACTGAAAATATTCGGGTTTTAACAACCATAAAACTCGCTCCCGATGGGAGTAACACTCCTGCACTTCTCCAACTTTAATGCTTTACCAAGAAATATCGTCGGGTGCGCGCTCAGCGCTCCCGATGGGAGTAGCCCCCGAGGCTATAGTCGAAAAAGACTTTTTTGAGTATAGGCTCAAAATATAGCGTAGTCCATCATACTTCAACTCGAGATACTTCAACTTTGAGATACTTTTAAGAATATCTTGTCGTCGAATACTAATCCACTACTTCAGAGAGAAGTTGTATTCACCATTCTTGAAAATAGTAGCCCCCATGGCTATAATCGAAACTCCTTCGTATACAGTCTTGTGCACCTATTTTGCACTTGTCGGCGCCATCTTTTCTTCTTTCTTATATTATCTTCTTTATGACATCAATGAGTACGTCACTCTGTACCATTGCGAACCGTTGCATGGGCAGTACTATAAATTTCTTAACTTTTGACCGTTAGTGGGCTTACCGTTTCCTATCTTTGCGCCACGTCTCAGCCCACGATCCTTCTCCCAGAAGATATATAAGGGGGATCGTGGGGAATCTTACTGTTTACCAGCTCTTTCTCTCTGCCACCGCCGCCATTGTCGCTCTTGCTTCCTTCTCCTTTCGTGCATAGCCCCCAGGCATAGATCTGATAGATGCGCGTGAAGCACCTAGCGAGCAAGAACGCCATGGCCAAAGGAAAATCAAACACTGCGACCAGCTGGGTGACCTCTGCCATCACGGAGAAGGAGGTGGAGAAGGCCCGGACGGACGGCCTCATCTCCGCCCAAGATTCGATCAAGTTTCCAAGCACGGAGCGGATCCCGAAGCCCCCGAGTGGTTACCGGGTAATGTTCCTCGCTTTCCTCCTCCGTGGTCTTTCTCTTCCTGCCCATGAGTTCCTTCGTGGGCTTCTCTTTGTTTACGGTGTGCAGCTTCACTAGCTCACACCTAACTCTCTTCTGCACATTGCGTGTTTCGTGACTCTTTGCGAGTCATTCTTGGGCATTGAGCCCCACTTTCTTCTCTGGAGGTCAATCTTTCGGCTCCGCCCCAACGTTGTGTTGGCTAGAAAACCTGAACTGGGCGGAGCCATTGTTTCTGTGCACCCTGAAGCACAATACCTTGAATTTTCTATGGCCGCATCTGTCCAAGGGTGGAGGACCAAGTGGTTCTATATCAAGGACCGCAAATCCTCTCCTGAAGATGAATACGGCCTACCTCCTTTTGATGCTTCCCAGGAGGTAAAGAAATTGGCGTCGTGGGATATGCTCCCCTCAGATGCGGAAGTCGAAAAAATTCTTCCTCTTTTGTCTCGCATCAAGGCTTTAAAAGGAGGTCAAGGAGGCGCTTTGTCGGGTATTCAACTCATGGCGTTTTTCATTCAACGTCGAGTTCAACCTCTACAACACCGTCTTACCAAATTTTGGAGTTACTCCGGCTAGGAAGATCCTACCCGCGTCTCTGAAGATCTGATATCGAAAGAAGATGTCGACAAGCGGGTCAGGAGTCTCACCAAGCTCACCAAGGATCATGCAGTTGCTGATTTGACTGCTGATTTCTTTGACTCTGTATACCCTCTTCCTGAGGTATATATCTGCTTACTTCTTTGCTTCTTGTTGTCGATTTTTGCATTTCTCAAACTATGTTTTCTTTGTCCTTACTTACTCTAATAACGCATTCGCGTGCAGGGACAGCAATTTCTCCTCTCGCGCCCCCCTCTTCCAGAGGCAGGGCCCCTTCCGGCTGATCTGGCCAGGTCTGTATCTGAAGCCCCCGAGGCTGATGATAATCAGGACAGAGATGATGCCAAAGAATCAGAAGAGGATACTAGTTCGTCGACATCGCTTCCTCCTGTGCGGCCTGAAGATACTGGCTTGGACAAGAAAACAAAACGAGTCGACAAATTTGCTTCTTCGAGTTCCTCTTTCCAACAAGCAGTTGCGGAGAAATCTCCTGTCTTGACAGAAGATATGGATCTCTTCGACCTCCTGGCGTCGTAAGTATTTTATTTGAGTTCTTCATTTGCATTATTCTTGTCTTGTTTCTGTAGTATGGCATATAACGTACTTTCTTCTTTATAGAGATGACGAAGAGCCGCCAAAAGATGATTCAACTGCTCCTTTGATGTCGCCAATGACCGCTGCCGAGACCCCTGAGCCAGTTGCCGCACCGAGGGTCACTAGGGCTTCTGTCAAGAAGGTTCCGGAAACTCGAAGCAACAAACGCTCAAAGAAGGCCAAGGAACCCGACGTTTCTCTTGAGGCCCATGCATCGACGGGTTCTCCCGACGATGTGAGCGACTCCTCTTGCTTTTCCTTTTCTTGTCTTTCCTTTGCATATACTTGTGCTCTTACACGTCGTTTCTCTTAGGCATTATTGAAGAGATTTGTCGCCTTAGGCACGGAATGTGCTGGATACCTGAGGGTTGCGAAAGCGTCCGAAGGTGCACTTTTGATGTCTAGTCACAACTTTTTCCTTGTACTTATACTTTGCTCTTATCTGACACGCTTGCCTCTTCTTCTAAAGTTGCTCTGGCGACGGCTAACGCTCGGATTGCGTCGCTGGAGGCGGAGCTCCGTGCTTCACAGAAAGCTTACGATGATGCGGCCACTGCCAAGGCAAACGCTGAGAAGTCGCAGAAATCTGCGCTTGGTAAGGCGAAGAAAGCTGAAAAAGCTTTAGCTGATGCCAACAAGGATCACGCCCAGCGAGAGCAAGCCGTGGCGGAGCGTCTCCACACAATGTCCACTGCTGCTGAAAGTAAGTGTTTCGCCTTGTCTCCTATTTTCGACTTCTGTTGCACTGTTGTACGTGCTGACATCTTCCCCCTTCTTTTCTTGTCTACCTTTTTTGTGTCGTGCAGGATTTACCGGGGTATCTCCGTCGGCCCTGCAACCGGACGATGACCCTCTGATGACTGCGGTTAACCTACTCAAGGAAAACTGGATATCTATCCAGGAAACTTTCGAGTTAGTTAACCGCGTTCTATCACGACTGTTTGTCGGGTTGTGGCCGAAGAAAAGGGCAGCAGTTCCGAAGGATGACTTGAGTAATCTTGCCAAGTCCTTCGATACAACTGAAGACCCCACCCTCCAACTGAAAGGGCTTTCTATTAAGCGTGGCACCGAGGGTGCTATCGCACTATCCCTTGCGCATGGTACGGACTTCGACTGGGAGAGGGTGAGCACTCCCCATGGCCGCACCCGCGACGAGATGAAGGCTTTTTTCGAGAAGGCAAAGAAGTTGGCACCTGCATTGGTGACGCTTATTTCCCCTTCGGCATCCTCTGCGGCATCTGCTGCACCACCTCCAGCGGTGGAAGATCCAGTGCCGCCGTCGACTTCTGGTGAGGAATCTGCCGTGCCCTCTTCTGCCACGGAGCAAAATGCTGAGGTGGCGTAGACTCGGCTCTTTTGTATTTTCAAGTTTCTCCTTTTGGAATGTAAAGACTTTTAGTTGCGTGCAACCCGAGAACTTTAGTCATAGGGTTGTGATCTCATGTAAATATATCTTCTTATGAAGTCCTGTGCTGCCTTTCTGAAATGTTTCTTCTTCCTCTTCTTTCGTTTTCAGTTGATGCATGTCGCTGACCCTTTGACTTGCGGGCCTGCTCCTTTCTCTGTCAATACGTTCAATTTGAGGATTCCATCGCCTCCTAGTCGATGCGATCAATGCGCAGAATATTCTTCAAGGATTTCTGACCTTGAGGTTCGCTTGACTTCAGCCAAACGGCAAGCTCAGATGGCGTTTGATAAAGCTAGCAAAACTTCTGCCCTGACGAAGCAGGTATCGATTCTTGGTGATGAAGTGTCCAGCTTGACGGCAAAGATTTTGTATCATGAAGAATGCAATTCTTTTATTCTTGGTATCGTCGAATCCGCCTGTGAGATGTTGCGATGTAAGTTTCCTCTCGACTTATTTTCTTTGCTTTTTGCTCTACTGTTACTTTATGATATCCTTTGCCCTTATAGGCACTTGCTTGGATTTCGCTGCTGAAGATCGTCGGGTTACCGAGCGAAGTGCAGCTCTGGAAAAGATGTCCGCAGGTGTTGAAAATTTATGGTCTGATCCTCGACGCCGAAGCGCTATTGTATTGCTTCAGGACCATGCCCAGTATATTGGCGAGGCAGTGGATGGTTGTAGGAGAGCTCTCGTTACTATGCACTCGGTCATGCTTCCTCGCAATCCTCTGCCTGCTACTTTCCCACTTCTCCTTGACACTTTCAGATCCAGCCAGAGAATTCATCGGTTGATAGAGCTGAACTTAGTGGCAGGTGCCAATTTTGCTCTTGGATGGATACGCAAGTGGAAACCAAGACTCAATTATAGTTCTATGTCGCTGAGCTACCCTCCAGGCGGAGCTAACCTTCGAGTGCACTTGGAGAGTACTCTGCAGCCTGCCCGACGAATTATAGCCAGGCTGTTGCAAGAAGATGCCGCGTTTTTTTTGCGAGTTTCACTATTTAGACCCTTTGAGTGTAGATGATTCTGATAATCCAATGTTGTAATATATTTTTGTATGTGTGCAACGCGAGAGTATTTTATTTCGCGACTTCATGACGAAAATTTGTTCTCAGAGCGTTATCGTGCGTTTGCCGCATTTTCTCTTTGAAAGACTCGTAAACTCGAATATGAGGAACGTTTCGTCTTCATTATACTTGTAATGTAAGATACATGGGGTAACCCAAGAGATCCGGCCTGTGACCTATGTTCTGGATCTAGAGGGCATTGCCCCTGGTATAACTCGTGGCTTTTACAGCCTTACTGTTCTACTCTACTTTATTGTCTGTTGATGTTTTATGCCGTCATGGTTTTCCCTTCTTCTCCTGCGTCTTTGTCTTCTCATGATGCTCCTACTCGTGGTTTCTTCGTTTCGGGCTCCGCAACGCGTCCTTTGAGTAGCTTGACGCCCTCTGTAGTTGTGCTTTTTGCCTTCTCTGCATAGTTGGCTATCATGCCGAAGTTTTGTGCCATCTTGTGGAACTCCCTGTCGCAGAGATCTGAAACTTCGAAACTTCCTTTTACTGTAATTACTCCTCTAGGTCCTGGCATTTTGAGTACCAGATATGTATAATGGGGGACTGCCATAAATCGCGAAAATGCGGGTCGTCCGAGGATCGCGTGATATTGAGATGGCCAGTCCATGACTTCAAAATCTAGCTTTTCTCTTCTGTAGTTTTGTCGGTTGCCGAAGCAAACGTTGAGTTCTATTCGACCCAGTGGGTAATTGGCACTTCCTGGTACGATCCCATGGAAGGAGCAATCTGTTGGCTTCAGGAACTCTAGTGATATATGCATTGCTCGGAGTGTTTTTGCGTATATCAAGTTAATTCCACTTCCTGCGTCCATGAATATTCTGTTGACATCATACGCACCGATTTGAGCTTTGAGTACCAAAGGCGCGTTTCCCGGCCGAGGTACTGTTATAGGGTGGTCTTCTCTGTTGAACTCGATTGGTTGTTCTGACCAGTGCAGATACTCCATTGCGGCTGGAGGTGAGATGACTGCTAGATTGACTTGTCGAGTTATACTCTTCTCTTCTTTATTCGACTTGGGCACAGGTTGTATCATTGCTGTGATATGTCCTTTGGATGGAACATACCCGTCGTCGTCGTCGTGTCCCTTATTTTGCTGGTCTTGTCCTTGAAGAGCTCCGTTGTTTCCTTGCTGATTTGTCGGAGGATTGTTGCTCCCTTCAAATCCTTGTCGCCTTGCTTCAATTTGCTTGTTTAGTGCTGCCTCTTGTAGTTTTAAGAATGTTGTGCAGTCTTTCATTGCGTGCATTGATACTCGCTTCCCATCGACGAACGCTGAGTGTATATGACAAGGTCCGTTGAGCATATCTTCTGGTGAAGGGTTGCATTCTCTGGATTCTTTTGCGGGGAATTTCTTATAGTCCTCTTTTCCGTAGCTTCGATATCCTGAACTTCTTCGATCGTTTCCTTAGTAGCTGTTGTCTTTGTATCCTGCAGCGACTTGGCTATGTGGGCCGTAGTTGTCGTAATTTCTGGACCGTCTCCTTTGACTTCCATATCTATTTCTTCTATCGTCTTCTGGGGATCGCGTTCGTTTGTTGTTGCATGCGTCTTCTCCATCTGCAAATCTGTTTGCTACATCCATAAGGTCTGACACTGTTTTCGGCTTGATTCTGCCCATCTCTTCGACTAGGTCTCTTCGCCTTAGTCCAATGATGAACGCATCTATTGCTCTTTCGTCCAAAACTTCGACTGCTGAATTTTTTATAAGACTCCATCTTTGGATGTATGCCCGCAGAGTTTTGCCTCGTTGCTGCACGCACGCTTTGACTTCTTCTATTGATGTTGGCCGCTTGTATGTCGACCTGAAGTTGCCTGTGAATTGCTTTGTGAGGTCTTCCCAGCTTCCAATGGTTTCTTTCTCTAGTTTGCTTAACCATGACCTTGCTGCTCCGGTGAGGTGTAGTTGCAAACTTTGCATTGCTGTTTCTTTGGTTCCGCCTAATATTTGCACTGCTTGTAGATAATTTGATAACCATGATTGTGGTTCCTGTGATCCGTCGTATTTTTGCTGATCATGAGGTAACTTGAATCCCTTGGGAACTGGAGTGGTGCGAACCCTGCGGGTAAAGCACGATGCCCCCATTTCTTTTTCGTCGTCTTCATAGTCGCGTCTTTCATTTGGGGATCGCAACCTTCGGGTTCCACCGTGCTGTTTTGGTGATGGCGATCAAGATCGTTGCTTGCTGCTTCTGCGCCGAGGACTGTTGTGACGGCGTGGTGACCTTGCTTTGTGCACCTCCATGTGGTGATATGCTTCTTCTCCTTTTGCTGATAACTTGTGGCCTACCATGTTGAGTCCGTTCAGTGCTGCTCTATGCATATGTTCTCTAGGATCTTCTGGACTTGGTCGAGTTGTAAGTAGATATGCTTGCGCTGCTACTAGTGCTGCTTCAGGGGTTTTTGGTAGGATGTTCCCCTGCTCGTCGACCGATAGGAAGGACGAGTCAAGGTTTTTGGAAATACTTTGCCTGTCGGAGTACTCGAGGTTGTCGTACCTTGAACCGTGTCGACGATTTTTCCTTGCGTTACTATATGACGCGTTGCTTCGTGCTTTTCGAGCAGCTTCACTAGCTGCCATTGCTGAATCTTTTCTTTTTTGTATCTCTATTTTCTCCTTTGCTAGTTGCTTCGCCTGCTGCCTTAGGGTATAATGATACCCCAAAAGCATATCTTTGCTGGAATTTGATGGTATTGGCGTGCCGTGTTCTACGGCTTCTCTTATTATCCTCCATTCGTCGACTAATAGTCGAATTTTTTCCCTCGTTGCGAGGGATTCTGGTGTTTGCCCTTCTGCTAGGTGATTTGCTCCTCTGTCGATATTTGCTGGGTTTAGCACTGGATTGTCGTTTTCGTCGAATTCTTCTGAGTTATCTCCTATAATGGCGAGCACCTGGCATTGTTTGCCGATGTTACCCTTGAAGCTTGAGAAGATCGAGTTACTATCCTCAGAAAGCTCTAATCCTGTCTTCCATGTATCCGTTGACTTGTCTGCAATATCGTCGAGGCAGATCATGAGATCTTCGAGTTGGACTCCTGCGTCAAAATTTTCCTTTTCTTTGTTGTCCTCTGCAATCTTTCCTTTTTGCACTTCCTCTGGGCTGACCGGCTTGTTTACCTCACTGGAAGAGCCTTCAGAATATTCCATCATTGCTTTTGTTTTGGGCTCACTTGCCGACGGATCTTGTTTCGTCGGATCTGAAAGGCGAGATGAACCCGACGGTCCGATGAGGATGTTTAAACTTCCGATTGTCAACTCCATCTCTTGATTTTTGTCGACTTCTGTACTGCTGTTGGCTAAAAGCGAAAAAGCTGTCGAATTCATGATTCCAACGCCCAAGATCCCCACGGTCGGCGCCAATTGACGAGGGGTTAACTCGACAAATGCTCTAGATGAAGGACTTAGGATCGGGGAGATAGGGCGCTGGATGAACTCGAAGGTAAGGTTAGTCGAAAATAAGTATGCGTAGAAAGTAAACTTGGGTGTTCAACCTGGCTTGTTTTTCAATCTGGCCTACACCGTCCCCTCCTGGCCCCTATATATAGATGGCCAGGTCTCGAGGATCGGGTAGGGTCCGACACAGATTACAATATCGATATACGATAGAAACTCATATTCGACTATCATTACAATTGGGCCTAGCTATACGGGCCTCAGGGGTACTCAACTAACGGGCTCTATTAACTATACCCTTGTCAATAACATAAAAACATTTGATCATAACAGCAATATTTCAACAGCATCTCGGCAGCATTTCGATAATAATTATATGCTCAATGCATACGAATATCAAAGCAACAATATTTTAACAACAAAGTACTTAAAATATGTCAAATCTCACATGACCACACCACAAAATACATAGTTGCCTCATCTCAATCTCACGGAACATGGGCAATGCATTTTATTACAAGTTGTCCAACACAACATCTCATGCATTCAAGAGATATAATAAGATGTCTCACTAACATGTGGGTCCCACATGTCAGCCGAATATCCATTGAATATCTACAGGGCAAAACCTCTGCCCATGCCCGGCCCATGAGATACCGGATATCCGCCCCATTAAATCCGTGGGCGTGATCAGCCCTCCATACCCGTGCCTAGCGGGCCGGATGTTCGTGAATACCTGGATCTGTGGATAAAATTTCCATCCATAGGAGGCAGGTACTCACCTATTCCTAACCAGAGACGATGAAAGACGGGCGGATGGCGGCACCTAGGGTGGAACACTAGATTACCACCTTCTCCTTAGTCGCCGGAGGTAAGCATTTCACGTACGCTTATTCATCTTAAGAAGAGTACCTATTTTGAGGGACCTAGGTTCATATATGGAACTTGTTCTCTAGAAATCTAGCGCAAAGAGAATATATTAATATCAAGAAGATATCATATCTAGTATTTGTATCAACATGATGTCAATAACTTATCGAGATGTTAATGATGCACAAATCTAAAAAGGAAATAAAAATAACCCTGCCACAGTGGTCAATGACTGACATCACCACAGTGTTAACTTAGTAAGTATTTTTATTTAAGGACATCCATATGTCATAGCTTCCATAAATTCATACAACCCAACTCCAGGGCATCCTATAAACACGCCATCACATGTTTCCATCCATCTCACACACAACCTTTTCAACTATTGTCCTATCTTGCAAAAAAAATCCTATTGTTCTATCAACATAAGCAGGCAAAAGCTAGCATCAAGAAGAAATAAATTCAAAGTTGAACACAATCATCTAGAATGACTCATATCATTTAGACATGATCGAACAAAGAGAGAGATCGCTACATTGCTAGTAATACAATTAGACCTGCATTACTAGGATAATATGAGAACAAGATCATAAGCTACAACCTATCTGTCCCATTGTCCTATACCGCGAGAACTCACAATTGTCTCATAGAGGATCACTTTTAGGCAATTTTATCACAATAGACTCCCATACTCCCTCATTCCCAAAATGTACCAAAATGTAGTGCATATAAGTTTTTTTAAGTCAAATGATGTAAAGTTTGACCAAGTATGTAAAAGAAATATCAACATCTAGAATTTCAAATGAGCACCTACAGATTCATCATGCTGTATATGTAGATAATTTTCTCAATAAAGTTTGACCATATGATACATTTTGATATTGTAGATATAGACAATTTTCTCAATAAGGTTTGTCAAATTTACATTTTTTACTTTTAGCAAAAATTATATGCACTACATTTTGATAAGGAGGGAGCATCTTGCTTGTGGAAAAGTTCAGCTAAATACCAATTCAAGGACTTAGGTGATCTGCTCGGTTGCCTGCACATTAGTTCTCTAAACCACGCGCAGTGATGTCTTTGACAGCAGATGGATCACACACGTGAGCTATCGGAGGGCCGAGGATGAGCTTTACACCCGGGCAACACGGTCCACCTCCTCTACCTTGTTTCTCTGGGAAGGAAAAGTCAAACATGTCGAAGAAAATAGAGGACAATGAACCGGAAACGGGAAGCTGTCCGGAAGGCAATGCGGCAACCGAATATCCCGGAGGATAAACCCAGGGACAGCCATGGCACCCTTGGAATATTCCCGCGCCCGTACCACATTCGATTTCGAGCTCCTCCATCCCCTCTGTATAAAGCTCGCCGTTCCTTTCCTCGCCGGAAACTGAACCTCCTTTCCCTCCTCATCAATCCACCCCGGCCTGCGCTGGCGCGCCACCCAAATCCCCACCAATAACCCATCTTCTGCACGTGCGTGAGTACGAAGCTATAACAGCCAATTCTTGGATCGGTTCATACACAGATTGATCGATCGATCAATGGCTCTGCTCAAGGCCGCCCGCGTCTCCGACGTCCCGACCCTCGACGTACTCGTCCCGGACCTAGCAGCCGCCGCCGCGGCGCGCATTGACGCGGGCGTGAAGCAGAAGCGCGCGGCAGGGCGGCTCGCGGTGATCGGGCACCGCGGCAAGGGGATGAACGCGCTGTCGTCGCCGGACCGCCGCCTGCAGGAGGTGAAGGAGAACTCCGTCAGGTCCTTCAACGAGGCGGCGCGCTTCCCCGTCGACTACGTCGAGTTCGACGTCCAGGTACAACATCGATCCTTCCTCACCTCTTCTCCTTGCCTGTAACTTAGTAATTTTTCTAGGGAATTACTCCGATTAGGATGGTTGCTCGTACGTGGGCACCGAGAAAAAGGATATGCGTTGATGAAACTGAAAGTGTATGCTCGGGTCGGCTCTGCTTTCGTCGTGCTCTCCTCGGTGTAGTGGATTTGGTCGAGGTGATCTTGATGGGGACGCGTCCGGTCGGGGCGGCTCGACCACGCGACACGCTTGCCGTGTTTCCGTCAGAGCACATGAAAAGTCGCCGGGTAGGAAGGGAAGACACGTGCGTCACGGTGGTCTCAGATTTCTGGAGAAGATCAATTTCTCCAGATCTGACCAGCATTTGGGCCTCGGTGCCTCGCTGGGAGAATGATGAAAAATCGTTTAGATTGAGTAGATAGGAAAAAAGAGAATATTATCTCTAAATATTGATTCTACTGTGAATTAAAATATATATAGTGCTTCTTCACATCAGTTCAAGGGCCTGACATGTACTCCTTTGCCATCATATTTTTTATGATAGAACGTACGAGTAAGATTAGTTTGCCCCAAGATTAGTTTCCATTTTTAAATTTCCTTAAAGTGAAGCTTGCTGAAAGTGTTCAAAGAAGATACTGATTTGTTTACTTCTGGCCCTTCTCTCTTTGTCTAAAATAATTCAGTGTGCAAAGATGTTGAGAAGAGAACCATGAATATCAATTTTGTAGGTGACCAAGGACGCCTGCCCAATCATCTTCCATGACAACTTTATCTTTACTGAAGAACATGTAAGCTCATATACAGCCTGTTTTGCTTTACATCATTTGTTCTGAGGTTTTGCCTCGATGTCTCATATTATCTGAACCACAAAATCTCAATACGACTATCAATTTTCAGGGTAAAGTTTCAGATAAGCGTGTCACAGATCTTCAGTTGGAAGAATTCCTCCAGTATGGCCCACAAAATAAGGAGGGGAAGGTATCATAACAGTGCACAACACTTATTTTCTCATTATGTCATTGGTGTCTTCAGAAGTTCATTAGAATCTAAAAATATTTTGCTTTGTGCTTACAGAATGGGAAGCCTTTGCTGCGGAAAATGAAGGATGGTAGAATTGTGAATTGGAATGTGCAATCAGATGATCCTCTTTGCACCCTTCAAGAAGCATTCGAGAAGGTCAATCCAAGATTGGGCTTCAACGTTGAGCTAAAATTTGATGATAATCTTGTATACCAGGAGGAAGAGCTCAGTCGCATCCTCCAGGCCATCCTTCAGGCATGTTTTACTTACTCCAGTAGTTCATTGCATGATCATCTTTCAGTCTCTACAGCATGAATGTCTAACACATTCGACTTGCAACTTCGAAACAGGTAGTTTTTGAGTATGCCAAGGACAGACCTATCATTTTCTCTAGCTTCCAGCCCGATGCTGCACAGCTCATGCGAAAATTGCAAAGCACATACCCTGTAAGTACACTATTACCTGACACAATGCAAGTACCATGGAACTTGTATTGGTACCATGATAGACACTGATTAATGATTGTATACATCACCGTTTTGACGTTCAGGTTTACTTCTTGACAAATGGAGGGACAGAAATCTATACTGATGTGAGGAGGAACTCGTTGGAAGAGGCAGTTAAGCTGTGTCTTGCCAGCGGCATGCAAGGAATTGTATCCGAGGCCCGTGCAGTATTCAGGTTTCCGGCCACTATACCAAAGATCAAAGAGGCTGACCTCTCCCTACTGACTTACGGAACATTGAAGTAAGTTACAAAGTTCCTCAGTAGCTTCTTTGGAGTATCCTGATTAAGCTGTGAACTATCTGAATTCGAGCACTAAACATTTTCTGTCCTTGTGGAAATGTGCAGTAACGTGCCGGAGGCGGTGTACATGCAGCACCTGATGGGAGTGAACGGGGTCATAGTCGACCTCGTGCCGGAGATCACCAAGGCCATCTCTGATCTCATCGCCGTCCCGCGGGCTGACATGGAAATCGAGGATTTAAGCAGCAAGGTGGTGAAAGATGCCACGTCAACACCGAATTTCACGCAGAGGGAGATCTCATTCTTACTGAGGCTCATGCCTGAGCTCGTGCAATAGCGCACTCCATTCTTGCTTTGGATATAACTGAATGGCAGACAGGAAGAGGAACCCTTTGTGTGAGGGTACTAAAACTTTACGTAGGTTGATGGGATATCTTAGGGTGAGCCCTGGGAGTTGATATGTACATGTTGTAGCAAGGGGAGTGGTTTCCAATTGAAACCCAGGAATGAAAGTGCCGCCGACATAAATTACAATGTAATGTCAAATTTGGTACAAGCAGTTTACCCGACATCATACAAACTCTACAGCGATGTTAGAACTATAATGAATTTATAGGTGTTTAAAGAATATGTAACGACTTGACTGAGTATGCATTACAATTAATAAACCGAAGTGTATTTCTATATAGCCTCTGTACATGTTGGTACCTCTATATAATGAGATAGGCCACGCCTTAGAGCGTTGTGTCAGTTCCACCCAAACATCATGTATCTCTCTGTTTAATATGGTATCATGGTATCAGAGCCAAAAGGTCTCGGAATCAAATCATGTCCAATGCACTATTAATATAAAATAGTTGCGCCCTGTCATAAGGTCTCAGATCATCTAATCTTGCTCCCACGTCTAAGGTTCCACAACCTAGACGTGAGATGTTAAAGTACGTTGCCTAGCCCTTTCCATCGGACTTTTGGTTTAACTGGTTAGAGCTCTGATACCATGGATCACTGTCTGCTTAGCTCAAGCGCAGTCCGATCCCTCTGCTGAGCCTCGTCACTACCAGGCTTCCCTGAGTATTCCGCACGGGCGCGCTGCTATGGACCTTGAGTTTCAGGCTCTTTGTCGTAATGGTACCTGGCAGCTGGTTCCTCCTCGTCCTGGAATCAATGTTATTAACTCCAAGTGGATCTTTAAAGTATAGAAGTACGTTGATGGTTCTATTGAACGCTACAAGACTAGACTCGTTGCCAAAGGCTTCAAGCAAAGGTATGGGCTTGACTATGAGGATACTTTCAGTCCTGTGATTAAACCCACCACTATTCGGCTGCTTCTTTCACTAGCTGTTACTCGGGGTTGGTATCTTCGTCAGTTGGATGTTCAGAATGCTTTTCTCCATGGTGTTTTGGAGGAAGAGGTTTACATGCGCCAACCTCCTGGTTTTGTTGATCCTGATCGCCCTCAGCATCTCTGTCGCTTGGTCAAAGCGCTATATGGTCTGAAACAGGCCCCCCGTGCTTGGCATGCACGGCTTGGCGCTGCTCTACGCGCTCATGGCTTCGTGCCCTCTACGGCTGACACTTCACTATTTCTTCTTCAGCGTCCAGAGGTTACTATGTATCTCCTGTTTTATGTTGATGATATTATTCTGGTTAGCTCCTCTGCTGCAGCTTCGGATCGCCTCATTGTGTCCCTGAGCTATGATTTTGCTATCAAGGACATGGGCAAGCTACACTACTTCCTCGGGCTGGAAGTCACGTATCCTAGTAATGGACTTGCTCTTTCTCAGAAGAAGTACTCTCATGATCTGTTGCGACGTGCTGGTATGCTTGAGTGCAAAGCTGCCACCACGCCTATGTCTTTTGCTGAGACTCTGTCTGCTACTGATGGTGCGTTGCTGTCTGCTGATGACGCCACTAAGTACAGAAGTATTGTTGGGGGTCTTCAGTATCTTACCATCACTCGGCGTGATGTCTCCTATGCAGTTAACCGTGTCTATCAGTATCTTCATGCACCACAGGATGCTCATTGGTCTGTTGTTAAGCGCATCCTACGCTATGTTCGTTCCACTGTCACATATGGTCTTCACCTACAGTCGGCGCCCTCTAGCGTCCTTTCGGCCTTCAGTGATACGGATTGGGCTGGTAAACCGGATGACCGGCGATCAACGGGGGGGCATACAGTCTTCTTCGGTCCTAACTTGATTGCCTGGAGTGCACGTAAGAAAGCTACAGTTTCTCGCAGTAGTACTAAAGCTGAATACAAGGCCGTTGCCAATGCCACTGCTGAGCTCATTTGGGTCCAGGCGTTACTTCGTGAGTTGAAGATTCCCCAATGCAGCCGCCTGTTCTCTGGTGTGATAACATTGGTGCTACATATCTGTCCTCAAATCCAGTGTTTCATGCCCGAACAAAACACATTGAAGCTGACTATCACTTTGTGAGAGAACAAGTTGCACAAGAGCTTCTGCAGATCAAGTTCATCTCCTCCAAGGATCAACTTGCTGACATCTTCACTAAACCATTGTTGCTTCCGCTCTTCATAGGATGTAGACGCAATCTTAACTTACTGAATACTTCAGCCCACAGTTAAGATTGAGGGAGGGTGTTAGATTGTATATTTCTGTATAGCCTCTATACATATATTCTGTAACATGTATGTACCTCTTGGTACCTCTATATAATGAGATAGGCCACGCCCCAGAGCTTTGTGTCAGTTCCACCCAAACATCCTGTGTCTCTCTATTTAATACGAAGCGAGACTATAAAGGCAAATAAATAATGTCAGACATGTTTTATGTGTCAAATAACATCAACCATCTTAGGCGTTGTTGCACTTGATCATTATGATATGTAATTTGTCTTTTATTTTTTGAACTGAGTTCTTTGAACATCTTAGTTATGCAGAGGTTGTGTGTAATGCTTAAATATTTTAAGTAATAAAACACCCTTTATTGGAAAAAAAATATCTCAAATAACAATTTATGATAAAATCTTCCATGGTAAGCAAACAAACTAGGTAACCTGACAAGTAGCTGGCTTGTTGGGAAGAAGAACATCATGTCGAATTGTTGGCTCTTATTTTCTAACTAGATGATACCTCGCGCGTTGCTGCGGGACTTTTCTCTAACTTCTCTAAGCAGCTTGAACAAAAAGTTACATAGAAATTGACTATGACAATCAAAGAGCCAACATAGTATGGAGCAGCTTCAAGGACAGTGTAAATCATAAAAAAATAAAGCAAAATATAACGATTGGACGGTGATTGGCACAGGACCTAGGTTCCGTCTAATTTCATTAAGTCTAAATTTTTCTAACCATTGATTAAAATAAAAATAATTTGATACGATGCTTCGATCCGTGTCTCCTTGTCCACGATAACGCACAGCTGCAGAGAGGCGCGCACTGTTAGAATTGAGTAATGAACATTGCAAAGACTCGATACGACTCGATACGCCGTGTGTGTGTTGGAGAGCTAGCTGAATCGGTCTGACTAGCTTGGGGCTAGCTGAATCGATCAGCTTTGTTGTACGTGTGTCTAGATAAAAGTATTTGTCTATGTAGGTATGCCTCGCCGAATTGTTTTCACCGTCGATCATTGCCGAACCGAGCCTTTCTCCGTTCTTACAGTACGTGGCCCTGGGCTTTGTGAATTTAACAAATACCTTCAGTTATTAAATCCTATCACAAGAAGGTTAGCTATATAGTTGGATTTCTCTGCTTACCTGAACTCAGGCATCTTCACACATCATAGTTTACTAGAATAAAAAAAGATATGCGCATACAGTCAGATTGACAAAGTGAAAACATCACACTAAGGTTTAGAAACTGCATGTGCGCAAACACTGAATGTAGTGCTGATTTGGACTATCAGTACAAGCAGCAGGTTTCACAATAGCTTTTATTTGTAGAAGTTAGTAGGCTACTAGCCGGACTGCAATGGAAAAGATTGCATTGACATATTTTGCTATAACGGAGGTAATTTTTGTTTTTGCTGCATTCCTGATCTGTATATAGCTGTATATTTTTCTGTATATTACAGTCTCTTGGTATGAATTGGTCATGCCTAGGAAGCTGTTTTATTTGTGCGTTATTTTTTTTTTGTAAGCAGTACATCTTACTCAAGCGTTGAAAGATCCGTATATCTTGATAATTATTATAGGAATGATGCAACAATTGCTTTCTGCTTGCCTGTGATTTCTCTTCCTTGATCGATTGGTTGATACTTTCGATTTTCCTCATTGATGTGTATCTGGTGTGTTGCCTTTCTTGCTGGGCGTGATGGGTGATGTTGCTGGTTGTGGCAACCAGGGAGGAAACGCCGTGGTATTCCCTGTTTGGTGGTGTGCTACCGCAGTGCTACTTTGTGCACTGGTTTTCTTGCTTCAAATGTCATTCCATAATCTTATACTTGATTCTTTTCTTCAGTTGGCATGGAGATTACATATCTTGAAAATAACCCAATGTCAAAAAAAAAGAATGAGCAATATAGTCAGCAGAGAATGTTGAAGATGACATGAGCAAGGCAACTGATGCATGTGTGTTTTGGTTTGTGCCTTTCTCATTGTCATCCCATTAAATTTTCCTGTGGCTTTTTTATCCTCATTTTTCATCTTTTTGTTTTAGTGTTGGGACAACTTTAGTACAAGTTCAGTTATCATAGATCAGGCTTCTTTGGAGTGTGAATCTAGCACTAGAATAAACTTATCTCTCATATGTGCTGGTATTTTTCTTTGATGCTCACAATATGAATTTATTCTGAGTTATATCTGTATTACCATGTTGTTTCTAGCCATAAAATTGTATTTTACACTAGCATTGGAGGTTGTAGCTGAATTGAAATGTCGCACTAGATGGCTAAAACAACTAACCAATATTTCTTATAGTTTTCCGCAAGTTCCAACACCTTATCTTGATCAGTTCCAGTCTGCAATCGCTATTGAGTTATGCTACTACGCCTATCGAATCTCATATTCCATCGTAAGAGGTAAATCTTTTTTTCTTAGGTAACTGTTGGTTGGAAGATGTCTTACATTGTGTACTTTGTCATGTGAGGTCTCATATATTTATTTGATCAGTTCGTAGTAAAATCCCCTAGATCCTAATAATCAAGAATTTCCGTTTGACGAGTGTTGTTCATAGGAAATTCCCCATGATACCAAAACTTTTGTGTAGGCTTTCAACTTGCATATATGACCAGCAAGGAGAACTACAATTTAGTATTCAAATTCCTCTCATATAAACCTGAGGAGAATGGTTGATGCTTCCTAGAAATCTAAGCCTGTGTTGGTAGTGAACATAATTCAGGGGCCTTGGATTTAAAATGTGAAGGGACATTGGTATGATGTGTGAATAGCCTATATATATTGATGAAACAGCTATCCTTAGATCCGGAGAAATTTATGTATTCTACCATTTTTATGTTACCAGACAATGATTTACTAACAATTTCAAAGTTTGCTTACATTGCTATTATTCATGGACTATTTAAGAGGCAAATTGGTTGCGCTTATTTTATATATTGTTCCTAATATTGTGACTTCTAGCCTTCTTTTTTACCTGTTGGACCCCGCGCAAAGCGAAAGCTTCATGCACCGGGCTGCCCTTTTAACTCTATTTTATGGCTGCTTTGGTTTCGTCGTACATTAATACAAATGAATATATCTTTATAGCTTCCTGAGCCGTGTCTTCACCAAAATCTATCCTTTTCTTAGATATTTCCCACATCTCAAACTTCATTTTTTTTGCTTGACATAACAATTGGTTGCGGGTCAGTTATAGTATGAACAAATATCTTACTGACCTGTGTCTAAATGTTGCACTATCCATTCATCGCATCATATAAGGAGAAATGATTTGTGATTTTATGTAGAAGATACATCTTTTCTATAAATTTTGGTAGCTTTTTCCGTGAATACAAATTTCTGTAGTGTCTGTAGCTTACTCTCCTATTTTCCCTTTTCTTTCTGAGCTTGATTGTGCCAGGCCCAAGTTCCCTCACAAATCTTATAAAAGAAGCCCTAGGTTAGCTCCATTTTTCTCAAGTTACTGATTTGTTTACTACTCGTCGAGAGAGTCAGAGTAATGTTCAATCTATGACATATCATCTCTGTGTGTATTTTGGTTGATTACTTGATGAGATAAGCATAATAAGATGCACATTAACTGACGCATGATTCTTTCAAAGGCTCATTAAGCAATCTCAGTTATTTGAGACAAGTCATGCTACAGCAAAACCACTAAGCATACTATCAAAAAGACATCAAGCACGACATGCAAAAGTCTAAGCCGCAGTCTACACAAGCTCCTTTTTGTACCACTTTTTTGCATAAAGCTTTTTCTCTTTTCCAACACCATTCAAATTTTTATAAACACCTCTTTTGATAAAAACCAATAAAGATCAGAGGCAAAAATACACCTTGATGAAAAGATATACCAAGATCTGAACACAAATCAAGGCGAACATTGAAAGCTAAACACAGTTCTAGAAAAAGAGAACACTCGTTGAAATGAATAGAGTGAAAAACGGAGTGTTCTTGGCAAATGAAAAGCAAGGCAACTTCTCTAAAAGAAATTTGTTGGGGTCCAACCATTTATTACAGCAAACTAAACTAAACTAAACTGAAAACTAAAAACAACTGATGCTCCAAGAAAAACGCATAATGCATGAAGCAATAAAAATATAGTGTCTTGAAAGGTGACCTGATTTTTGCCGATGAAGAAGGGGTGCCTCGGGGGCATCCCCAAGCTTTGACGCTTGTACTTCTTGGATATTTATTGGGGTGATGCATGGGCATCCCCAAGCTTGAGCTTTTATCTATTCTTCAACTCATCTCATCACTCTCCAATCCCTACACTTGAAAACTTCCTTCATACAAAACTAAACACAAATCTATTAACAACATTAGTTTAAGCATAACATAGAATCAACCCTTTTTGCTTCAGGTTTCAACCCAAAACCACCACATATTAAGCATATACTACTGTAGCAACTTTCCCAAAAATTTCCATGATCAAAAGAACTCAAAAAGAAAGCGATAAAGCGGCAAACACAAATATTGGCAGAAATCTGTCAAAACAGAACAGCTGACAAAGGTCGAATTTTTGAGGGGTTTTCTGTTGCTCAAATCAAAAAGTGTGCAACTAATAAAAGTTTGGATATAACCTGGGGCATATGCACAAGAAATCGCAGGTCCAAAAGATATACAGAGAATTTTCACGAATTTTTACGGTGCAGCACCGAAAACAGTTTCAGGACAGCAATATCCCCAAATCTTACCTCACTCAAATTAGAGGCTTCTCTTGGCACAAAAATGAAATAAAAAGGATAAGGAGAGGTCATTACAGTAGTAATAACTTCCAAGACTCAAATAAAATAAAAAGAACTGAATGTAAAAACATTGGGTTATCTCCCAAGAGTGCTTTTCTTTAACGCCTTTGAGCTAGGCGCAGAAAATTGCGAATCAAGTAACATCAAGTGATGAAGCATCAAGCTCATAATTTGCTCTAAGAATATAGTCAAACACTAATTTATTTCTTTTCCTAGGGAAGTGTTCCATACCTTTCTTGAGTGGGAATTGATATTTGATGGTGCCTTCCCTCATATCAATGATGGCACCTACAGTTTGAAGAAAGGGCCTTCCCAAAATAATAGGACATGAAGCATTGCATTCAACATCCATGACAAGAAAATCAACGGGAATAAGGTTATTGTTAACCACAATAAGAACATCATTAATTCTTCCCAAAGGTTTCTTCTTAGCAACATCAGCAATAGGAACATCATAAAAACACTTTTCAAGCGGTGGTAAATCAAGCATATCATAAATTTTTCTAGGCATGATAGAAATACTAGCACCTAGATCACATAAAGCATGGCAATCAAAACCATTAACATGCATATCAATGATGGGTTCCCAACCATCTTCTAACTTCTTGGGAACAGAAGCTTTTTGCTTCAACTTTTCATCCCTAATTTTCATGAGAGCATTGGTAATATGCTTAGTAAAAGCAACATTTAAAGAACTAGCATTGGGAGTCAAAGCAAGCTTTTGCAAGAACAAAATAACTTCAGAAATATTGCAGCCATCAACATCAAAATCATTAAAGGAAATAGAGCTATCATCTCCTACACTCCAAAAAATTTCAGCACTCTTTTGAGAAAAAGTTTTGGCAGTTTTAGGCTTTTTAACACAAGGAGTGGGAGTTTTCTCTACACCAATCAAAGTAAGAGGATTGCTAGCATTAGGAACAATATTATTAGAGGTAGTAATAGTACAAACTTTCATATTCCTAGCAATCTCATCCTCTCTTTCCCATCTAGCATGCAATTCTGCTAACAATCTAACATTTTCATCAATTCTAACTTGAATAGCATTAGTAGTAGCAAAAGGATCAGGCTTAGCGGACATTCTATTAACCAAAGAAAATTGCACATTAGACAAAGATGAAATATCGGTTTCAGCTTTGGAAACCTTAGCTTGCAATTCAGGAATAGCCTTGTTTAAATTTTCAAGTTGATGACTAATAGTCCTCAACATAGATGATTGCTCCTCCATAGTCTTAGTAAACAACTTATTTTGCTCATATTGCATTTGCATAAAATTCTTGGTAGCCTTTTCAAGTTCTAAAAACCTCTCTTCACTAGGCATTTTAGGTCTACCAAGATAGCCATTTTCACCATTAGAGGGAAACGGCCTATAATTGTTACTAGCAAAATTGTTCCTATAAGCATTGTTGTTAAAATTATTGTTTCTAATGAAGTTCACATCAACATGCTCTTCTTGAGCAACCAAAGAAGCTAAAGGAACATTATTAGGATCTACATGAGTCCTATCATTAGCAAGCATAGCCATAATAGTATCAATCTTATCACTCAAGGAAGAGGTTTCCTCAACAGAATTTACCTTCTTACCTTGTGGAGCTCTCTCGGTGTGCCATTCGGAGTAATTTACCATCATATTGTCGAGTAGCTTTGTTGCGGCGCCCAAGGTAAGGGACATAAAAGTGCCTCCAGCAGCTGAATCAAGTAGGTTCCTTGAAGAAAAATTCAGTCCTGCATAAAAAGTTTGAACAATCATCCAAGTAGTCAGTCCATGAGTGGGACAATTCTTTATCATAGATTTCATTCTTTCCCAAGCTTGAGCAACATGTTCATTATCAAACTGAATAAACTTCATAATATTGCTACGCAAAGATATAATCTTAGCAGGAGGATAGTATCTACCAATAAAAGCATCCTTACACTTAGCCCATGAATCAATACTATTCTTAGTCAAAGACAGCAACCAATCCTTAGCTTTTTCTCTCAAAGAAAAAGGAAACAACTTAAGCTTAATAATATCACTTTCAACATCCTTATATTTCTGCATCTCACATAGCTCAACAAAATTGTAGAGATGAGCTGCAGCATCTTCAGTACTAGCACCAGTAAATTGTTCTTTCATAACAAGGTTCAATAAAGCAGGCTTAATCTCATAAAAGTTTGCAGCAGGAGCAGGTGGCGCAATAGGAGTGCAGATAAAATCACTATTGTTCGTGCTAGTAAAGTCACACAACTTGGTGTTTTCAGGATTAGCCATTTTAGCAAAACTAAAAACAAGTAAGTAAAAACAACTACAAAGGATTCTAATTTTTTTGGGTTTTTGATAAAACGATGCAAGTAAAATAAATAAAGTAAAGCAAAACTTAAAACAAAGTAAAGGATGTGCGTGCGAAAAACTCACCTCGCAGAAGTCTTCTACTTCCTCCCCGGCAACGGCGCCAGAAAAGAGCTTGATTGCTGGTTGATGGCGCCAAAAAAGAGCGGGTGCCTAGTTGAATGACCAGCCCGTTGGGAACCCCAAGAGGAAGGTGTGATGAATATAGCAGCAAGATTTTCCCTCAGTTAAGAAACCAAGGTTTATCATTCAGGAGAGGAGAGACAAACGACTGAAGGTGATGCTTGCTAGCTTGCGACAGCTCAGGACAATTTATAGGGCGCGTCATCCAAGCTTTGCTTTGCTAGCTGCAACGCGGAACCTGCACACAACACAACCAAATACTTTGTTCCCAACTTATGATGAGGTTGTCAATCTCACCGGTTTGCTTGAAACAAAGGGTATGAGCGTATCGAGTGGAAAGTGATAATAGTATGCGAGTAAAGTAAACAGTGCGAGTAAAGTAAACAGGTGATAGCAATATAATGGAAATAGGACCGGGGTCCACAGTTCACTAGCGGTGTCTCTCCATAAGATAAAATAGCACATGCTGGGTAAACAAATTACAGTTGGGCAATTGATAGAATAAAGACAACGTGCATATGATGAGAGGATCACTATGAGATTTACTCTGGGCATTACAACAAAATACATAGACCACCATCCAACTGCATCTATGACTAATAATTCACTCACGGGGATATCATCCGAACACCCCATGAGTATTAAGTTGCGAACAATAGATAACTGCATTAAGCAAAGTGTGTAATGTAAACAAAGCATATACCCTCGAGCATATGAATGTTGTTTCCCCCCTAGTAGCAACAGCACATCTACAACCTTAGAGGTTTCTGTCACTCCCCCAGATTAAATAGAGGCATGAACCCAGTATCGAGCATAAATACCCCCTCTTGGAGTCACTAGCAACTACTCGGCCAAGATAGCTACTGACAACGGAGAGCATGCAAGATCATAAACAACATAGAGATAACAAAAGATAAATTTCAGTACTTCAACTCAAGCATAACACCAATATTCATCGGATCCCAACAAACCAAACATGTAGAATTACATAACGGTGATCGCAATCATGTAGGGCAGCTCATGAGATCTAAACATGAAGCACATGGTGGAGAAGACAACCATCTAGCTACTGCTATGGACCCATAGTCCAAGGTAGACTACTCACTCATCGCTCCGGAGGCAAGCATGGCGATGAAGAAGACCTCCGGTGGCGATTCCCCTCTCCGGCAGGGTGCCGGGAAGAGCTTCTGGACCCTCCCGATCTTCGGGTCGACGGCGGCGGCGGATCGCGATGTGTTCTGGAAAATTGATCGGGTACTTAGGTTTTTCCCGTCGGGGGATCTTTATAGGCGAAGGGGCATCGCCAGAAGTGGACCGAGGCGGTCTCACACATAGGGGGCGCGGCCCAGCCCCTGGCCACGCCGCCCTGGTGTGAGGGCCCCTCGTGGCCCTACTCCAACTCCTCTTCGGTTCTCTGGAAGCTTCGGTAAAATTCTGGGCGTCTGGCTTTGGTTTCGTCCAATTCCGAGAATATTTCCTGTGTAGCTTTTCTGAAACACAAAAATAGCATAAAATAGGAAACTGGCACTGTGGCGACTTGTTAATAGGTTAGTTCCAGAAAATGCATAAAAGTGCCACAAAGTGTAACGAAACATTAGGCAAATGGTGTAAAAACAAGCATGGAGCATCAAAAATTATGGATACGTTGGAGACGTATCAACTACCCTCACTGCAAAAGACCAAGTTATCGCGTGCTTGGCCACTGCCTTTGAATCCACGCACCCCTTGCCACAGGTACGCGACTTGCAATCCGAAGAAATACTTCATTCTCTTTTTTCCTTTAACTATGTATTGTTGATGCTCTGCACTTCGCATTCTTTGTAGAACCACCAATTTTTGGCTTCACGCTCTCCTCTTCCCGAGGAAGGACCCCTCAATGCTGAAGTCGCCCCTGCTGACTCTGAAGCCCCCAAGGCTTGTGACAACCAGGATGGGGATGGATCCGAGGGTTCTCTAGAGCGAAGTCATTCCACTTTGTCGCCTCCTCTCGCCGAGTCTAAAGCTCAAGGTGCAGAGAAGAAACGGAAACGCATGGAAGACTTGACTTCCTCGGGTACATCTAATCCGAAAGATGTACCACAGGAGCAAACAACTTCCAAGGATTCTAACCTTGCCATGTTTGAATTACTTTTATGAGGATTGGCATGCCAGGACGACCTACGATATATGATAATTAAGTCTAAGGCTATGTCATTAATTTGTATCTGTTCATGTTATTTCTTAGCCTGGTCACGTTGTGGGCCAATTAGGGTTTTATTTTATATTTTGGGTTTAGACCTGTCCAAGCCCAATAGTTTTCTGGCCGTCTATATAAGGAGGCTGGACGGCTAGGGTTTGGGGAGGTCGAAATTATGTAGAACTTATAGTTCCCACGTGTGTGTACCATCCCTCCGGGGTTGGCGTATTGAGACAGCGTCTCCGACGTTTGTCTAGTTATCCAGTATACTTTGCATGAAGGTGCTTGTTATACAAGTATTGTCATGCTTCAGCGTGAGGCTCGCTGTTCATCATCAAGTTGCTCGTTGGATTCATCTGTTCAGCGTGAGGTTCGTCTACATTGATGAGTTGCTCGCAGGATTGACGTTCCCCCGTCTCCAGGTTACGTGTATCGCTCACGTGATTGGAAGATCTTATCAGATCCATTGGATCAGGAGGTGCATCGTGAAAGATTGGGCCAGTTGGTCCAACGAGGGAACGTCAATCCTGTGAGCAACTCGTCGATGTAGACGAACCTCACGCCGAACAGATGAATCCAATGAGCAACTCGATGATGAACAACGAACCTCACGCTGAATCAACACGCCAACAGCTCGACAACCCTTGACAGATTCAAGGACCTTCATGCACACAAGATTACTCTTGACAATTCAAGAACTCTCTTGCCTTTATTGATAGATAACTAGATGAACGTCCGAGACGCCGTCACACACGCCGATCCCAGAGGGACGGTGATAACTTGAACTAAAAGTTCGACATAATTTCAGCCTCCCTAACCCTAGCCGCCCAGCCTCCTTATATAGACGGCCAGAAAACTATTGGGCTTGGACAGGCCCAAACCCAAAACATAAAATAAAACCCTAATTGGCCCACAACGTGACCAGGCTAAGAAATAACATGAACAGATACAAATTAATGACACAGCCTTAGACTTAATTATCACATATCGTAGGTCATCATGGCATGCCAATATCCTCATCATCCTCCCCTTCTTGGAAAGGCGTTGTCCTCAACACCGGAGGGTCTTCTTGTAAAACGTGGCATCAAATCTGCAATATCGCCACTGTTCATCTTCAAGCCTCACCAGCCTGCCACACCGCACCTCCCTCTTGGCTAGCTTGACTTGTCCTTGGTGCCACTTCCATTGTCAGCGCCACCAACCTGATTGAGACACAAAACAATCCTCTGATTTGCAATCTCAAAACACACCTAGCAGATCACCCAAAACAAACAAAACAGACTCCTGCATGCCATGGGTCCAAATAAGCTGAGTATGCCTGCTGACGCAATCTGAAATTCGGAACAAACCGAGCACATCACCCAAAACAAACAGGACAATTCCTGCACACTAAAGGTCCAAATGAGCTGAGTACGCCTCATCTTCAAAATCAAAACCAGTGTCTTTTTTTCCTCCTTTTAAAACACACCCAAACAGACAACCAGAACTGACTAGAAAACCAAGTTGAAAACATGTCAGTCGGTGTCTTCCAATTCTGTACCAAACTTTCCTATTATCTTTCCTTTGTTTTTTAGCGATCTGTACCTTCTCCTTGCGCTGATGTAGTTCCAGTACGCCTGACAGGCCTAACTTTTCACGTAAACAATTCCTTGCAGATCCAATCTCAAGCGTCGCCAGCGTTCACAGAACTTCAACCAGGAATAGCTCAACAGCTAGTAAATCAACACCCCAATGAAAGAACTCCTGTACGCCATCCTGTTCCAAAGCCTTTCCTATGCGAGATTGCCAGGGGCGGCCGAACGAACCAGTGAGCGATCCGTTCCTTAGCAGAAGCGCGCGGGCGCGCGAGGACAAGTTGGGCTGGCCTAGTGCCCACTAGGAAATGGGGCGAGCGGGGCGCCCGGTGAGCGAGGCCGGCACGCTCGACAATAGAGGTCGTCTGGGGTGCGGTGCGTGGAACCAGCGTGACAATTCTTTTTTTGTCTAACTTTCCTTTTTCCTGCAGCCAAAGAACAGATCTTGGAGCCTGCAACCTCGATCGGATCAAGGAGATTGCGAGACCATGACCCGTGCGCCGCCGCTTCTTCCTGCGTTCTGCTCTTCCTTCCCGCGTGGCCGCCGCTGCATGCTGCTTTTCCTGCTGCTCCTTTCTCTTGCAATCTCTGTCTTAAACTTAATCGAATAACAGATCTTGCGATCAGCTTGTCGATAGAACCTCTGCACCATGATCAACGCAGTGCTCTGATACCAAGATGATGAAGACAGTTTGGCCCGATCTTTCACGATGCACCTCCTGATCCAATGGATCTGATAAGATCTTCCAATCATGTGAGCGATACACGTAACCTGAAGACGGGGGAACGTCAATCCTGTGAGCAACTCATCGATGTAGATGAACCTCACGCCGAACAGATGAATCCAACGAGCAACTCGATGATGAACAGCGAGCCTCACACCGAAGCACGACAATACTTGTATAACAAGCACCTTCACGCAAAGTATACTAGATAACTAGACGAATGTCGGAGACGCCGTCTCAATACGCCAACCCCGGAGGGATGGTACACACATGTGGGAACTATAAGTTCTACATAATTTCGACCTCCCCAAACCCTAGCCATCCAGCCTCCTTATATAGACGGCCAAAAAACTATTGGGCTTGGACAGGCCCAAACCCAAAACATAAAATAAAACCCTAATTGGCCCACAATGTGACCAGGCTAAGAAATAACATGAATAGATACAAATTAATGACATAGCCTTAGACTTAATTATCACATATCATAGGTCGTCCTGGCGTGCCAATCCTCATCATACTTGACTCGTAAGTTTATCGGATTCTTGTTTCCAACTGTTTCTTTATTTTGATCTTCTCTTGTTCTTGAACTTGAATGATTTTCCTTTAGTGATGATGATAAGCTGAAGGAAACCACCACTATGGTTCTTCCTTCGACAACTACAACTGCTCCAAAAAAGGGCTCACAGGAAGAGACCGTGGTGGATAATCCATCATAGGACATCCTAGAGAAAGTTGTTGGTGCGCAACCCTTAAAACGTTGAAAGAGGTCGATGCATTCTACGTCTATTTACCTTGATGCGCATCAACCTCCCTCTTCTTCTAATAATGTAAGCGCAACTTTTTGTATTCTAACTCTTTGTTTGTGCACCTTGCCTGTTCTTATACAGTCTTGCTCTGCAGCCCCTGATGCAGAGATTTCTGTCTCTTGGCACTGATTGTGTTAAGATTCAAGAAGCTGTTGATGAATCCAAAGGTAATTTCCCTTGCTTTCATGTTGTTTTCCTTTGTTGATTTCTTCTTGCTTACACTTTACTGTATCACCTTCTTGCTTGCAGTCGCTCTGAACAAAGCACTTGCTCGCGTGGCTTCTTTAGAAGCCGAACTGAAGACCACTTCTCAGGCTCTCAAGGATGCCAACGTTGCCGAGGCTTCAGCTGAGAAGGCTGCCAAAACAACAGAAGCTAAGGCTAAAAAGGCTGAGAAAGCTTTGGTTGAGGTTGTTGATACGTCCAAAACGAATCTACTTTCCCGAACATTTTTGTTGTTTTTTCTCCTCTAATTTGTGTGTTTTGAATACAACTAACGCGGACTAACGCTGCTTTCAGCAGAATTGCTCTGGTGTCTCGTTTTTGTGCAGAAATCCGACTTTCAGTAAAAATCCTGGAAAATATTGCAAAAATCCTATTTTGCTAGAAGACCCACGGAGCCAGAAAGAGAGACGAAGAGAGGCAGAGGCCTGGGCTCACAACCAGGGGGCGCAGCCTAGCCCTGGCCGCGCCCACCTGTTGTGAGGCCGCCTCGGCTGTCGCCTCGACCCCTCCTTCCGCCTACATATACCTGATGACCTGAAAACAGCGGAGGTTTGGCGTTTTACCCAGATAGACTTCCGCTGCGCCGCCACCATCAGAAACCACGATTCGGAACCAGAAACTCTGTTTTGGCACCTTGTCGGGACGGGGATTTGGAGGAGATCTTCATCACCATCATCACCGACGTCTCTCCATCAACCATCCATGACTTCCCCATCCATGTGTGAGTAATTCCCGCTGTAGGCGAAGGGGATGGTAGGGATTGGATGAGATCATTCATATAATTTGCTATGCGATTGTTAGGGCATAGTGCCTAGTATCTTTTATTAGTGCTTATGACATTGTTGCAACTTGTTGTGCTTAATGCTTGTCACTTTGGGCCCGAGTGCCATGATTTTAGATCTGAACTTATTATTGTTTTATGATGATACTTGTTGTTTATGGTCTTACCTACAAGTTGTATACACATATTGTTGTCCGGAACCCGAGGCCCCAAAGTAACATAAATTGGGATAACCAGAGGGGATGGCTATGATGTGAGGATCACATGTGTTCACCGAGTGTTAATGCTTTGCTCCGGTACTTTATTAAAAGGAGTACCTTAATTACCAGTAGTTTCCCTTGAGGCCCTGCTGCAACAGGCTGGTATGACAAAAGATGTCGTGCAAGTTTCTCATTGCGAGCATGTACGACTATATACGGAACACATGCCTATGATTGTTAGTACTAGGATGCTTTATATTATTTATGTGCAATGCCCATGTCTCATTGATTTCATGAATTATCTTATCCATGCAATGCCCATACATCCATCCCTATGCCTACAGTATTTCATCCTACTGTTTACTATTGCTACTATTACTGCTTTTATTTTACTATTGTTGTTACTGTTTCACTACTATCACCATTATAAAACTGTTGCTACTGATAAACCGCTGCGAGCAAGTCTATTTCTAGGTGCAGCCGAATTGACAACTCATCTGTTAAGGCTTATAAATATTCTTTGGCTCTCCTTGTGTCGAATCAATAAATTTGGGTTTTACTTTCCTTGAAGACTATTGCGATCCCCTATACTTGTGGGTCATCAAGACTATTTTCTAGCGCCGTTGCCGGGGAGCATAGCTTTATTTGTAAGTTCACTTGGGATTCATATTGTTCGCTGCAATCCTTTCATCATGGGTAAACCTCGTGATGCAAAAGTTCCTATATTGCCATCCACTACAAGAAGAGGTACAACTTTGAACACCTCTGTTGCTCTTGATTCACCATCTGTTATGAGTACGTTGCTTATGAAGGGTTTCGTAGCATAGTAAATCAAAAAAATTCTTACGCAACGAACAAGAAAGCCAAGATCTAATCTAGGAGATGTAATCAACGAGAGAGGTAGATGAAATCTTCATACCCTTGAAGATTCGCACAGCGGAAACGTTCAAGAGAACGTGGTTGACGTAGTCGTACTCGCCGTCTCCTCCTCGCGATCCGATCCGATCCTACGCCGCAAGTGGCGGCGCCTCCGAGAGTTGCACACGTGCGGTGCAGCGACGTCTCCTCCTTCCTTGGTCTAGCAAGTATGGTGGAGAGATAGATTGGATCAGCAGCACGACGGCGTGGTGCTTATGGTGGAGAGTTTCTGCAGCAGGGCTTCGCCTACGTGCAGTCGCGAGAGAGAGAGAGGGAGGGCAGCAGTTGGCGGCTAGGGTTTGGGTTGGGGTGAGGAGAGGGCTGCGCCCTTGCCCCCCTATAAATAGAGGGGTGGCCGGCCAAGGCCAGCTTGGCCTCTCCCCAAACCCTGGCCGACTTGGAGTAGGAAGAGTGGGGGGCAAGTTTCCCCCCCTTCCTTCTTTGAAGAATCCCTTAGGGTTTCCCCTTGGGCTGGCCGGCTGGGCCTTAGGGGCCTTGTGTGCCTGGCCCAGGGCGGCCAGGGCACTTCCCCTTAGGCCCACGCAGGCCTCCGTCAAGTGGGCCCACGTTGGTCCCACTCCGGAACCTTCTAGAACCTTCCGGTACAATACCGATAAACTCCGAAACCTTTCCGGAATCCAAAAATTGCTTTCCTTTATATGAATCTTATTCTCCGGACCATTCCGGAACCTCTCGTGACATCCTGGATCTCATCCGAGACTCCGAACTAAAACTCATAAACCAATTATCCATTCTATCCTAGCGTCGATGCACGTTAAGTGTGTGACCCTACGGGTTCGAGAATATGCAGACATGATCTTCTATCAATAATCAATAGCGGGATCTGGAAACCCATATTGACTCCCACATATTCATCGATGATCATATCGAATGAACCACGATGTCAGGATTCAATTAATCCCGTATATGTATTCCCTTCGTCACACGATATTTTACTCGCCCGAGATTTGATCGTCGGTATCGCCATACCTAGTTCAATCTCGTTCACAGCAAGTACTTTACTCGTTCCGTAATCCGATATCACTTTGTGATTAACTCATTAACCACATGCTTGCAAGCGGTGTTGATATCGATTACCGAGTGGGCCCGAAGTATATCTCTCCGACTTGGGAGGGACAAATTCCATCTCGATACATACAACCCAACAAGTACTTTTCGATCACCTGAGAGACACCTTTATTATCACCCTCACATAGGATGACGTTTGATGACTTCAAAGCTTTCTTCCGATACTAGGGAGTTGTATTATCTCATGGTCTAAGGAATACAATACATGACATAGGAAAAGCTTCGCAAAGATGAACACGATGACACGATCTAATTGCTCTGCTTTATTTGGGTCTGTCCATCATATCATTCTCCTAATGATATGATCTCATTATTAATTGACAACACATGTCTATGGTTAGGAAACCTTAACCATCATTAATCAATGAGCTAGTCCATAGAGGCGTACTAGGGACACGGTGTTGTTCATAAACCACACAAGTATTAAAGTTTCCGCTTAATACAATTCTAGCATGGAATATAAACATTATCATGAACAAGAATTATAATAATAACATCTTTATTATTGCCTCTAGGGCATAATTCCAACAGTCTCCCACTTGCACTAGAGTCAATAATCTAGTTTACATCTGGCAACAATCTAACACCCATGGCATTAAGGTGCTGAGCATGTTTTGCTCGTGGAAGAGGTTTAGTCAATGGATCTGCGACATTCAGATCTGTATGTACTTTGCTAATCTTCAGATCTCCATGTACTATATAATCTCGAATTATATGGAAACGGCGGTTGATGTGCTTGGTTTTTGGATGATATCTTGGTTCCTTAGCCAGTGCTATGGCGCCAGTGTTGTCGCACAATATCTCCAGTGGGTCCAAGGCATTTGGAACCACACCAAGCTCAGTGATGAAGTTTCTGATCCAAACTCCTTCACTTGATGCTTCTGAAGCAGCCATGTATTCCGCTTCTGTTGTAGATCCCGCGATCACGCTTTGCTTGCAGCTTCTCCAGCTCACAGCTCCACCATTCAAAATATAAACGTATCCTGTCTGAGATTTAGAATCATCCGGGTCGGTGTCGAAGTTAGCATCGACGTAACCTTTTACGACGAGCTCCTCATCACCTCCATAGACCAAGAACATTTCTTTGGTCCTATTTAAATACTTTAGGATGTTCTTTACGGCTGTCCAGTGTTCCACTCCTGGATCACTTTGGTATCTGCTCGTCAAACTAAGAGCATTGGACACATCCGGTCTAGTACACAGCATGGCATACATGATAGAACCTATGGCCGAGGCATATGGCACTTTGCTCATAGTTTCTCTATCTTTTACCGTAGCTGGACACTGAGCCTTGCTCAATATCTTACCTGACAACATGGGCAATGAACCTTTCTTTGCTTTATCCATTCTGAACCTCTTCAGAACCTTGTCCAGATATGTACTTTGGCTTAAAGCTATTAGGCGTCTTTCTCTATCTCTATAGATTTTGATGCCTAATATATAAGCAGCTTCCCCTAGGTCTTTCATTGAAAAACATTTATTCAAATAACTCTTCACATCGTTAAGCATACCGATGTCATTTCCAATAATCAATATGTCATCCACATATAGTACTAAAAATGTCACCGAGCTCCCACTCACTTTCTTGTAAATACAAGCTTCGTAGCAATTTGGAACAAATCCAAAACTCTTGATCACTTGATCAAAACGAAGGTTCCAACTCCGAGATGCTTGCTTCAGTCCATAAATGGAACGCTGAAGTTTGCACACCTTATTAGCATCCTTAGGATCGACAAAACCTTCGGGCTGCATCATATACAACTCTTCATCAATGTTGCCATTGAGGAACGCAGTCTTGACATCCATCTGCCATATTTCATAATCATGAAACGCAGCAATTGCTAATAAAATCTGAATGGACTTAAACATCGCTACGGGAGAGAAAGTCTCATCGTAGTCAACACCTTGAACTTGCCAAAAACCTTTTGCGACAAGCCGAGCTTTATAGATAGTAACATTACCATCCGCGTCCGTTTTCTTCTTGCAAATCCATTTGCACTCAACGGCCTTACGGTCGCTAGGAGGGTCCACCAAAGTCCACACTTGGTTTTCGCTCATGGATCCCAATTCGGATTTCATGGCTTCTAGCCATTTCTCAGAGTCTGGGCTCATCATTGCTTCCTCATAGTTCGCAGGTTCGCTGTTGTCTAACAACAAGACGGTTAAGACAGGGTTGCCGTACCATTCAGGAGTGGCACGTGACCTTGTCGACCTGCGAAGTTCAGTAGTAGCATCATTCAAAGTTTCATGATCTTTATCATTAGCTTCCTCTCTTGTTGATGCAGGCGGCGCCGGAACAATTTCTGGTGCTGCGCTACTCTCCAACTCGAGAGAAGGTTCAATAACCTCGTCTAGCTCTACCTTCCTCCCACTCACTTCTTTCGAGAGAAACTCCTTCTCAAGAAATGATCCGTTCTTAGCAACAAACACTTTGCCTTCGGATCTGTGGTAGAAGGTATACCCAATCGTTTCCTTAGGGTATCCTATGAAGACGCATTTCTCCGCTTTGGGTTCGAGCTTGTCCGGCATCAACTTTTTGACGTAAGCTTCGCATCCCCAAACTTTAAGAAACGACAACTTAGGTTTAGCACCAAACCATAGTTCATACGGTGTCGTCTCAACGGATTTAGATGGTGCCCTATTTAAAGTGAATGCAGCGGTTTCTAATGCATAACCCCAAAATGATAACGGCAAATCTATAAGAGACATCATTGATCGCACCATATCTAATAGAGTTCGATTCCGGCGTTCAGACACACCATTGCGCTGTGGTGTTCCAGGTGGCGTGAGTTGCGAAACGATTCCGCTTGCTTTAAGATGCGTGAGAAAATCATAACTCAAATACTCACCTCCACGATCGGATCGCAGAAATTTAATTTTCCTGTTACAATGGTTTTCCACTTCGTTCTGAAATTCTTTGAACTTTTCAAATGTTTCAGATTTATGTTTCATTAAATAGATATACCCATATCTACTTAAGTCATCAGTAAAAGTGAGAAAATAGCGATATCCACCGCGCGTCGAAATACTCATTGGTCCGCACACATCGGTATGTATGATTTCCAATAAGTCCGTTGCTCGCTCCATTATTCCGGAGAACGGGGTTTTGATCATCTTGCCCATGAGGCATGGTTCGCACGTGTCAAATGATTCAAAATCAAGAGACTCCAAAAGTCCATCAGAATGGAGTTTCTTCATGCGTTTTACACCAATATGACCTAGACGGCAGTGCCACAAATAAGTTGGATTATCACTATCTACTTTGCATCTTTTAGCCTCAATGTTATGGATGTGTGTTTCATTGCTTTCGAGATTCAGAAGAAATAAACCGTTCACAACAGGTGCATGACCATAAAAGATGTTATTCATATAAATAGAACAACCATTATTCTCAGATTTAAATGAATAACCGTCTTGCAATAAACACGATCCAGATATAATGTTCATGCTCAACGCAGGCACATAATAACACTTATTAAGGTTTAAAACTAATCCCGAAGGTAAAACTAAGGAGAGCGTGCCGACGGCCATCACATCAACTTTTGATCCATTGCCAACGCGCATCGTCACCTCATCCCTTGCTAGTCGCCGTCTATTCCGTAGCTCCTGTTTCGAGTTACAAATATTAGCAACTGAACCAGTATCATATACCCAGGCACTACAACGAGCGCTAGTAAGGTAGACATCAATAACATGTATATCAAATATACCTTTGATGGTGCCAGCCTTCTTGTCCGCTAAGTACTTCGGACAGTTGCGCTTCCAGTGACCCTTGACCTTGCAATAGAAGCACTCAGTGTCCGGCTTAGGTCCAGACTTGAGCTTCTTCTCAGCAGGAGCAACGCGCTTGCCGCTGCCTTTCTTGAAAGATCCCTTTACTCCCTTAGCTTTCTTAAAGCTAGTGGTCTTGTTGACCATCAACACATGATTGTCTTTCTTGATATCCACCTCCGCAGCTTTCAGCTTAGCGAAGAGCTCAGTGATCGTATCAGTGGAACCAATTTGATTATGAGTAACTACAAAACCTTTGTAGCTAGGAGGGAGTGATTGCAGAACTCTGTCAATCTTGAGCTCCTCTGGAATCTTGCAGTCCAGTTGCTCAAGGCGTTGAGTGTAGCCCGACATCTTAATGGCGTGCTCACTAACGGAACTCCCTTCCTCCATCTTGCAGTTAAAGAACTTCTCAGAGATCTCATATCTCTCAGAACGGGCTTGAGTCTGAAACATGGTTTTCAGTTCCTCAAGTATCTCATAAGGCCCGCGGTACTTCTCAAAACGATTTTGAAATTCCGGTTCCATAGAAAACAGCATGGTACTCATAATCACATCACAATCATCTCTACGAGCATTGAAGTCAGCAAGTTCTTCAGTTTTCGCAGTTGCAGCAGGGGTGTCACCTAGCGCTTTGTCAAGTACATAGGCTTTTTGTCCGCCAGCGAGAATGATTCTCAGATTGCGGAACCAGTTGGTGAAGTGAGACCCATTGTTCTTAAGCTTTTCTTTCTCAGCAAACACGTTGAAGTTGAAGTTGGACTTAGCCATTTGATCTACAACATTGCAAGTACAAATTTAGACTATGTTCATGATAACTAGTTCAACTTAATCAAATTACTAGATGAACTCCCACTAAATTCAACATCCCTCAAGTTGTTTAGTGAACACGATCCAAATTCACCACACCTAATCCGATCTTCACGAGAAGAGATGTGGTTTCAATGGTGGACAACTCAGTGTCGATCATATCATTCATATGACTCATGATTAACCTTTCGGTTCATGTGTTCCGAGGCCATGTCTGTACATGATAGGCTCGTCAAGTCAAACCCAAGTATTTTCCACGTATGCAAAACTGGCTTGCACCCGTTGTATGTGAACGTAGAGTTTATAGCACCCGATCATCACGAGGTGCTTGAAAACGACGAACTTTCGCAACGGCGCATACGAGGGGAGAACACAATTTTATCTTGATCTTTAAGTGAGGGATCATCTTATAATGCTACCGTCGCGATCTAAGCAAAATAAGATACATAAAAGGATAAACATCACATGCATATAATTTTATGTGACATGGTATAGCCAATCTCCGCGCCATGATCTCCATCTTGTGCGCACCGGCATGATCTCCATCACTCCACCATGATTGCCTCCACCACGAATAGCAACTACAACTATTGCTAACTACTTAGCGATAAAGTAAAGCTATTACATGGCGTATAAAAAGTTGACACGCAGGTCATACATAATTATAAAGACAACCATATGGCTCCTGTCGGTTGTGAACTCATCGACATGCAAGTCGTGAAAGATTACAAAACATGATCATTGCATACAACTCAATTCATACTCATCATGTCTTGGGCCATACCATATCACAAAACACTCCCTGCAAAAACAAGTTAGACGCCTCTACTTTGTTGTTGCATGTTTTACGTGGCTTATGGGAGTAGCAAGCTAAGAACGATTCTTACCTACGAAAAGCCACAACGGTGATATTATGGTTGCTAACATCCGATGTAAGTCCCATGACTACTATAGTGAGAGAAACTGGCATCCACCAGCCGCATGTATGGAACAAGCCACACGTCAAGGGCGGAGCCGGTCTCGCGAACGCGGTCGCGTAAAGTTGGCCTGGACCGCTTCAATCTCACTATACCGCGCCATAAGAAATACACAACAAGAGGTTTGCAACAGAAAACATCAACGCCCGCAACAAGCATGTTGCGTTCTACTCGTGAAACACATCTACGCATAGATCTGGCTCTGATACCACTGAAGGGTTTCGTAGCATAGTAAATCAAAAAATTTCTTACGCAACGAACAAGAAAGCCAAGATCTAATCTAGGAGATGTAATCAACGAGAGAGGTAGATGAAATCTTCATACCCTTGAAGATTCGCACAGCGGAAACGTTCAAGAGAACGTGGTTGACGTAGTCGTACTCGCCGTCTCCTCCTCGCGATCCGATCCGATCCTACGCCGCAAGTGGCGGCGCCTCCGAGAGTTGCACACGTGCGGTGCAGCGACGTCTCCTCCTTCCTTGGTCCAGCAAGTATGGTGGAGAGATAGATTGGATCAGCAGCACGACGGCGTGGTGCTTATGGTGGAGAGTTTCTGCAGCAGGGCTTCGCCTACGTGCAGTCGCGAGAGAGAGAGAGGGAGGGCAGCAGTTGGCGGCTAGGGTTTGGGTTGGGGTGAGGAGAGGGCTGCGCCCTTGCCCCCCTATAAATAGAGGGGTGGCCGGCCAAGGCCAGCTTGGCCTCTCCCCAAACCCTGGCCGACTTGGAGTAGGAAGAGTGGGGGGCAAGTTTCCCCCCCTTCCTTCTTTGAAGAATCCCTTAGGGTTTCCCCTTGGGCTGGCCGGCTGGGCCTTAGGGGCCTTGTGCGCCTAGCCCAGGGCGGCCAGGGCACTTCCCCTTAGGCCCACGCAGGCCTCCGTCAAGTGGGCCCACGTTGGTCCCACTCCGGAACCTTCTAGAACCTTCTGGTACAATACCGATAAACTCCGAAACCTTTCCGGAATCCAAAAACTGCTTTCCTTTATATGAATCTTATTCTCCGGACCATTCCGGAACCTCTCGTGATGTCCTGGATCTCATCCGAGACTCCGAACTAAAACTCATAAACCAATTATCCATTCTATCCTAGCGTCGATGCACGTTAAGTGTGTGACCCTACGGGTTCGAGAATATGCAGACATGATCTTCTATCAATAATCAATAGCGGGATCTGGAAACCCATATTGACTCCCACATATTCATCGATGATCATATCGAATGAACCACGATGTCAGGATTCAATTAATCCCGTATATGTATTCCCTTCGTCACACGATATTTTACTCGCCCGAGATTTGATCGTCGGTATCGCCATACCTAGTTCAATCTCGTTCACAGCAAGTACTTTACTCGTTCCGTAATCCGATATCACTTTGTGATTAACTCATTAACCACATGCTTGCAAGCGGTGTTGATATCGATTACCGAGTGGGCCCGAAGTATATCTCTCCGACTTGGGAGGGACAAATTCCATCTCGATACATACAACCCAACAAGTACTTTTCGATCACCTGAGAGACACCTTTATTATCACCCTCACATAGGATGACGTTTGATGACTTCAAAGCTTTCTTCCGATACTAGGGAGTTGTATTATCTCATGGTCTAAGGAATACAATACATGACATAGGAAAAGCTTCGCAAAGATGAACACGATGACACGATCTAATTGCTCTGCTTTATTTGGGTCTGTCCATCATATCATTCTCCTAATGATATGATCTCATTATTAATTGACAACACATGTCTATGGTTAGGAAACCTTAACCATCATTAATCAATGAGCTAGTCCATAGAGGCGTACTAGGGACACGGTGTTGTTCATAAACCACACAAGTATTAAAGTTTCCGCTTAATACAATTCTAGCATGGAATATAAACATTATCATGAACAAGAATTATAATAATAACATCTTTATTATTGCCTCTAGGGCATAATTCCAACAGCTTACACCACCATATGCACATGCTACTGCTACTACTTCTGTTGAGTTTGAAAATGCCACTGATAATTTAGATGATGCTTCTACTGTGCTTGATGAGAGTGGTTCACTAGGTTCCTTTTTAGATGCTACAATTGCTAGAGCTAAGATGGGAAACACCACTGTTACACCTGTTAGTTCACCTGAGTCTAGGGAATGTCCTAGTGATGATTTTGATGACGCTTATATTGAGCTTGACGATGATTTTATTGCTGAAGCTCGTGCTACTCGTGATGCTAAAGCTGTTAAGGAACTTTTAGCGAGACGTGCTGTTAGATATAAATTGTCTCCTGATCCTAAGTTTGCTGCTTCTCCCATAAATATTAGAGATAAGGATTATGATTTCTCTCTAGATTTATCTTACATATCTATTGTTGAGAAAGAACCTTTTTGTGGTACTAAGAATGAAAGTGCTATGGAGCACATGAATGAGCTTTTTTACTTTGAGTAATTTGTTTTCTAATGATATTAAGCTTCGCACTTACTTTGTTGCTAAGATTTTTCCTTTCTCATTGAAAGATACAGCTAAAACTTGGTTTAATAGCTTGTCTCCTAGATCTATTCATAGTCCTATTGCTTTGGTTAATGCTTTATTTTAGAAATATTTTCCTGCTAGTGCTCAACATGCTGCTGTGCAGAAAATCTTTGACTTTGAACAGGGAAAAGGAGAGATATTGCCTAAATCTTGGACAAGGTTTTGCTCTTTAATTAGAGCTTTGCCTAAAGAGCCATTGCCTAAAAATGAACTCCTTGATATATTTTATAATGGACTAACTGATGAATCTAAGACATATCTGGATAGTTGTGCTGGTTGTGTTTTCAGGGAAAGAACTCCAGCCGAAGCTGAAGAATTAATGGCTAAAATAAGCTGGAATCATGATGATTGGACTCTAGCTGAGCCAACACCAGCACCAACTCCAGAGCCGACATCGAAGAAGAGAGGAATGATTGAATTAAAAAATGAAGTTATGAGGGAAGCCAAGAAATCTCTTAAGGAGAAAGGTATTAAGGCCGAAGATGTGAAGAATTTACCTCCTATAGAAGAATTATGTAAGCCAATCCCTCACTCATCCACTATTGAGGTACACTCTCTCCAACGCTTTGATGATAGAGATATTCCTTACTCTAAACCGCCTGGTCAATGCTTAGATGAGTTGGATAATTTTATTGTTAAGCAAGATAATTTTAATAGAATGGTGCAGAATCATTTGTTGGAAAATTCTAGAGCTATTAACAAGTTGCAGGATATTGTGGAGAGAACCTCCAATGATGTGAAGATACTTGTTAAACATTTTCAAATGGTTCAGAGTCAAATTGATCAGCTTACCAAGTTGCAAAAGGACTTGCTAGTTAATGCCGCAAGAGAAAAACAAGCATGTGAAATATGCACAAGAGGAGGTGCTACCACTCAAGACCCCTTATATCCTGAAGGACATCCTAAGAGGATCGAGCAAGATTCTCAACGCACTTCAATAGATGATATTCCTTCCAAGAAGAAGAAGAAGAAGCATGAAACAGTTGCAGAATCTTCTGAAGCAGGTAAAGATCCTAATAGTGTTTCTATTTCTGATGCTCAAACTGAATCAGGTAATGCTTCCAACAAAGAGGAAGTTGAAGAGGAACCAGAAAAGCTTGATAAGAATGTAAAGTACACCAAAGAAGATTTCATTGCCAACAAGCATGGTAAAGAGAGAGAACCTTGGGTATAGAAACCAATGCCTTTTCCTGGTAAGAAACACAAATCCAAGGAAGAAGAACACTACAACAGGTTTTGTGAATGGATGAAACCTTTATTTTTGCAAATTCCTTTAACTAATGCTATTAGAATGCCTCCTTATGCAAAGTATATGAAAGATATTGTCACTAACAAAAGAAAGATTCCTAATGAGGAAATTTCCACCTTACTTGCTAATTATTCTTTTGATGGTAAAGTTCCGGAGAAGCTTGGAGATCCAGGTATACCAACTATTCCTTGCTCCATTAAAAATAATTATGTTAGAACTGCTTTATGTGATTTGGGAGCTGGAGTTAGTGTCATGCCTTTTTCTCTTTATAAGAGACTTGATCTAAAAAAATTGGTATCAACTGATATATCCTTGCAAATGGCTGATAAGTCTACTACTATTCCTATTGGTATATGTGAAAATGTTCCTGTTCAAGTTGCTAATAGTTGTTTGATATTAACTGACTTTGTTGTGTTGGAAATGCCCAAAGATGATAATATGTCTATTATTCTTAGAAGACCTTTTCTAAACACTACAGGTGCTGTTATTAATTGCAATCAAGGAAAAGTAACTTTTAATGCCAATGACAAAGAGTATACGGTCTATTTTCCCAAGAAGATTGATAGAAAGAATGCTCTAAATTCAATCAAGAATGTTGAGACCATCAGAGTTGGTCAGATTATTTGTTCAGAGCAAAAGCCCAAGGAAGAATATAAAATTGTTATGATTGGGACTATGCCTATCAAGGTCGAGGTAACATAAGCATAAAGTGAAATGCAAAGTTTTGCCTCATATAAAATTAGTTTGGTAACAAGACTTGATCAGCCTTGTTAACAAAGTGATTTTATATGAATGAAACTTTGTTTTCACCGCATTTACTTTACCTCATTCATATTTACTTTCACCATTTTTGTTCACTTTGTTAGTTACACGATTAGAATATCTTAGAGCTGCTGCATACTTGGTTTTGATTTGCTTGCAATCATTCCATCTTTGTTTTCCTGAGTTTTAATCTATTGTCAATTTCTGAAAAATCCTTGAAAATAAAGTTTCTCAAAAAATTCCAGAAAAATCTTTTTAAATTTTTATGTCAAAATTGGGGCAGAGAGGCACCTGGGAGACCTCAGGGGGACCTACCATGCCACCTCACAACCAGGGGGCGCAGCCCAGCCTTGGCCGCGCCCACCTACTGTGAGGGGGCCCCCTTGGCCTCTCACTTATCTCTTTCTCCCTAGCTCTTTCTCTCTCCCGAAAAACAATGACACACCAGCTCAAACTCATGTTCTTGCTGTTCTTTTTCTCGATTTTTCGATCTCCTTGCTCAGCCCATCATTGTTGCTGAGATTTGGAGCATTTATTCTCCGGTATGTGACTCCTTCGATTGTCCAAGTAGAATTTTGTTCAGTGAAGTATTTCTTGAGTATTTTAGCTCTATAGGTTGCAGGTGAAATGAGTTTGCATGCTTATTCTATTGCTTAGAAATGTTATTTCGATGCATGTTTGCTCTCTAGTAACTCCCTATAGTAGTTTCCTACACTTGTTTATTTCGAAATCACTTTTTATGAGGTTTGTTAAAAATTTCAGAAATGGAGGAGAATGCATACCAACTCTTTCAACATGAACTAGAAGTGCATGAAGTCATGAGAGTTCACCGTGAAGAGAGGGTCTTTCCCTCAATTTATCCATGCTCAGAGTTTATGAATGTAGCTGGAATCCTGCAGGACTTCCAAACTCTAATCTCTAATGCAGGATTGGAACATTTTATTGATGGTGAACCGCCCCAATATGCTAAATTAACAATGTCTGTGGTGCAGGATTTCAAATTCAATTGGTCTACATCTAACCCCATGGTTCATTATAAAATCTATAATAAATCTATGGACTTGCCTCTTGATGTTTTCTGTGCAGCCATTAGAGTTCCACAGTGGGGATCACATGAAAAGATGAAGGAATAGCCTAGGCCATTGATAGACCTATATGGGGAGATTTGTCAAGGAAGAAGATTCACAGGAGAGGGTGGTAAAATTCGAAATATTCATTTCCCATCTATTCGATATTTTGCCTACTTTATTACCAAGTGTGTTCTTGCTAGGAAAGCTGCAAGTAAGTTATCCTACTGTGATCTAGCTTTTATTGCTGCTACTTTGAGAGGTGATAGGACTTATAATTTGGGTGCTTTAATAGCTTTTCGTCTTGATGCTAATCGTGAGAAAGGGGGAATCTGTGGAGGTCTTATTGCTTCACATTTATTACCTTTGCATGGTGTAGTGCCTCATGTTTTAGATCTTCAGTTTCTAGTAGAGAGACTTGATCTTAATTCTATAATACATCATAAGTTTGTTTCTCCTCATGCTTGTTTGAACAACTTGACGTTTGAGATAACCTTCTTCAAGAAATCCACCTGGAAGGTAGTGAAGACTGATAAATCAGTCCATTTGCCTGCACCTCTTTTGTTTAACCTTGATTGCAAGAATGGATGGTCACTCACAGAGGGTGAGCTCGACGCATACATAGAGGAGCACCAGCAGCCCGTGCACGATGATGAGGCAACCGAGGAGTCGGTCCAGCCCTCTAACATTGCGGAGTTTCCATACCAGCAGCCTTATTATGATTATACACCATCTGCTTCATCTTCACAAGGGCCATGCTATGACTATGCCAATGATGATCCACCGGCATGGGGCATGTATTGGAGAGGAAGTTGATCTCCACTTAGGCCAAAAGCCTAAGCTTGGGGGGAGGTACGCCGACGATTCACTCATCTACATATTATATTTTGTCGGTCCTTTGTATATCCATGTTTCGCTTTCTTTATTATTCTCGCTCTTATTTCCGTTGTTTCTTTTCATTTGTCTTTTTTAGCTTTCTAGCTTTGGTTTGCTTTACTTGCTATTTTCGGTTTGAAGTTTGAAAAATCCAAAAATATTTTGCTTTGTTTGCTATTTCCTTCTATTCTTGTTTCAAAAATCGAAAACCCAAAAATATTTGTTGTTCTTCTTTGGTTTTGTTAAGTTTATTACAGAGTTCAATCCATCGTGACTCCATTGGAGCATGGTATTTACTTCATATTATTCAAGCCACACAAGTGAAAAAGCAATAATGACGACATATGACAATCCGAGATGTGGTAAGAGGCTGGTATGAACTCTATTTGTTTTCATTTTTGTACATATACTCATCTATGTGGACATGCTTAGTCGGTTCATGTAAGGTATATGTCATTTAATGGATGCTTTGTAGTTCTTGCTCTCATATGATTAGTTCCAATTTACTAATAGTTTGTAGCATGTCATGTAAATGCTTGCTTGCATTCTTTTATTCATAATATGGTATTTTATTGTGGTATCCACCTCTGAAAGTTTCATTTGAATCGACTTGGCACATGCTCAAGCATGCATATGACTGAACAAAAAGTTAATTAAGCCTCGATGATTTACTTTGCCTCAGAGTTCTTGTATCATTTTTATGCCTATATTAATTTTGTTTTGTCGCAAGTATGATTATGATAGTTATTGCTCTCTCGATTGTCGCTTCCCAGTCTTTTGCTAGCCTTCACTTGTACTGAGAGGGAACACTTTTCGTGCATCCAATTACCAAAAACCAAGTCTTCCAAAGAGTCCACTATAAATTCCTATGCATGGTATTTGCAAGCCATTCCAAGTAAATTTTCATGTGATACCTTTCAAAACTCTCAAATACTTCTCATTTTGTGCCACTGTTTTTAGCTCATGAGGACGTAGTGGTCGGAATTGCTATCTTCCATATTAAATTAAGTACCCCTCGACTAGGCAGCTTCATCTGCTCGTCATTAATTTTGCAAGGGAGCTGGTCAGACCATTATAATCTAATCTAAAAAGAAAAAGAAAAAGAGCACTCCTCCATGGTATGTGAAAGTTGGTGGGCACCCAATGGAATCGGTTAGCCATGGTTTGAGAAAGGAAAAAAGGTGAGGAGGAGTGCTAAAGCTTTATAAAAGAGCACCAATGTGCCAAATTTTCAAAGAACTCGGAACCGCTCTCACTTGTTTATTATGGAAGATAGCAAGTCCTCATTGCCAGTCGTTGACATGAAACAACCACCTCTCAAAATAAATTTTTATCTCTGTTTTACAAACGAAAAGCTCTAGCACATGTTAAATCACTGCTTCCCTCTGCGAAGGGCCTTTCTTTTACTTTTATGTTGAGTCTTCATCTTCTAACTTTAAAGCACCTTCTTGAGAGCATAGATGTTATTCTTAGTGTAATGTGCTTGTCCCAGAACATGGTTAATTGTGGTATAAACTTGATGCTTGTATCTTTGATATTTTTACTTCTAGTCTTCTGTTGGACTTCAGAGGTGCCTCAGCATTTATGTTTTGCTCCACAAATAAAGGCAAGCGGGTACCACTCTTTCATATCATTTATGAGCATTACAATCTTGCGACTTCTTATGTTTCGTGTTACTTGTTATTAGTATATTGGCGCTCTTTCATATCTTGCTTGACTATGAGGTACCATTAGTTGCATATTTTTTATTATAAATTGCCTGAGTACTTGATCATATAGTTAGTATATATACATCTTTGAAGCAAATGTGTTCGTGAAAGTTTCTTTTATCACTCTCAGTTGTTAACTGAATTGCTTGAGGACAAGCAAATAGCTAAGCTTGGGGGGAGTTGATACGTCCAAAACGTATCTACTTTCCCGAACACTTTTGCTATTGTTTCTGCTCTAATTTGTGTGTTTTGAATACAACTAACGTGGACTAACGCTGTTTTTAGCAGAATTGCTCTGGTGTCTCATTTTTGTGCAGAAATCCGACTTTCAGTAAAAATCCCCCAAAATATTGTAAAAATCCTATTTTGCCAGAAGACCCACGGAGCCAGAAGGAGAAACGAAGAGAGGCAGGGGCCTGGGCTCACAACCAGGGGGCGCAGCCCAGCCCTGGCCGTGCCCACCTATTGTGAGGCCGCCTCGGCCGTCGCCTCGACCCCTCCTTCTGCCTACATATACCCGATGACCTGAAAATAGCGGGGGTTCGGCATTTTTCCCAGATAGACTTCTGCTACGCCGCCACCATCAGAAACCGCGATTCGGAACCAGAAACTCCGTTCTGGCACCCTGCCGGGATGGGGATTTGGAGGAGATCTTCATCACCATCATCACCGATGTCTCTCCATCAACCATCCATGACTCCCCCATCCATGTGTGAGTAATTCCCGCTGTAGGCGAAGGGGATGGTAGGGATTGGATGAGATCATTCATGTAATTTGCTATGAGATTGTTAGGGCATAGTGCCTAGTATCTTTTATTAGTGGTTATGACATTATTGCAACTTGTTGTGCTTAATGCTTGTCACTTTGGGCCCGAGTGCCATGATTTCAGATCTGAACTTGTTATTGTTTTATGATGATACTTGTTGTTTATGGTCTTACCTACAAGTTGTATACGCATATTGTTATCCGGAACCCGAGGCCCCAAAGTGACATAAATTAGGATAACCGGAGGGGATGGCTATGATGTGAGGATCACATGTGTTCACCGAGTGTTAATGCTTTGCTCCAGTACTTTATTAAAAGGAGTACCTTAATTACCAGTAGTTTCCCTTGAGGCCCTGCTGCAACAGGCTGGTAGGACAAAAGATGTCATGCAAGTTTCTCATTGCGAGCACGTACGACTATATACGGAACACATGCCTATGATTGTTAGTACTAGGATGCTTTATATTATTTATCTGCAATTGCCCATGTCTCACTGATTTCATGAATTATCTTATCCATGCAACGCCCGTACATCCATCCCTATGCCTACAGTATTTCATCCTACTGTTTACTATTGCTACTATTACCGCTTTTATATTACTATTTTTGTTATTGTTTCACTACTATCATCATTATAAAACTGTTGCTACTGATAAACCGCTGCGAGCAAGTCTGTTTCCAGGTGCAGCCGAATTGACAACTCATCTGTTAAGGCTTATAAATATTCTTTGGCTCCCCTTGTGTCGAATCAATAAATTTGGGTTTTACTTCCCTCAAAGACTGTTGCGATCCCCTATACTTGTGGGTCATCAGTTGCTCAGAAGCAAACCAAGCATGAAGGAGCTATCGTCGAGCGACTTGATGCGAATTGTACGTCCGTTGGCAGTTTCGTCTTGTCTTTGTGTCCTGCTAAAGTTATATCTATTGACATGCTTTTCCTGGCTTAAATGTATTTCTGTGATGCAGCAGAGCAACTTGGGGAGGTCTGGAAACTTCGGCTTGAAAGTGCCAAAGACCCTCTGCTAGACGCGGTTGACGTGTTGGAGTCAAACTAGAGGCTTGTTCGAGACGTCCTCTAGCGAACCCGCCATATTCTTCCTCGCCTCTTCATCGGGTTATTCCTGAAAAAGAAAGACGCGATGCCCATCGGTAATTTCAAGAAACTAGTCGAGGCTTTCGATGCCCCGGAAGATCCTGTTCTTCAATTGAAGCTTTGTGTGTGAGGCGGGGTGTCGAAGGGGCGATCGCTCTGACCCATTCGTATGACAAAGAAGTGGATTGGGAGAAAGTGGGCTCTTCCTATGCTCGAGCTCCAGCGGAGATGAAGGAGTTCTTTAAGAAGGCAAAGGAGTACGCACCCAGACTCATATCTCTGATTCTTCCTGCGCCAACTCCTTCGACTCCTGTGCCTGTGACTTTTGTGCCTTCCTCGAGTACCCCTGCTTCCATGGACCCCGCTGCTGCTGAGGTGGCGTAGACTTTTGCCTATCCTCGTAGAATAGTTTTATGTTTAGTCTTATTTTGCTGTAAACTCGAAACATTATCCTTTTTTGGTCTTTGCTCAGAATTTGTAACTTGTAAATATTTTGTACTGTAATCCATGACTTTCGACATGTCCTGTATTTGAAGTTTATCCTATTCTGTTTTGTCCAGCCTGATTGTGAGGTCGAAACGTCAGAATTTGAGCGTGGCTCAGTGCCCACGAATACATCAGTTTCTGGGGTTCCTTCTGGTCATCATTCTTCTTGCCATTGTACTGAGCATCTGTCAAGGATTGCTGATCTTGAGGGTCGGTTGTCCCTTTTAAAATGACAGGCAAGAACTGCCATGGATCAAGCTGGGAAGTCTTTTGGTTTGCTTAATAAGGTGTCCTCTCTTGAGAGTTAGGTATCTGATCTGATGGCAAAGATTGTTCACCTCGAAGAGTGTGATACTTTCCTTATTGGAATTATCGAGTCAGCGTGTGAGCAATTGCATTGTAAGCTTCTCGGATCCCCCGAGTGTCTTTTGTTGCGACTTTTAGTTTCAAATATCTTGACCTCTTTCTCCCTAGGTATTTGCTTGGACCCTATTGCCGAGAATCATCGAGTTTTTGAGCGAGTCACAGCTCTTGGGATGGTATCTTTGGATACCAATACCTTTTGGGTTGATGCTCGTCGCCGTAGCGCCATTGTTCTTCTACAGGACCACGTTCAGCACGTCGGAGAATCTGTTGATGGTTATCAAAAATCTTTGACAACCATGTATTCCGTTATGCTTCCCAGGAATCCTCCTCCCGAGAATTTTGGCCAGCTACTCAAAGTTTTCAGGACGAGCTGACGCATTCATTGACTGATAGATCTTAACCTGATAGCTGGTGCCAATTTTGCTCTCGGCTGGGTACGGAAGTGGCATCCGAAGCTGAATTGGGTTTGCCCCCTCCGCAAAGATCAAGATCTGTGGCGCTGCGAGTTCATATGGATGCCACGCTTCAACCTGCGAGAAGGATGATCGCAAAACTTCTTGAAGCTGATGGTGCATTCTTTCGTGAATATCATTACTTGAATCCACTCTTGGTCGATTCGTCAGATCAAGTAGAATTGTAGGCGAGGGTTTGCTTGTTGTAACTTGTTTTTCCTATTTTTGTGAGCGCGAGGATTTTAGCTACTCTGATGTTGTTACCAGAATATTGTACCCAAGGCGCTTTGTATGTTGTATATTGTACGTTCATCGCAGTGTTGTGGTACTTTCCGCATACTGTGCATAGAATAGACTTGTAAACTCAAAGAAAATGAGGAACTTGTCTTTTATTTATTGTAATGATACATAGGGGTGGCCCAAGGGACCCGACCGATGGCCTGTGTTCTAGATCCAGAGGGTCTTTTCCCTTATAACTTGTGGCTGAATAGCCTTATTTTATTAACTCTAATATTTATTTGTCTCTAGAAGGTTTCTTTGCTTAGGTGGTGGGAGTCCCTGATTCATTCGTCGTAGATCCACTCGGGTTCAATTCTTTGACTCGTGGTTTATTTGCTTCTGGCTCGATGCTACCTCCTTTATTTTCTTCGGATTGCTTCGTGGCCGCTGCGGTCTCCTTGTCTGTTTTTCCTTTAAGTTGCCCATATTCGACTATCATTCCAAATGTTTGCGCCATCTTGTGGAATTCCTTATTTCATGGATTTGAGAGCTCAAAGCTTCCTTTTACTGTAATTATTCCTCTGGGTCCTGGCATTTTGAGTACCACATAGGTGTAGTGAGGCACTGCCATGAAACGCAAAAACGCGGGTTGCTCGAGGATCGCGTGGTATTGGGAGGGCCAATCCATGACTTTGAAGTCTAGCTTCTCCTTTCTATAGTTCTCGAGTGGTTGCCGAAACAAACGTCAAGTGCTATTTGACCCAATGGGTAGTTTACGCTGCCAGGTACGATTCCATGGAAGGAACAATCGGTTGGCTTGAGGAACTCTAGTGATATACGCATTGCTCTGAGCGTCTTTGCGTATATCAGGTTTATTCCACTTCCTGCATCCACAAATACTCTTTCCACGTCATATCCTCCTATATGAGCTTTGAGTACCTGGGCGCGTTTCTTAGCCGCGGTACTGTTATCAGGTGGTCTCCTCTGTTGAATTCTATTGGCTGCTCGGACCAGTGCAAATATTCTGTAGTCACTGGAGGCGATGTTATTGCTAAATTGACTTGTCGAGAGATGCTTTTTTCCTCTTTTTGTGACTTTGGTATAGGTTGTATCATGGCGGTGATGTGTCCTTTGGATGGGATGTATCCTCTGTCATTGTCGTTTCCTTGATTTGGCTGATTTGTCCTTGTGCCGCTCTATTGGTTGCTTGCTGATTTGCTAGAGGTGCGTTGTTTGTGTTTCCATCATAGCCTTGTCTCCTTTCTTCGGCTTGCTTATTTCATGCTACTTCCTGAAGTTTCAGGAATGTCCTGTAATCCTTCATTGCGTGTCGGGACACTCTTTTGCCGTCGATGAACGCATAGTGTATATGGCATGGCCTGTTTAGCATGTCATCTGGTGATTGATTATATTCCCTTGATCCTCTTGGCTGGAACTGCTTGTTGCTACTTGAGTCCTCTCTGCCGTTGTTGCGATACCCTGAATTTATGCGGTCCTCTCCTTGGTAGGTGTTGTCTTTATATCCCGCGGCTACTTGACTATGAGAACCATAGTAATCATAGTTGCGAGATTTTCACCTTTAATTGCCATACATGTTTCCTCTATTGTCTTCAGGTGACCGCGTCCTTTTGTTGTTACAAGAGTCTTCGCCGTCCACGAATTTGTTTGCTATATCCATTAGATCTCATACTATCTTTGGCTTGATCCGCCCCATTTCTTCAACTAGATCGCCTCGCCGCAACCTAAGCGTGAAGGCGTCAATTGCTCTCTCATCTGAAACATCGACTGTAGAATTTTTGATAATGCTCCATCTTTGTATATATGACCAAAGTGACTCATTGCGGTGTTGTATGCAAGCTTTGACTTCTTCTATTGATGTTGGCCGCTTGTATGTTGATTTAAAGTTGCTTGTGAACTGCTTTGTGAGTTCGTCCCAGCTTCCAATTGTTTCCCTTTCCAGCTTACCCAACCATGACTGTGCCGCGCCGGTGAGGTGGAGCTACAGACTTTGCATTGCTGTCTCTTTTGAGCCCCCTAATATTCTGACTGCTTGTAGATAATCCGAGAGCCATGACTGTGGCTCCTGAGATCCGTCGTATTTCTGCTGATCATGGGGTAGTTTGAATCCTTTGGGAATGGGAGTGGTGCGAACTCTGCGAGTAAAGCATGGTGCTCCCATCTCTTTTTCATCGTCTTCATAGTCGTACGCCTTATTGGGAGACTGGGATCTTCGGGTTCCTCCGTGCCTTGGCTTTTGTAGTACTTTGGTGATGGTGACCTAGATCGTCGACTTCTGCTTCTACGCCGGGGACTATTGTGATGACGTGGTGATCTAGGTTTATGTGTACCTTCGTTGTGATGTGCCTCCACTTCTTTGGCTGCCAATTTGTTTCCTACTAACCTTAACCCTTGCAGTGCTGCCCGGTGCATGTGTTCTCTTGGGTCCCCTAGATTTGGCTGTGTAGTGTACAGGTATGCTTGTGCCGCCACGAGTGCTACTTCGGGTGTCTTTGGCATGATGTTGCCTTGTTCATCGACTGATAAGAAAGATGAGTCAAGGTTTCTGGAGAGATTTCGTCTATCTGAGTGTGCAAGATTTTTGACTCTCAAGCCGTGCCTATTGTGCCTCCTGCTATTTGTATGTGACACGTTGCTGCGTGCTTCGTGCATAGCTTTACTTGCTGCACTTACTGATTCCCTCCTTTTCTTATTTTGCTTTTCTCTTTTGCCACCTGTCTTGATTGTCGATGTAGGGCATAGTGGTATCCTTGAAGTACCTCTTTGCTTGCGTCCACTAAGATGGTTGTATCGTGTTCAATGGCTGCTTTGATTGTGTTCCACTCATCGGCCGATAGCCGAATTTTTACTCTAGTTGACAAGGAATCTGCAGTATCCCCTTCCGCCAGGTGGTTGGCTCCTCTTGTCACATTTGCTAGGTTTAGTACTGGGTTGTTGTTGTCGTCAAATTCTTCTGAGTTGTCTTCTATGATTGCGAGTATTTGGTACTGATTGTCGAATTTGCTACTGAAGCTTGAGAAGATGGTTTGTTCGTCCCCATGAAGCTCCAATCCTGTTTTCCACGTATCTGTGGACTTGTGTGAGATGCTGCCACAATAGACCATGAAGTCTCCTGATTGCTCTCCCAAGTCGAGGTTCTCTATGGTTTCGTCGAGTTCTTCGATTTTGTCTTCTATATTTTCCATCGTCGTGAAGCTGATTGGCGAGTTTACCTCGCTGGAAGAGCCTACCGATGATTCTGACATCGCCGCAGTCGCGGTTTTTTTTTCTGTAGACGGACCCGATTCTGTCGGATCTGAGAGGCGAACTGAACCCAAGGAACCGATGCGAAAGTTTAGGTTTCCAAACGTCAGGTCCATCTCCTGATCCAAGCTTGCGAAGACCGGAGAAAGGGTTGATGGATGAGGTTGAAAATCTATGGTCCCAAAGGATATCTGGTTTCCGTCGACTTTTGAGTTGCTGTTGGCTGGAAGCGAAAAAGCTGTTGAATTCATGACTCCAACGCCCTCGTTCCCCACGGCCGGCGCCAATTGACGAGGGTTAGCTCGGCAAATGTCCTAGATGAATGACTTAAGATCGGGGGAAGAGGGCGTCGGATGAACTCGAAGGTAAAGATCAGGCAAACAAGGCGAGGTTTGATGTGTGACGAGAATAAGCGTAGTACTCAATTGGCTCAATCTCAATCTGTCCCTGGCCGGCCCTTCCTGGCACCTTTATATAGGTTGCCAGGTCTCGAGGATTCGGTCGGGTTCAATACAAATTACAATGTTTGTATATGATGTCATCTCATATTTCGACTACATCTATGCTTGTGCCTATCTAACGGGCCCTAGGGGTACTAAGATAATGGGTCTTGATAGCTATACTATTGTTAGTGGCAGTATGAAAGGCTACAGTCAAACTGACAAATTCCATGGAGAGCTCTGAGATTATTACAGCACCTCGATCTTCTTTTTGAGTAAAAAACATAGTGGCATGATAAAGGAAGCAATGCAGACGATCATTTTGTGTTGTAGGAGTAGAAAAATGAGAAACTATTTATCAAAGAAACATACGAGCATATTCATAAGTTTTTATCTAATAGTTGTACCTAACCCACTTTACCAGAGACCCATCGGCCATTGAATATGTGTTGATCTTGGGTTGGCCTAATATAAAATCTTGACTAATCCTAGTTTTTGCGTGAAAATAGTGGACTTAAATGTTTTGATTTTTGTAAAATTGAGTTATATATTTAACCTATCATGATAAGTTGTTCTTCTACATGATTACCGTGTTAGCTTATTTGATCGCTGTCTTTTTCAACTAACTCTTTTTGATTATTTGCGTATGCTTTTTTTCAACGTGTGTTATGTAACTGGAAAATAGAAGTAGTAATTGGTTGTGCTTTATATTGATCTAGCAGACAGTTAGATCGTAGAACCAACATCATTAATGGCTGTAGAAGTCACGGTTTTTAAATGAAAATTATGCTTTCTCTACTTCCTCTTTCTCAGTTTATAAGTCCTACGCGTATTTCTAGACTGCTAATTTGATCAATGTAATACTCCCTCCGATCGGAAATAACTGTCGGCAATTTTGTACTAGTTTAGTATAAAGTTTGTACTAAGTGTCCGACAGTTATTTCTGATCGGAGGGAGTATAAGATATAAATTACAAAAAATATATCATCGAAAACTTGAGACATTCTACTTTCTAATGGTATAATTTTTATGTTATATAATTTATAATATAATAGTCAAAATAGTAATTTAGGGATATGCGTAGGCCTTATAAACCGAGAAGGAGGAAATATTAATTATGTTATTAACTACTCCCTCCATTTATAAATATAAGATGTTTTAGTTTTGTGAAGCACACACTAAAACTTGTCTAGATATATTTGCTTCACAAATTTAAGTATATAACAACTAATAAAGACTAATTATCAAAATGATTAGTAGCCGGGCCGGGAGAAGCCGGCGTGTCCATCTAGTACTATTCATAACTCTGAAGTCTGAACCACGACCGGCGACCTCAAAATCATCCACCCCAGATCTTCCGCTGCCTGTGAAAACCATGGCGACCAAGGCTTCCTCGACTGCCGGCGAAGAGCAAGCGCTGGGCATCCCGTACAACCCGATGGAGGTCCAGGGTCGCTACTACTACGCGCCAGACCCCTATGCGGCGGGGATGCCGCCATCGAACGCGATATACGCCGGCGTGCCCAAGGGGGTCCCTCTGCAGCAGACCATGTTCCGCGACACGCCCGCCCCGTTCCACTGCCAGTCCTGCGGTGATGCTGCTGTCTCCTCCGTCCGGTGAGCCCGTAATCTCCCCTCCTGCGCCTTCCCTTGTTTTCCCCCGTTTGATGTTGCGCCTTTAGTAGGGGAAATATATGACCTTTATGGGGTTTAGGTGCGATTTGAGCTGTGAGCCATGGAATCGTTGTGATTTGTAGATTGATTGAACCAAAACCTTCAACCCTGCGATGTTAACCTTCAATTGTGACCAAATTAATTTTATCTGCCCTTCTTCCTTCGGTTCAGATGGACCAGGACTGATTCGTTTGAAAGAATCGAGAGTAGTGATGTTATTATGATACATAGGCGTGAAAGTTAGAGATTATGGTTACTTGGAAGGCTAGCATAAGTTGTGGAAGTCTGGAATAGCTGTAAAGGATGTTTGGTTTTTTTTCGAAATGGGAGCATAGCCCCAGCCTCTGCATCGAGCGATGCACACAGCTTTTTATTACTCAGTTCAAAGTATTCGTTTCTTATTACAATCATGGATCAGTAAGGGTTGAGACATGTATCAACCATCTAAAAATGCAAAGCGACATCACACTACCCATTTTTTAGTCTATTAATATGCCGCCATCCAGTAGCCTGGAAAAAGAAGTCCTGATCAACCGTCAGTAGCCGGTTGCAGCCAATAGCCATAAGCTCCCGCTGATCCGCCGGGAGGAGGTAGGACCACAGATGAATCCAATGCGCAGCCAGACGAATAACCTGCAGAAAATTAGTATCCTTCTGCTTGTTAAAGATAATCTTATTGCGACAAGTCCATATAGACCAACATAAAGCCGAAACACCAATGCGTATTCTAGCCTTATCAGCCTTGGGGATCCCATTTAACCAATTACCAAACATATTAGTAATATTAGTTGGTGGTGGTAGATTATATGTGAAGTATATCATGCGCCAAATAATACGAATAAAAGGGCAAGAGATAAACAAATGTTGAACCGTCTCCTTTGAGTCGCAAAAACAACATTTCGTACATCCCTTCCATTTGCGTTTGACAAGATTGTCCTTTGTGAGCAACACTTTACCACGAAGGAACCACATAAAAATCTTAATCTTAAGAGGAAGTTTTAGTTTCCAAAGATATTTGTGTAGGAACTGTACATCCTCGTTCATTAAATCGAGCTACATTGATTTTACAGTAAAAACACCACTTTTCATTAATTTCCATACAAATTTATCTTGCTGATTGGAGAGGTTAACCGTCATTAATCGGTGGCACAAATTAAGCCAGTCATTCCATTTATTACCATTTAGAACCCTCCGAAATTCAATATTTAGCGGGTTATGTGATAGAACATCTGCAACTAGGACATTCTTCCTTTGCACAATGTTGTATAAAGACGGGTACTGATCTGCTAGCGGCATATTTCCTAACCAGATATCTTCCCAAAAATGCACAGAAGTCCCATTTTCCACTTTGAAAGAACCTCTACTAAAGAAATCATTCTTAACCCGTATTAGCCCTTTCCAAAAGGGCGAATCTGTAGGTTTTTCTTGCACTTGGGACAATGTTTTATCTTTAATGTACTTATTATGCAATAATTCTTGCCACATACCTTCCTCTGTTAGAAGTTTAAATAGCCATTTGCTAAGTAGACACTTATTTTTTAATTCAAGCACTTCAACACCTAACCCACCCTGGTCTTTTGGCCTACAAATAATGCTCCATTTAGTTAACCTATATCGCCTTTTAGTCTCATGCGATTGCCAAAAAAATCTTGATCGATAAAAGTCTAGTCGCTTTCTTACCCCAACAGGTATCTCAAGAAACGAAAGCATGAACATTGGGAGACTAGTTAGAACCGAATTGATAAGAACTAAGCGATCCCCATATGAGAGAAGATTGCTTTGCCAACAACCTAGCTTAGAAACAAATCTGGCCTCAACCGGGTTCCATTCAGCATTTCGGAGTTTTCTATGATGGATAGGGATCCCTAGATATCGCACAGGTAAGGAACCCGATTCACACCCCAAAATCTGTTTATATTGTAGTTCCTCGTCTTTAGCCTTGCCGAAACAAAAAATTTCACTCTTATGAAAATTAATCTTTAGTCCTGAAAGCTGCTCGAAGATACACAATAGTAGCTTCATATTAACAGCCTTTTCTAAATTATGTTCCATAAAAAGAATTGTGTCATCGGCATATTGCAGTATAGAAACCCCCCCCTTCAATCAAATGAGGTAAAAGGCTTCCTACTTGGCCATCTTCCTTTGCCCTAGCAATCAAAATAGCTAGCATATCAACGACAATGTTAAAAAGCATGGGAGATAGGGGGTCGCCTTGTCAAAGTCCCTTTCTAGTTTGAAAATAATGCCCAATGTCATCATTCACTCTTATCCCAACCGAACCACCTTGCACAAAACTATTGGTCCAGTCACACCACTTATTATCAAAACCTTTCATTCTTAATACTTGTTGCAGAAAAGGCCATTTTACCTTATCGTAAGCCTTCTCAAAATCAATTTTGAAAAGAACTCCATCGAGTTTCTTACGATATAACTCATGAACCGTTTCATGCAGGATCACCACACCTTCAAGTATATGACGACCTGGCATAAATGCTGTCTGAGTAGGTCTAATAACCTTTTGAGATAAATCCGTAATGCGATTAGTGGCCACCTTCGTAAATATTTTGAAACTCACATTTAGAAGACAAATTGGTCTATATTGCTGAATCTGCACCGCATTCTCTTTCTTGGGCAGCAGAGTAATCACTCCAAAATTTAATTTATAAAGTGGGAGCTCCCCTTTCTGAAGTTGGCTAAACAAAGCCATTAAATCAGATTTAATAACATCCCAATTTTTTTGATAAAACTCAGCCGGAAAGCCATCGGGACCAGGAGCCTTATTAAGCTTCATTTGAGAAATAGCATGCAAAACTTCCTTCTCAGTGAAGTCGGCTGTTAGAAGATCATTTTCTTCATTGGACAGCTGTGGAATATCCTCAGTGCGTTCCTCCATCAAGGAGAAAGAATTTGTTATGGGATCCCCGAAAAGCTTTTTATAATATTCGGTGATATAGACTTTCAAATTGTCTTCCCCCACAATGGTCCCTTCTTCCTGTTCTAGCTGAAATATTTTTTTCTTTCTATGTTTCCCATTAGCAATTAGATGGAAATATTTAGTGTTGTTCCCTCCCTCCTGGACATGCTTCACTTTAGCACGCTGAGCCCATTTGGTCTCTTCATCGCGCCTGAGCTTATTGAGATTGTCAGTAGCATCTCTCAACGTTTTCTTCTCATATGTACTAAGAGGAGTAGATTCAGCTTTAATGTCTAGATCATCAATAATAGACAGTAGCCTTTCTTTTTCTTTTTTATACTTGCCACTTTGATTTTTTGCCCATCCTTTCAAAAAACGGCGCAAATGCCTGATCTTATTTTGCCATCTAAGGATTGGAGTACTTCCAGTCATAACTCCTCTCCATTCAGCAGCAACCATTTCAAAGAAACCATCTTATCTCAACCAAGATAGCTCGAAAGAAAATCGTGCAATATTTTCTCGATGGACATAGTTTCCAGAGTCAATTAAAAGAGGAGTGTGGTCCGATCCGGAGCGCGACAAGGCTCGAACGGAAACCAATGGGAATTTTTGTTCCCAGTCTACACTTGCTAGGATACGATCCAACTTTTCATATGTTGGATTCTCCCGCCAACTAGCCCACGTAAATTGGCGACCGGAGAGAACAATTTCTCTCAGATCTAAGCTCTCAATAATGGCATTGAACACAAATGGCCATCGTGGGTTAAAATTATTATTATTCTTTTCCTCACGGGATCTTAAAATATTAAAATCTCCTCCTAACAATAAGGGTAGAGACTCGGATTCACACATTCTAACTAATTCCACGAGGAATTCATGCTTATGATTATCTTGAGCTGCTCCATATACCGGAATAAAAACCCATTCGAAACCATCATGTTTCGAGCTCATTTTCATTTTGACACAATAGTCACCGGTTTCAACATGCCGAACTTGGAGAGTATCCGAATTAATTCCCACAAGAATACCTCCTGACCGCCAATGTGGTGGTAGACAAAACCATGCAAAATTCTTACCGGCTGCCAAGTGTTTCAAAAATGGCATCGTAAAGTTCGATCTACCGGTCTCCAATAGAGCAATAAAATCCAACCGATGTTCTCTAATAGATTCTTGGACAAAAAGATGTTTTCCCGGGTCACCAAAACCTCCTGAATTCCATGTCATTCCTTTGAGATTTAACATTTTGAATTATTAATTTTAATTCTAGAACTCCTCCTGATCCTTGTTGTCTCACACGATTTTTTTCGTGTCTTTTTAGCCTTCTTAAGTTCTATAATGGGGACATCAAGATCGTCCTCCAAATATAACTCCTCGTTAGCCAAATCATCACAAAGATGAGTTGCCTGGGCTACTAAATCATTGTACCGGTCATCTCCCTCAAGATCAACAAGCTGTCATTATTTTTTAGCATTACAAAAGAACGTTGTACTTCACTGTCCAGAATTAATTTAGCTGCAGCACGTTTAGAAATGTCATCATCTCCTAATGAAACCCCAATTCTGCTAGCCTTTTGCACAATTTCATCTTCAGTAAAAGACAATAAAGTAAACTTCTTATTTAAATTCGTACCTTGGTTAAGTAGGTCCTTGTGGCGTTGGGCAACCATCATTGCCCTTTCCATCTGGGTTGCATCGGCATGAGCCTGAGCTCTTAGTCTGTCACTGGACCGCAAGCCTGTCACTCTTTCCTCCGCGATTCCTCCAAAAGAGATAACATCAGCCTTTGATGCCTTCGAAGATAAAGCCTCCGTCTTGTGCCCATGTCCAGAACCCATCATTTCAGTCCTTGCAGTAGGTCCATCAGGCGAACGAGAGATAGGTCGAGAACCAACATCCACACATGGAGTTCGTGGCGTGGTTGCCATGACAGAAGCAACCACTGACTGAGAACCATCACCTACATACGGAGTACATGGACAACTCATTAGTAGCGATCCAGAACCCCCCACAACGGAATTAGAAACACCATCATCTACAACCTTTGTAGCAGTAGCAGCCGGACCAGCACCATCCAAAGGCATCATGCCCAGAACGGTTTGGTCCCTCACAGGCGACATCCTTTCCGCACCCCTCGGACCCATCTTCTTGGAGCTGGGGCTTTGTATTGACCTTCCTTTCACTGGTGAAACAGTACCAGCAGGAACAATAGATGGAGAGTCAATTTTAGCTGGTGCAGACTGCACCAAAACATCATCACAGTCTGACAGATCAGCCCATGACATCTTATCCCCATCAAGATTAATACCAATCATACCCACTTGCAGACTATCAATGGGCATATTGTCGTTTGCAGATTCTGAAGGTAATGTGTCAGATCCCTTCTCTTTGTTCTCACCATCCGTGGAAACATTCTTTGACCTTTTCGTATCTCTATCTTCCTTCTCCTTGTGCTCATTATTAGGAGAGTCATCATCATCACCATCATATTTTTTTGGTAAATCGGTCACCATATCATCAGTACCTTTAGACCTTCCTTCTACCTCAAAATGTAATTTCTAAACCCATCCTTGATAAGAATATCCATTCTATCTTGTATAAGGCTTGGATCCAAGCAAAGGATCTGAATTCGAAGCACATCCTTCTTCCTTGTAAAAGCCATGTCAATATCCAATGTTTTCCCAAACATTCCTCCCAGTGCCCAGAGACTCAAATAATCATCCAACGCACTTGGTGGTAAGCCATGCATACGTACCCAAATAGTTTCAGCCATCCACGCTGGCTGCACTGCAGATCTTAGAAAGTCAAAGGACATAGAACAGGGGCTATTCGGCACTTTATATGCACCAAAGTGTTGCGCACGTAGCAGGTCCATCTTGCTAGGAAAAGTAGTCTGAAATACATTTTCATCAATCTGACGGACCTCCCACTGATACTGGTCATCTGGCACCACCCATTGCAACTGCGATATGACTTCTGGAATAGTCATCGTGCCGTTTGAAACTGTTATATGACCCATCGTCGTATTCTCTACCCTTGGTCGGATAGACCCCGTGATGGGTAATTCCCAAAACATCAATTCATCGTAAGCAAACCCGAACATTTTCATCTCCGGCTTAGGAGCAGAGCGAAGAGGGCAGCTGCTTGCATCATGACCAGCAAGTTGGCAGATATCACAAAGCTCAATTGTGCAGTCATTTAAAAAATGGCCCTGCATACCACAACGATAGCATTTTGGTGCCTTCTTCTTTGCTCTTGCAGCACCATCTGCAGACAACGTTTCCTCAGTTCCATCTCCCTGATCACTTGCCGTGTCCTGAGCAGAAGAAAGCACACCACCCGCAGTCCTCACAACATCCGAGAGAGCGCCCTGCCGCGCGCTGGAATTTGCCTGCCGCGGCAGAGAAACGGCCGGATTGTTTTGCCGCGGCAGAGTACCCGGCTGCTGTCTCGGCAGCGGAGGAGCTTGAGGCTGCCGTGGCACAGCGGTTGCCGCCAAAATCTGCCGTGACCCAGCAGAAGTTGTCACAACTGACTGTCTCGGCGCAGCATCTTGCAAGCCCTGCTGAGCGGCCGGCTGAACTGAGGGCATAGCTCCTGACTGACCCGTCCCGGCAATGGTCTCGCGGGGTAACTCAGCTATCTGTTTCGCAATTGCCTCCGCAGCGTTCAGCACAATCTGCTCCTGCAAGGCAGTGAGGTCTACAGCATGGTTACCAAAGTTCCGGCCTCTGCCACTATTATTTCCATGATTAAAACCGCTGCCGTTCCGACGGTCAGAATTATGAAAGTTTTGTCCACCTCAGTAAAGGATGTTTGGTATATCTAGATTTTTGAATGGGAGGAGCTTGATCCTTGAGGAGCTCTTGATGGCTTTGTAGTTGTAATCAGTGTGCATGTTTGTCTCAATGTATGATTGTGGGTCTGCCTTGGTTGGGAAGAGGAATTGTTGTTGCGTTACTTATTCAGTCAAACTTTATAAGACTATATAAGTGGGACTTATGAGAATTCACGCAAAATGTGAAGTTCACTTAAAGAAAATGTTTGTATCATGTTGGTTGGCTAATTTCTTTGATTTGAAGGATTGAGCTGATTCTCTTTTTATGGATAGAATGGAATGGCACTCCAGCTATAGTGGTTCGCCTGAGGTCATCCCCAAGGGGGTCCTATTAGTACCTACTGATATCCCACTAATCTTAAAATGCCCACTTGATCACTCAATATGGGTTGTCTTCCCTTATTAGAGGATATCGTGATGACCAGCAAGAGTCCCCCATTAAGGGTGCCTGCAATCATCAACTTCTCTGCCGCTGTGTGCTGTTCTTATCGCTGTCGAAGTATCAATAGAACGTATGAAAGATTTCTGAATGCAAAAATCAAAGACAGGACTTTACTTTGCTGCTCAAGCCCATTAAAAGAGGGTTTCGTTGGTTTCGTTTGTGGTTTCTACCTGCCCTGGCTAATAATCAGCATTAATATAGTTATAATATGCTGAATATGTTCCATGTAATAACTTGATACTTCCTATAAAATCCTTTGTGCTTAAGTATTCAGCAACATTTTGACCACCTATATCTTCTAACCCTCATATCTTCTTTTTTCTGCCTGAGCTGGTCCCTTGCTTTGCTCTATGGTCATTGGCTTTTAAGACATGCTCAGTGATAATCTGTTGTATGTATTTCTATAGGCATTCGAAGGGTCTGTTTGTTTGGGCTGCTGCTGTTAAGAAGCAGCTGTAGCTGGTGGGCTGTCAGATGCTTGGGAATTAGGGGAGCTGAGACTTGATCGCAGGTAGTAGTTGTGCTCTACGGGAGGACGAGGTTTGTAACCTCGTCGCCCCGTGGCAGATAGAGAGAGGCGCTCAAGGCACAAGAAGTAACCAGGGTTGGGATAATAGATTTCTTGATCCGTTCCTCCACAGGGTGGGGTATAAATAGCTAGATTACAAGAGTCCTAATGGAAATAGAAAAAAACTCCTAATTATATTTGGAAACAGTAGGAGAACCTTGTATGGGACAAAACCTTTCTGTTTCCAAAATACAAACTAAAACTAATTCGGACTCTACCTAACTAGTGATTTATCCTTTTCTGTACGTTTCCTATACGTACGGCCCCACATGACATCTCGAGCTGGAAGCTTGGATAGCGTTCTTTGAAGGATGGAACATCCTCCCATGAAGCATCAGAGGCCGGCTGGCCCTCCCAATGGACAAGGATCCGGTGCATACCCCTGGATAGTCGTGCACGCAGCGCCTTGTGAGGTGTGGGCTGAACGCGACCTTGAAACATGGCTGGTAGCACCGGCGGGGCATCTGGAGGAGGGCCGTGGTATTTCTTGAGAATACCCACATGGAAAACATCATGGATGCGAGCGCGAGGCGGAAGTTCCAAACGGTAGGCAACATAATCAATTTTGGCGACAACCTTATACAGACCATAGTACTTAGGCGCGAGCTTCCCCTTGGCACTAGATCCAAGAAACGCTGCTGGACGGTGTTGCAAACACAACCAAGCCCATTCTCCAATGTCAAATGATAGCGCACGATGTTTGCCATCATAGTAATGCTTGTAGTGTTGGGCAGCCTGAAGGAGACGGTCGCGGACATCAAGAAGGAATTGGTCACAGTCTGCAATGTTGCGTTCCACAGCCTGATTGCGCAGCTCACCCGGAGAGTATGCACGGAGAGAGGGCGGGTCACGACCATACACCACGCGAAATGGTGTATCCTTCGAAGCTGTGTGGTAGGATGTATTGTAGCAGTACTCCGCCCACGGTAGCCACTAAAGCCACGGTCGGGGTCGGTCGCCAGTGAGGCAGCGTAAATACATAGAAATGACCCGGTTAATGGCCTCTGACTGGCCATCAGATTGTGGATGAAAGGCTGAACTCATGTGCAGGCGAGAACCAGAAGCAGCAAAGAGAGCTTTCCAGAAGCCAGAGGTAAAAACAACATCTCGATCAGAAACAATGGAGGCTGGTGCACCATTTAGACGAACAATGTCGGCGAAGAAAGCCTTGGCCACCGTCTTTGCTGTGTAAGGATGTGCTAGCGGAATGAAGTGTGCGTATTTTGAAAAGCGATCCACGACGGTCAGGATGACACACTTGCCACCCACTTTGGGTAATCCCTCGATGAAGTCCATGGCGATGTCCTCCCAAACGCGAGACGGTACTGCCAAGGGCTGAAGCAAGCCTGCTGGATGGAGCTGCTCAGTTTTGTTACGCTGACAAACTAGGCAGTTTCGAATGTGGTAGATGGAAGTCACATCGTAGACGATGTAGTGACTTCTGAATACCCTCATGGCCTGTATCATGCGATGCAGCGAGCACATCAGCCACCAGTGGTGAGGAAGGTGGTATATAGGCACGATGCTCAAAGGTGACAAGGCCATCAGTGAGAGCCCATGGAGGTCCCAACTCGCCATTCTCCAGTTTTTCGCGGAATGCCACGAGAGCCGGGTCCATGTGTGCACCCTGACGAAGCCCCTCGAATATATCAAATGTAGGACCGCTGAGGGCATACACATGGGTATCAGAAGTGTCGCGCCTTGACAATGCATCGGCCACAGTATTCTGCCGGCCAGGCTTGTACTCCACCGTAAAATCAAAGCCCAGAAGCTTGCCAACCCAATGATGATGTCGGATGGTTGCTTGCCTCTGGTCAAGGAGAAACTTGAGGCTGTAGTGATCTGTTTTGACAACGAATGCGCGACCCCAGAGGTACGGCCGCCAATGCCGCACAGCCTGTACAAGACCAATGAGCTCGCGCTCATAAGCTGCGAGGGAGGCGTGACGGAGAGCAATAGGGCGAATAAAGTATGCCACTGGTCCCACGCCTTGGTGTAACACTGCGCCGAATCCCGAGCAAGAGGCGTCACATTCTACAATGAATGGCATGCTGAAATCCGGAAGCTGAAGCACCGGTGCTGTAGTTAGGGAAGTTTTTAAATTTTTTGAAAGCCGGTGGCCTCATCAGACCATATAAATCCATCCTTCTTGAGCAATGCTGTGAGGGGCGCTGCAATAATGCCGAAATCACAAATAAACTTGCGGTAGTAACCTGCTAGCCCTAAGAAACCGTGAACTGCACGAGCTGTGCGTGGCACCGGCCAGTCAACAACTGCCATAAGCTTCTGACTGTCCATGGCGACGCCGTCAATGGAGATGACGTGGCCTAGGTAGGGAACGGACTCTTCCCCAAAAGTGCACTTGGAGCGCTTGAGGAATAATTGGTGCTGCCTCATGAGCTCCAACATGACCCAGACATGCCGAAGATGCTCCGACCATGTAGAGCTATACACCAAAATATCATAAAAAAAACTAGCACAAATTGACGTAAATGGGGTCGGAGTACGTCGTTCATCAAAGCCTGGAAGGTCGCTGGCGCATTTGTGAGCACAAAGGGCATGACGAGGAACTCAAAGAGGCCCTCATGAGTCCGGAACGCTGTTTTGGGGATGTCTTCAGGATGCATGCGCACTTGGTGATAACCAGAGTGCAAGTCCAGCTTTGTGAAGAAGCGGGCGCCCTTGAGCTCATCCAATAACTCATCGACAATAGGAATAGGGAACTTGTCCTTGATGGTATTGGCGTTGAGGCCACGGAAGTGAACGCAGAATCGCCAGGAGTTATCGTGCTTCTTCACCAAGAGAACAGGTGAGGAAAACTCAGAAGTGCTGCGGCGTATAAGGCCACGCTCCAGCATGTCAGCACATTGTCGCTCAAGCTCGTCTTTCTGGATGGCTGGGTAACGATATGGTCGGACGGCCACTGGTGCGGCACCAACCGGATGCGGTGGTCGTGAGCGCGAGGTGGAGGCAGTCCACGAGGCTTGGTGAAGACATCAGTGTAGCTGGCGAGGAGGCTGTGAGCCTGTGAGTAGGTCTTGCCCTGAGCAAACGTGGATGTGGCGGGGTTTCGTAGATGCTGTGATGCCATACCACTCAACGTGATGGTCAGAACACCAAAAGGACATCCACAGACGCGTGAAGTCCCAAAGTATTGGCCCGAGTGTCTTGAGCAAGCGGGTCCTGAGAACAACATCAAATCCACCCATGGGAATGGCATAGAGGTCGACGTCAAAATCTTCGTGATGGCAGCTTGACGAAGAAGTCCGCCACATGTGACATGATCCCCATTGGCTACCGTCACGCGGAGGCGACGCCCAACTGAGAAGTGGCTGCCCAATTAGGTAGCAAGCTCTTCGTTGATGAAATTGTGGGTGCTGCCGGAGTCAAGGAGAGCGACCAGCTCGCGCTTGCCTACATGCACCATGAGTTGCATTGTGTCGCTGGTACGTACACCTGTTATCGCGAGCAGCAATATTTGTAGGTTGTCGCCTTCGTCTTCGTCGTCCTCGTCAGCGGACTCAATGTAGAAGAGGCGCTTGCAGCGATGTCCCCTAACATACTTTTCATCACAGTTGAAGCATAGCCTCTTGCTACGACCGTCCTCCATCTCAGTAGCAGTGAGTTTTTTGAAGACGGGATCGCCCCTGGACGAGGAATCCGCTGTGGCGACACCTGGGGCTGGTGGGAGCACGCGAGGAGGGCGTGCAAGCCGTGTTGTAGTGACAGCAGCCGTGGTCACTGCGGCAAGATGCTCGTAAGAGACTGCCATGTCCATAGCATCCTCGAGAGTAGCCGGGCGCAGTTATTCAACCTGAGTCTTTAGTGGTTCACCCAGATTATTGGTGAAGATGCTGCGCTCCTCATGATCAGGGATGGGGTTGATGTGAGACAACAGTTGGAGAAACTGTTTTGTGTACTCCGCCACCAAGCCGGTACGCCGGAGAGAGATGAGCTCGCCGAAGGGATTAGCATCTGTGGGAGGGGGGGCGAAGTGTTGGCTGACCCGGGCAACGAAGTCTGGCCAAGTTGGTCGGCCAATTTTCTCCTCTAGATGGCCGTACCAGAGGGCAGCCACATCTGTGAGATGGTACGAGGCCATCCAGGTCTTGTCCGTGTCCGGCGTGCACTGGCCGAGGAAGAACAGATTGCACCTACTCAACCACGGGCGCGGGTCACCTTCGCCGTCGTAGGTCGGAAAATTGAGCATGTAGAGGCGAGGAGTACGCTCATCGGCAGGGCCCAATGGCGCCTGCAGCTGGCGTGAACCGCCGTTCCGGGCAGCATGTAGGGTAGAGCATTGTTGACAAGGCTGGGCGCGCATGCTTCTGCTGGGACAGGTTCCAGCCTGGTGATGGCTATGTGTTGCGCACGCTTCTGCTGGGACAGGTCGTTGAAATCTGCCTTGAACGACGCTAGGGCATCGGTGACGTCCTTTAGGGCCTTGGTCAAATCACCACGAAGGGGCTCGACACCCTTTGCCAGGTCGCCCAGATTGTGCTGGACGTCCTCGAAGTCAGCGTGTTCCTTGGCGGCGAGTTCTTCGAGGGTCTGAGGAAGATCAGACTTCTTCGGAGAGGACATCATCGTTGCCGGCACAGCGGAGATTAATGAATCTGTACCAAATTGTCAGATGCTTGGGAATTAGGAGAGCTGAGACGGTCGCAGGTAGTAGTTGTGCTCTACGGGAGGACAAGGTTTGTAACCTCGTCGCCCCGTGGCAGATAGAGAGAGGCGCTCAAGGCGCAAGAAGTAACCAGGGTTGGAATAATAGATTTCTTGATCCATTCCTCCACAGGGTGGGGTAATAAATAGCTAGATTACAAGAGTCCTAATGGAAATAGAAACAAACTCCTAATTATATTTGGAAACAGTAGGAGAACCTTCTACGGGACAAAACCTTTCTGTTTCCAAAATACAAACTAAAACTAATTCGGACTCTTCCTAACTAGTGACTTATCCTTTGCTGTACATTTCCTATACGTACGGCCCCACATGACAAAGCAGCTGTGAGAAGCAGCTACGTTTGGCAGGAGTGCTTTTCATGGCTGCTGTTGCTGGTTTGAAGGATGAAATGTCTAAAATGCCCCTAAATGCTGAGGAGGTTGTATAAAATGCTAATTTGAAACGAATTAGCTAATTCTGACACATTTTAACATAATTGCTATGAGTAAGGGATGAATTACCTTAATTTTATCTTTTTTCCTAAACTAATTGTAAACACTTTTTTATCAAAAAATTGTAGTTATTTTTTAGGCTTTTGCCTTTTTGGCGTTTAGCTTTTGGCTTTTAGCTTGCAAGTCAAAATTTGTGCGGCAATTATACTACAAGACTTCTCCATATTATATGAAACATAAACCATCACATGTATATAATGTATATTGGTAGAGACTACGGTTCTACCAGGCCGTCGTGTAGGTCGGCGTGTCGATCCACAGCGGCAGCGGGGACGACGACGACGGGAACCTGATCTGGGTGATCGGGAGTCCCTTGGGCGCGACGGTGGACGGTGGTGGTGGCGCGAAGGGCGCAGCCGGCGGGGGCGGTGGCGGCGGTGGCGTGTAGGGAGCCTGGAGGAAGGTCCGGAGGTTCGAGACTGCCAGGGTGAGGTCGCGGATCGTCGACGACATCTCCGCCGGAGAGAGGACGGGGGCCGCGTCGGCCGCCATGGCCGCGGTGCCCGAGGCGGGCGGACCCGAGGTGGCCGACAGCGGCGGCTGGGGCAGCGGCGGCGGCTGCTGCGAGGTGGCGGTGGCCGCGCCGGTGGAGTCGGCGGCGGTGGTGGGGAGGCCTGAAGAACTCATCGAACCAGAGCAATCTGATACCAAATTGTAGAGACTACGGTTCTACCAGGTCTCGGGCGTAGATTATAGGGATGGAAGTGAGGGCGGTGAGGCTGGAGGCGCAGACGCCGGCGGCTGGGCGCCGTCGCTGCGAGAGGGAGGAGGCAGCGGCTAGGGCAGGGTGCGGCTAGGGCTTGGGGCTCCCGTCTCCTGAGGGAGACGACAACAGTATATGTTTATTGTCTGCTGATAAACGAAGGGGCACATGTGTTTAAATAGGAGGACAGCTCCTCTAAACCCTAGATAACTTGGGCTAAGCCCCTAATTCGGCCCACTATTGGGCTTCTTCCGTGCATACTGGAGCCCGACCATAACATATATATTCAAAGATAATATCGTGACCTTGTTGCGAACAGAACGTTAGTCAAAGTTTTTTTGGAGATAATATTATAAGACTTCTGCACACTATATTACGAGATCGTCGCGACAGTTATATGACAAGGCTGGTCCATACAAACCCAAAATAACTACAAGATAACTATTAAAATCAAATGTCACTAAAAAACATTATTTCGCTACCAAAATGGTCGCAAGTAGCGGCATTTATTGGCATGGTCAAAACTGAATCCAAAATTCAGGAACGAACTGAAACACCTCGTACAGAGATTGTAGCCACTGAACTGGAAAAGGAATGGAACCCATTCAAATTAGGAGCTACCAAAATGGTCGTACACACATCAATCTTAGGAATTAATCTACTAAAAATCAAAAGAAATACAGGATCTGCACACGTGCTTGAGCTAATTAAGTCCAAAGTCTGCACAAACTTGAGCAAGCATCAGGGAAGAACACGCGTATGCTCTGCTCGTGACCTGTGCATGCGGCAAGCGAGGACCTTCGACGGAGCAGGCACCACGACGAAGCTGGTGGGTCCGAGCAGGACTTGCTTAAATCACCGGAGATGCGCACGGGACAGCGGCAAATTGGAAATGGAGACCCGGAGGAGCCTCGAACACCTCCTGTCGCCGGCGGCTGACGGGAACCTGAGGTGCGCCTGGTCGATTTGGGGTCGCGGCGAGATAGAAGAGGCAGGGACAAGAGATGGGGAGGGGTCCTTGCACGCCGGCGGCGGAGATTGGGGGCGATGCCGGCGGGGAACAGCGGCGGCGGCGGCTGGGCGCTGTAACCCTAACCCTAGCGAGAATGGATACGAGACGGGGAAAAGGTATCGGGGGTGTCGGTCTGGTTGGAAAATTGCAAGGCAGGCTTGGCATATATGGAATGGCATTGTGTGGGTAATTTCTGCATAGTATAGGGGGCATTATCGTCCAACGCCTCTCGGGAAGCAGTGAGAAGCTCAGGAAGCACCTCGCCCCCTGCTTTCACCCGCCTAGTTCATTTTCCTTCGTTTCGCCACAGCGCTTCTCACTAGCGCTTTTGTATTTCTTGCTGTTTGTTTGTCCTACTGCTTCTGGACCCCAAAAGCTGAAGCGGAAGCGCAAACAAATGGGGCCTAAGTTCTAACAGAAGCTGCGGATTCCATCATCATCATCACTATGTGTGCAAATTTGGTGATCATATATGAGATATTTAATATTATATCTTATTTTAGTAAGAATAAAGATGGCGTTCTGGTGATACTTAGTATCCATGTATAAACTAACCATTATATGTTTTCAAACTCATATTGTAATAGCCTTAAAATATATACCATGCCATCTAATGTATTTGTATTGTTTGTTATCATGTATACTGTAGGGTGGATGTATATTTGGGATCATTAGTAGCGAATATGCTTGTTAGACGTTACAAGTTCAAGGTTTAGAATTTCTCTATTATGTAAATACCTGCCAGGTATTACTGGTAGCCTGATAGCTTCTGGTGGTTCTGTCTGCATTTCTAGAGTCAGTTATCTCAACTCCGAAAACACTTGTTTGTGAATGCCATGAGTTTGTTGTCTTTGGATTTTGGTTACTGGACAACTAAAAACGAGTATTATTCTATGTTTAGAAGTCCGGATTATACTATTTCCTTGTAGTATCTGGTTTTCTGTCCACGTTGTTTGATTTCAGCCACTGCTACCTCATCTTCAACCATAAGATGAGCCATGGAGTACTTCTGTATCTTTCTGGGTCAGCAATATTTTTTGTTTTAGATCAGTCCGGCTTGTCTATCCTACATGTATAATTTTGCTGATATGCACTCTCCAGTTGTGTGCCCTGAAATGTGAATGAGTGAAGGAGACATGAATGCAATATTCCTTAGGGCCCGTTTGGAAGTTCTGAATGTATATACCCCTGCAAACACTTCACATGTGTATTTTACTAGCCCCAGGAAAACCCTTTTATACAAGGGAGTATTTTTAGTTGTAATCTCTTGTTTGGACAGAAGGTATTGAAAACAAGCAAACGGATCAACTAAAACATGTCATCCACTGGAATAATGCAATTGTTGTCAGGCTATTAGCAAACAACCGAATATTTGCTATACATGTCCTCCGAATCGTATGATTCCACAAAAAAGAAGTAAACATCAAACATTTTCTCCAGCAATTAACATTAGACAACAAGATCAAACATAGCAGGATGTGTTTCCTCCTTTCTCTAGCAATTAACATTAGGTTTCTTGTTACTCCATGCAAATTCCATTTTATTGCCCAAACACCAAGCTGATGTTACATTGGGCACATGACCCTGAACAAGATGGGAAAGATAGGAGATGCCAATTGGTAGTGAGAATTGGGTTTGGGAGCGGATGACGTGCACTCCTTGTATGTGTGTTTGGAAGCAGACCCAGTGGGGATGAGGTGGCGGGGAGCGGACGGGGCAGCGCAAGTGAAATGGAAGCCGGAGACTAGATGTGGCATCAGCGGGGAAGATGAGAACTACGGGCGGAGTTGCTGGTATTGCCTTACTTGGGAGCGGTGGTCGGCGACCCCACACAGAAACTGGGATGGAGAGAGGACGTGTAGTGACCAGAGAAGAAGGGAAGAGGGAGGATAGCATTGACCGTCTCCATCCTCACCAGTGGCCGTCTGTGACGACCAACGAGGAAGCCAGGGGCGGCGATTCCTTCCTCTGCGACGTCGCATCCTCCCATGAAAGCCTCCCGATACCTGTCATATTGGAAAAGCGATGTCTGCCCTTGTTTTTTTACTTCCAAGTGTAATCGGGCAATGCAACGGAAACCATTGATGATAGTCCTTTTAACAGGTCGAAGCTGAGTCTTGCATCAGTTGTGGCTTGCATCATGCCATTCATGATGGGCGTCTGCTTCCTGTGCCCTTCCATGGATTGCCTCTGGCACAAATATCACTACTGCCCCAGCTGTGGAGAAAAGGTTTGGCATATCCTGTCCTATCTCTTTGATTTTTTGAGCTTTTGCTGGTAGGTTTTATCCATGCCCTATTGTTCTGGTGAAGAAGGGTGTTGGTAAACACGAGGTATTTGGCAAGGAGATCCTATATAACTGCACTTTAATTTTCATTGAAATAAGCATTTTCCTCTGTGCAGGTAGCTGAGTTCAAGAAGGATGATCCGTGCCTTGTTGTTGATCCAACTCGCTGGACTGAGCTAAGCTTTGCTGTACCTGCTTAGCGCGACTCCCATAAACTGGTCGAATATAATGATAGTTTCCAACCGTGGATATATCTTGTGTCATCTGTACATAAATTTCTACTCTGTTATGTGTCATGTAGCAAAACTTGATGTTTGTAGTTTGTCTCCATTCTCTGCCAGATTTTTTTTCTTGTATTATCCTATATATATTTGGTTTGAGAGATTGGACAGTGATATAATCCATATATACTGCTTTCAATAGTGTAAGGATTTGTTTGTCTCGTCTTTCCGAGTAGAGATTTGTGCACATGGGCACAAGTGATCCTTTGAAAAAAATAATCGAAAGTCATATTTCTGAGTTTCAATTTTTTTAAAAAAATACTTAGATGTGGCCAACTATTTTTCTCACAATCATGCAAAAATCATGTTCAAGTACTTTATATTTTGGGCCACACAAAAATGACAAACTTGTAGATCTTAGTTGTATACTAGCTAAGTGCCCGTGCGTTGCCGCTAAATTAAAAAAATATATCGCCATATCTGAAATAATCTTACATAATTATTATTAAACATAAAGATGTGCTGATTTTTTATTGCATGGTGACAAATTTCCTCTTACACCTGTCTACATCTTGTATTGCATTTATGAAACCAATTTACATATTATTTGTTTGTCCAATTAAAATGAAATTAATATTTCGGGATGGGTTGACATCTAAGCAGGGACGACAGCAAATTTATGTCATTCATCAAGGTTTGACATGTTCAGCCAAACTATTCAGAGGGCCGTACTTCTGCACCTAATTACACATGAGAGGCTAACGCTACAAAGAACTTGAAGTTAACGTAATTTAATTGTTTGTCACAAGAGATCTCCGTGACTCACTCACGAAACAGACTTTCGTCCCGCTTTATAAATAAAGTCAAATTACTGAACTGATACAAAATAATAAAGAAAACCTCTTAAAAACTTACAAACAGATTGAAGATAAAACAAGAAAAACGACGCGAGGAGACCATTGGCCGATGATTTGCCTGCCAATGCACTCATTTCGAGGGCCTCATGGTGGTTGCTTAAGGTGTTCCCACTGGTGGAGCTATTACTATTGTGAGGCTCGGTTTGCTTCGACAAAGTCTTTGTATTTTTTTGCTCTTTTACCTTCGTGCATCCTTCATGTATAGACTTGCTTGAGTAATTTTATTGTTGCAACGACTAAGTATAATTAATATCTTTTTGGTATTAATATATTCCTTCTATCGAAAAAATTAGTGTTTCACACCCATCGGAGCTCGTCTTTGTGGAACTGGCGAAATTTTTAAATCGTACTAACTTCTTTGTGGGCCATTGGATGTCATCGAATAGTTCGTAGATCGTTGTCCCCCTCCTAATTGTATTTTTCCTCCAACTCATGCAACCCTGATGTAACTCCTTCCAACGCACCCAGACCTCATGCTACCGCCACTTGGGGATGGCGGCGTTGCATAGCACTCTTCGCTACGCGCCACGCTGCCATCGTTGTCCCTGGCCATCACTCTACAACCCATAGCCCCGCACCCAAGCCATTAACCTCTGACTCCCCTCCACCGGCAGCGCTGCTACCCTGTGTCTTCTCGGCTTCATGTCTCACCTGGCTTGGCCTTGTCGGTGTCCCCATTCGACTCGCCGACGCTCAGCATGTCACCCCCTTCTTCGGCCTTGGGCTTCATTTCTCCTTCCTCCTTGTCTCTACACATGAAGGAAATGAACTGGAATTTGTCGCATGCGATATAGCAATCTGTTTTTCTAACACAACATGAAACATTCAGTACGTAACAACTATTTTAATCAGCTAAGCCTCTATAACCCAGCGGGTAGTCATTGCATATCAAGTTGAACTATGGATTCTCATTATTTCTTATCACCTGTCTTGGAACATTGTAGAATCTTTTGCTTTATTTGTCCCAAATAAGTGACTCAACTTTCTCTAGATACGGATGTATCTATATATTGAACATGCATTTAGATACATCCGTATCTAGAGAACACTAAGTCACTTAGCTTATTGTGGGGACAAAGATTAAAAATATTTTCCATACCTTTTATACATATATTAGTCTATGGACATAACTCTAGGACATACGAGCCCTAGTACCAAAGGATAATTTTGTTAGAAACTCTCAAAACCTTTTTTTGGATTATTGCTGACTTCAGTCTTCAGATAGTTAGATAGTCTTCTTTCTCTTCAGATAGTCTTCTGTCTCTATATACTAAAAATATTTTTATTTGTGTTGTTTTCGTCCTCTTTGTACATGTAGGATAACAATTGCTGTTTTCTTAAAAAAACACTTTTCAAAAGAACGACCTGTGAAAAGTTCATTTAGTGAAGAAGAAAATTAACATGGCGTTCATGCTTCCATCCTACTTGCTAATCATCCCACATTTCTATTGAAGTATTTTGAAGCAAAGAATCAAATTAATAAAAAATCCACTGTATAGTAAAAAAACAAATAGTAGAAAATGATCCTCTAAAAACATCAATTTTTCATGCGTACAATCATGGATCCAAAGGCACGCTCACGTAGCAAACCTTGAATGCATGACTGTTAGGTTTCCTATCTACACCCATACACCAAATCTAAATTATCAATAAACCAATCAAACTTGCAAAGTTCAACAATGATGTTAAGAAGTGATAAAATTCGTCATTTTTATGAACCGACCAATGATCTTAAGGAGAAACAACAAACAGTAAGATGGCGTTCCCAGTTTGCTATCATCGTCATCTTGTACTGCAGCCTGACCATCTTGTCTTCATTGGCTGGTGGCCTGGTGCGCTTCTATCTAATTAAGACGAAAACGTAGCCTTGACCCTGAATCACTGAGCCACAACTAGCTTCTATCTGCCTCGGTGCTTTTCCCTTCCGCCATTGTACACACAGACGAGCAGGCTGGTCGATCACTCCGGAAAGGGATGGGATGGAGCATGGCAAATCCGCGACGTGGAGATGAGTCTGCCTAACTGTCAAAGCCACGTTTTTAGGAAATATTGGATGAGTTTGTTAGGAATTTTTGGGATAAGGACGAACCTAAGGTGTTTGCTGGCGATGGCACAATGTCTATAAATAGCTAGATTAGTGGCATTGGTGGGTAATTTGGTGTCTAGTCTGAGGGCAAAATCGGAAAACGATAGTGTGATACCGGACACCACTTTTGCTTTAATAGTAAAGAATATTACCAGCAGATTAGATGTTGGCGTGCATCGGTGTATTTTGTCGATCTGTTCCCGCACGATTGTGATTATTTCCCTCTAGATTTGTTTTAGTTTTAATGCTGTGAAAATTTTATGAAAAGGAATTGGCATAGGAGCTGTGTTTCTATGTTTTTTTTAGAAAAGACACGAGCGAATGTTCTAGAAATGATTACATCCGGAGGCATGGAGCCGTGTTTCAGGAGCTGTAAGTATTTTTATCAACGAAGAAGCCGGCCTGGGCGTGCACGAGGCACAACCAAGCCGCGCCCACTGGACATATTTGTTAAATTACTTGTTGAGATAAGGCATGTTTATTAGCCATTTGTTACACGGTTTAGCTAAAAAGTAGGATGGTATGTTAATTTCTTTTTGGGACATGCGCAGGATGAGGATTAGATCGTATGGTTTGGGATAAAAGCGTGTGATGAATAGTTTTTTAACTTATTAGTGGCATTGGTGGGTAATTTGGTGTTTTGTCTGAGGATAAAATCGGAAACTAAAAGTGTGACATCGGACACCATTTTTCGCTTTAATAGTAAAAAATAAGATTAGCAGTGCGGTGACCCAGCATACCACTGCATGTTGTAGTATGCAAGTCGTTGATATAACACTTGCGGAACAAGCCTCCACAAATATTACATCCCTCAGAATGGTACAACAGAAACATTGCGGGCCCAAATACAAACTGATCCACATATTATTACAGACCAAAGCATGATGATAACGAAATGCTCCCGATAAAGAGAACACCTCAAGTGCTTAGTGTTTACAGCAACTGGAAAGTTTCAAATAATTAAACAGATGAAGAACTCAACAACTTATTCTCATACTATAGTTGCTCGGTTCCTCGACTACGATCCTATACTACTAGTTAGTCCTTCATTCTGAGCCTTCGTCGGAAGACGCTCCGTAGCGTATGAAGTAATCCACGCCTTCGACTCCGCGAGAGAGATCTGGCTCCTCGTAGAAGATATCCTGCTAGCCTTCGATTGCATTCAGAGTGGCTTCGTCGAGCTCTTCACAGTCTAGCAAGGGTTTAAGAGATTGGGGTGAGTAACGAGCGTTACCCAGCAAGTTTCTTTAGAAAGAAGTTGTGTGATATGCACTAACTACAACCACAGACCCAAAAGAGTCATAGGCCTATGCAAGGTTTTATCAATGTTTCTTGAAAGATTGATTTTACTTTAGAAAACTATGCCCATCAGCCAACACAGGTAGTAGTGCCTTAAGAGCACCTTTCCTGCGGCGTTCGCAACTCCTTCCCGGAACAAGGGGTGACATGTCACATCCTTTTACACTCTGCAGAGGTGTGTCCTTCCAAAAGAGATCAAAGCCTTGCTGCACAACCGGACGTACTTTCCCATCCACACTTCCATGGTGTGGGGCCCAGTCATTGATCCAAGCCAATCACTGCCTTCTCCGCATAACGCATGCCCACCCAATTCACGCATAGCAGGTTATGCCCCTGATATTCACCCCCAACGATGAAGTACCTAGGCGCCTCTTGTGGACCATCATAGACACCAGTGCCGTGAGAACTTAGGTGTCCCACCCATATGCAAGTAGTCTCGTAAGACCTACTGCGACCGGCAACTGGCTGCCCGTTGACATGCGAACGAGAGAAGATACAGCTGACTTTCCCGTCCCATTCCAAGTCTCTTGGATGACACGGTTTTTACGGCGCTAGAATAACTGTGGCATTGGTAGTTAATCCTAGGTTTACTTTCCCGTGCAAGTGGAACCTCCACCACCACAATCTTACCGTGGTTCCACCTGCCAGCCTTCCTAGGTTATCACCACTGGTCGATAACCACTAGTCATATTGCTTATGAAAATAGGTTTTCCATCCCTTTTGAAATGTTAGAGTTGAAGTCAACACTTTGCAAGAAGTTTCAAAATCAGTGCAACCAAGAGGTATGAGCAAGATAAACTTGCCTTGTGACTGAAAGGTAATGGAGTCGGATACTTGGCGATGCTCCTGATCTCCTTGTTCTACAGAAATCCAAGCATTGTCCGGTAAGAACAATGTTTCAAGAAACAAATGGATGCTATGCACAATGATATGCTATGCATGGTGATTCATGGACTTGGTTTTCTTATTTGTGTGTTTTACCCAAGACTTGCTAGGGTTAAAGAATTCTTATAAACCACAAAGTTTTATTTGTGTGTTTTACCCTATTTAAGTGTTAAGACAATTAATTAAAGTTTGAAATCAAAGTTTAAGTTATAAAACTCTTGTTGAGTTATTTGAAAAGGAAAAGGTTTAATTTTGAAAGAAGAAGTTCAATTTTAATAATAATAGTAATTAAGATTTTTGAAAATAGGATTTAAAAGCTTTTAAAATTTGATTTAAAGAATAATTCAGAAATATGAATTATTTAGCTATTTCTTTCATTAAAGAATAAGAAATTGATTTATCAATGTTATTTGAGTTTTGAGTTTGAATTAAATTCAAAAAGAAAATAACATTCAAATTTGAATTTAGAAATTTTGTTTAAATAAATGGCCAAAGCCTTTTTGGCCCAACTGGCCAACTGGCCCAAACCGTCCCACTCGGGCACGGCTAGGCCGAGCCGGCTCGGGTCTGGGTCATTCACCTGACCCAGCCCAGCCCCTCTCGCACTCCTCTCTCTCCCCTCGATCTCTCTGGCGACTCAGATCGCCGCCGCCGCCGCCTGGCCTCTCCGGCCAACTCTGGTGACCTCTGCTGCTGCCACCTTGGGCGAAATGTTCTCCTCCGCACCCTCTACCCGCTCCACCAAATGGAATCGCCGACTGCTTCCTCTCCGAGGAGATCGGGTTGCTCTCCCTGCTCGGGATCTGCCGCCTCCGAATACTCCGATGCGGTGCCTCGCCGCTGGAGCTTGCTGAGCATGCTGATGGTGCTCAAGTGCTTGCGCCTCGCATGCGCTCGCCGGTGGAAGCGCCAGATGTGGTGCTCCCGGTGCATCTCGGTGAAGACTCCCCTCGGCCGCGCCTGGTCAGCCGCGCGGGCACTGCCTCGCCATGCCGGCCAAGTATGCACCTGGGCGCCTGGTGAGTGTGATCCTCCCCTTCTTCCTCTGCCCTCTCTCACTGGCCACGGTTTCTGACCATTTGGTCAAGATCAGTGAGCCTAGCTCATAGATCCTGCTCTGTGCTGCTGCTGCTTGATGCAAGCTTGGTTCAGTTAAATGTGGTTATGCTATAGCATGTGATAAACTATCTACTTCCCAATTCCTCTGTCAGTACACTTACTGATAGAAGTGTTATTCTGAACTTTGCTCAATTGCAAGATTCATTTAATGTTTGTTGTAAACTTGCAATGCTGAAATCACTCAGTTAGCTCTAAGCTATGGTATGCTAGATGATTCCCCTATGATTTATGATATCTCAGTATTGTGGTAGTAAACTGAATTTCAAGATTCAGTTAACTGCTAGCTCTTGGTCCAGTGAGGAATGTGTTGTTGTGCTAGCTTCTGTCACTTGTTTATCCATGATAACCAAGTGATAGTATGACTTGTAGTGTTGCAAGCTTCTGTGAACTTAGTTTGAGCAAAAATATGATTCCTAGTTATTTATAACTAGGGAAATGATTTTGTTGCTGCCCACAGACTTTGTTGTCAATTAAACTGCATGTTGTGTTGAGGTGCAAGATCTTCTGATCCTGTGCCCAGCAACAACTTCTGTGGTCAAATAATGGTGAAACTTGCCCCTTTGATTTAAGCCTATGATGCTGGTCTGAGGCTAGTGATAGGTAGTGAGGTGCCTAACTTGCTTGTGTGCCCTCTACTTGCTTATATGATGATGCTAGCATGTCTTGTGTGTTTGAGGTGCATGTCCAATAGGACATGTGCCCATCACAAGCTTCTCAGTGATGTTTTGATCTCTAAGATGTGCCTGTGAAGTGCAAACTGAGGCTGATACTCTGATGTGAGTTTATTTGGCTTTTATTCATGATTCCCTATGATGAGCTTGGCAAAGCATTACTTTGCCAAACTGAGGGATTTTCCTAAAGACAACACATGCCTGAATCATGCTCTAGCAGTGATATGATGTGCAATCTTTCTACCTGTTGCCTGGAGTGGTGCAACAAAAGTGTGTTGTCTGCTGCTGTTGCTTGCTAGTGATGATGGCTTGCTTCTAGCTGGCCTTCTCCTCCTAGTTCAGCTCCTGAGCTTGTCCTTCTCCTCCTGGACTTGCTGCTGAACACTTGTCCTTCTCCTCCTGGGCTTGGTCTTGAGCTTCAATCCACCATCATGGTTTTGCTGGGGTTTTTTGGTGTGATGCTGTGCAAGAACTGATGCTGTTCTTGGTGTTGTGTGCAAGAACAGTAGTGTTCTTGTGAAGCTCCAGTGCTGGACGTGTGAGTGCTGCTCCCCTGGTGATACACATCTGGTCGACTGCTTGGCCTTGCTAGCAGCTGTGGTGCTGCCAGCTCCAGCTTCTTCTTCAGTGACTAGGCTCCTTATGAGCTGTGTGCCTGTCTACTCACTCAGCTTGGTCTAATCCATCCCCTGGCCGTGCTGTGCATCTGCTATGCACCTTTGTACTTTGTACCCCTAGTGATTTTAAAAGAACAGATGCTTCACTTGGTCAATTACACTCAATGATGCAATGGTAATATAATTACCAGAGTCTGAGAGTAAACTAACATTAACCTTTAATTTTTTTCTTTTGTTTATTTGCTTTGTTTTGCAGGTTGCAAACTATGAAGACTTAGAAGATGGAATTCATGAAGACTATTAGAAATAGTTTAGAATTAGGTTTCTATTCATTTTTCAATGATGTAATCTTCTTTTCAGTTTTTCAACTATGTAAAGACATTGTAAAAATTGTGTAATATCAATAAAGTACTGTTTCTGTTTGATTTATATTCTATTTCTTTTCTTTTATCCAACTCAATATTTAATTGAGTTATTTCTTTATTAATAATTAAATATTCAAATTTGTGATAATTCAACAATCAATTTAAATTCCAAAATCACTTAAACATCAACATCAAGAGATCATAGCAAAACCCTTAGCAATCTAATAACCCCTAAACTCTAAAGGTGATTAGAAAGAAGTTTTGCTCTCCCAGTTTTTTGAATTTGCGAAAAATTTACTCAGGTTTTAAAATGCATGAATGCACAATAGTCCTAAATCTACCATTCGTTTTGTTCTAAAAGCTGGGTTATTACAAGCAGCAGATTAGATGTTGGCGTGCAATGGTGTATTTTGTCGATCTGTTCCCGCATGATTGTGATTATTTCCCTCTAGATTTGTTTTAGTTTTAACGCTGTGAAAATTTCACGAAAAGGAATTGGCATAGGAGCTGTGTTTCTATGTTTTTTTTTAGAAAAGACACAAGCGAATGTTCCAGGAATGATTACATACGGAGGCATAGAGTTGTGTTTCAGGAGCTGTAAGTATTTTTATCAACGAAGAAGCCGGCCTGGGCATACACGAGGCACAGCCAAGCCGCGCCCGCTGGGCATGTTTGTTAAATTACTTTTTGAGATAATGCATGTTTGTTAGCCATTTGTTACACGGTTTAGCTAAAAAGTAGGGCAGTATGTTAATTACTTTTTGGGACATGCGCATGATGAGGATTAGATCGTATGGTTTGGGATAAAAGCGTGTGATGAATAGTTTTTTAACTTATTAGTGGTATTGGTGGATAATTTAGTATTTTGTCTGAGGACAAAATCAGAAACTAAAAGTGTGACACCGAACACCGTTTTTCGCTTTAATAGTAAAGATAAAGTTATAATGGTTAACCATTGGTTATTAAGATTTGAACCACTTTTAACATTATGACAATGATGACAAGTACTCACAAAGCACGGCTAGCCAATGTCATCTAATGCAAAAATAATTTCAGGTATGGTGTAGAGGATTAGGAAACAGTGACTCTATGAGTTACTTTACACAATAGAATTTGACAAATTTAATTTCGTGAAATCGGTCATGAAACAGGATGAAGAATTTGAATAGTATTTTCGTCAAATCGAACTTGACAAACTTAATTTCAGAGAAGACTTATTTCAGAAAATATAATTTTTGATTTTTCTCTTTAGAGAATAGAGAGAATGCTTCTGTTCTTCAGAGAATAGAGATTCTACTTCGCCTGGAAACAACCATAGGCTATCTTCAATTTCTTTTGGATAAAAAGGGATCATAATTACTTGATTTCATAAGCGATGTGTACCACAATTATTCATCCTTCTTCTGTTCATACTATCATAACAAAAAACAGATCTCTAAAGACTATACGCACTAGCAAATATACCCGTGTGTTGCTACGGTACTATATTATTGAGATTATGTTTTGAGGAGTACAAAATCCATTTGTAAAAATAAATGATATTTGTACTTTGTATTGACATTTGAATTAGAATGATGTGCATATTTGATAGTTGAGGAAGTGGATTCACTTTAGTAATCCAATGAGAATCAGTAGAAGATTGAACACATGCTCCAAAGTTTGCTGACAATTCAAAAAAGGATATCCTTACATACCAGGTTAAAGCAAACGCTTCTTTGCAGCGTGAATTAGAACTCTAGAGAACAACCATTTTGATTTTATTTCACCATTTAGCATGCAAAATTCTATCCCTGGCAAGTAAACGATAGTTTCTGGGGGCACATTTACCACCTAACTCTTGGGTTACTTATTGAATGTACCCTATTATTTCTCCTAAGAACTTCACTAATCTGAAGAGAGTAAGAGACACATATCTGCCTCCATGTGTCTTGCAACTAACTGTAGCTATACAACATTTTATATCTTTAATTTTCAAACATGGAGCATAGTTTAAACTTGAGAATAGTACTCAAAACTGAATCTGGAGTAAATAAATTTGCTCATTGCTGATCTGCTACTCCTTGAAAGACACTGCATTTCAGTACACTTCAATTTTAAGAGGATTTTTTTTGCATTTGTTGTTATACTTTGTTGGATGATAGACACCTCAAAACATTAGACACGGACATCACATCTCTGTCAGAATATGCAGAACAAAAAATAGTAGGCTTATGCAGACCAGCAACAGCAGACAAAGATTCAGCATTACTAAAGAATATTTCCCAAATGTATACGTACTAGTTGGATGCCCGTGCGTTGCTACGGGTTATTTTATAAAATAATTAATATGTAAGTGTATGTGGTTGATTTTTTTTACATGTTTTTACGACACGTACAATTTTGCTTATATTAATTATTATAATCAGTTTTTTGTTGACGGGACGAAGCGTCTTGACGACTCGTGAAATAATTTTAAACTCTAATTCGATTTAGTTGTCGTAGGTTCAATCAAACTTGGCCGCTGCGATAATTAATTAAAATATGAGGGATCGAGTATTACTTTCTCGGCTTCATGTGATTGTGTACTTTCTGGAGCAGTATGTGCACTTCTCGTTGTTAATGTTTTGCAATTTCTGCAATTATGTCATGTGCACTTTAAAAACTTGAACTTCTATATTTTATTGATTAATAATTTGTAACTTTTTTAATTTACTCTTTGTCAGGAAGTTTGCTCACATTTTTCCTATACTTTGTGAGACAAAAATATGTATTCCCCAATGTTACTTTTCAGTGTACGATCTTAATTATAATTCTATACTCACTCCGACTCATATTACTCTTCGCAAATACGGATGTATCTAGCTTTAAAATGTGTCTAAATACATTCGTATTAGCGAAGAGTAATATGGGTCGGAGGGAGTATCTTTTTTTGTGTTTTTTTAAATAAACCAGAGAATAGAGAACATGTGTTGTAAAATAAGGGGTAAATCCCCACTGGACCAGCCGGCCAAGAGGGAAGAGTCCTAGCTAGCAACTCGCTCGACCGATCCCAGTCGCACGCGCACGCCAGCGACACATTGTTGCTGCTCTCGCCGCCTCCCTCTTCCCCCGAGCCTCACGCTTCTCGCGCTTGTGAAGCTGCTGCCGCCGCCTCCTACTGCCTTGGCAAATCGAAGGTCGCTCCCGTCGCCGGCTTTCCTTGCACCGGCGTTGCCTCCTCGATGTCCTGCTCGGCCGCCGACGGCCCCGACGCCCGTGTTGACCACGCTCGCCACCAGTAGCTCTGCCTGCTGCAGCAAGGCTTCACGCCAGCGCTTCCTTCCTTCCTTAGCTCGCCTCTTTGCCGCCCTAGGAGGAGCCTCCTGTGCAACCCAGCTCGACACTGTCTCCTGCCTATGTCGTGCGCATAAACAACCGAGAGAGAAGTCAAGGACAGATAAAACAGATCATAAGCGGCTTTTTATGTAGCAGACAAAAACGTAGGGGAGTACGCCACTCCGCTCCTGAGCGCGTGGGACCTGGGCGCCCGAGGCTCGCCTCGACCATTGATGCGCTAGCCGGGCGACCGCTTATCACTACCACGCGCAGGGGTGAGGAGGAGCACAAGATGGAGCGGCAGTTTGTGGCCAGCAGGAGCGCACTGGTTTCTAACTCGGGCAGGGCGGCGCGTGGCCGACGTCAGTGAACGGACCTCTCGTCTTTCCTGGTGCCATGTGAGCTCGGCATGGCCGTCACGAGAGAGGTTGCGCCGGCTCGCTCCGCCGCTCCTATTTTCCGCCCGCGATGCTGCGCCTGCTCGCTCTACCATGCTAGTGTCGCAGGGCGGCGCGTGGCCGACGTCAGTGAATGGAGCTCTCGTCTTTCTCGGCGCCATGTGAGCTCGGCATGACCGTCACGGGAGAGGTTGCGCCGGCTCGCTCCGCCGCTCCTATTTTCCGCCCGTGATGTTGAGCCTGCTCGCTCTACCACGCTAGTGTCGCATGCCCTCTGTCTGGCCGTGCCTTGCCGTACGAAGAAGTCGACCTCGCGATTTCTTCTGTCGCTCTCTATCCGATGGAAATCAGGGCATGCGTACCTCAGGCAGTGGACAGGAGCGCGACGGCCGGAGGCGGAAGGGGAACCTCTTCCTCGTTTCTTTGCGATGCCCATGGATGAAGTTTGGCACACGCTACACGGGAGGCAGGGAGGGAAAAAGAAAATCTAACCGGTAAATCACTTAGGGGTGGCATAGCCTCATAAATAGTTTTATATATAGAAAACGTACTTTTGGTGGACGAAAATGTATTTTACGACCGCTACGGACCATACCTGTAGCAATATTGTTAGTAGAGATTATTCTGACCTCTTTCACAATAAAGATAGTAACATACATTATTCTGACCTCTTTCACAATGCGGTTCCATAGTTACATATTTTGAGGACAACGGTATAACAATGCTTCACTACGTTCAGTAGCTGCATCTTCATGTAAATTCCAAACGACCATCAGGACATGTTCAGAACACATGACCGCTCAGATGCTGTGTGGTGTAGCAACTCATTGGCCGCCTCGCCGAACGGCCGGAGGACGTTGAAGCCGTGCTGCTCTCCCTCGAATTCAGCAACCTCGACGTCCTTCCCCATCTCCTTCAGCCTCGCCGCGTACCCGTGCACGTGGTCGTGGAGCATGTCGTTCCCTGGCGCCACGACGAGCACCGGCGGGAAATCCACCGTCGCGAGGCTGGGGCTGTCCGGGCCGAAGGGGTTGGTGAACGGGTGGTCTCTGCTCGCCCCCACCGGCAGCGCCATGTGCCAGAGCTGGTCGGCCATCTCGACCGTCAGGGACAGGTCCGCCGGCGGGTTGGTCTCTGCGGCTGTGCGCTCGGTGCTGGCGAAGAACGCCGAGAAGAGGACGTACCCGATCACGCGCACCGGGCTGACGGCGAGCTGTGCAGATGCGACCTGGACGGCAAGGTGGTGTGCCAGGTTGGCGCCGGCTGAGTCGCCGGAGATGAACATCCGTGCAAAGTCAGCCGATTCCGCCAGCCACGGGTCGGCGTCGCCGCCGCCGGCGAGTTTGGCCTGGCGGTGCAGCCAAGAAAGGAAATCCGCGCCGTCCTCGATGGCTGCCGGGAGGCGGTGCTCTGGGGTGCGGCGGTACTGGACGGATATCTTCAATCCGGTATGAACTGTGAACGAACCGGGATCGAAGGAAGGGGCGAAACGTTTCGCGGTGAGTTTAGAGCGGACGGAAACGTATTAGGTAGATTGAAAGCGTACTTGCGACGGTCATGGACCGTACCTATAGCAATATTATTAGTAGAAATTTTGTAGTCTCTCAAATCTCTTCTTATAGATTAGCTAACCTACTCCGTCCAATCTATCTTCCCAAAAATCGAAGCAAAAGAGCAGCAGCTTCTCAATCCTCATCCCGCCTAGACCAAACATAACAGCAGCTCAACTATCAATTGCACACCTCCTTCTGAATAGTTCAAGCTTCAGGATCTTGAAATCGGTAGGGACTCCTCATCCACGTTCTCGCGGCCATCCGAAGCTGGAGTTGCCTCTCATCCCTGAGCCCCCTATCTTCACCAAGTAGGCATCCATATCCGCGCCCACCACCTTCCTGGACTCCTCCAACGCTGTCCCTGCCCTGGCTTCCTGTAGTCTGGCGTCGCAGACTCTAGCCGAGCACGCCCATGCCCTTGCATGGGCTCCAGCACTGCCCATAGCCGGCTCTCGATGCAGAACGTCCCCGGCGTGGCGTCACATACATGCAACTGACGAGAGGAGCCTGCAACGTGGCACAACCCGCATCCTGTGGTGGAGCCGGCGACCGCGATTACCGGCGCGACGACCTCCAGCGCGACGTGCAGGGACCTATGGCGCAACTTCTCTAAGCCACGAGTAGGGCCGCGATTGATGTGGCGCAGCGGAGGGGGTCGGCCAGCCCGGAGCAGAGGAGGGCAGCCAGTTCGCGAAGCACAAGGCGAGCGAGCGAGATGGAATTTAGACCGGAGTGTTGACTTGAAAGAAAACGTTTCGGGCTAGCTTCGGAAGAAAGCGTATTTTAGTCGGTTGAAAACATATTTTACGGGCACGGACCAGTCCTATTGCAATATTATTAATAGAGATTTGCTGGTGGTTATCCCAGCTCGTGGCCGTCCATTGGATAAACAGTAACCATGTCCCAATTTTATCTTCGCCATCTTGCTGGTGGCTATCCGCTCGTGGGCGTCCTTCTCGCGGTTGTCCTCAGATCACGGGCCCGAAGTGGGTTCGTCCCAGATCGCGTTCATCCCCAGCTCGCTGCCCCGCAGTGCTCTGGTGTGGCAGGCCGCCCCGAACGTCGCAGAGTGAGCTAGTTGCAGCATCCCCTATTCCCCGATATAGAGCAGGGACGAGCCCAGGGTTGAATTGCGTCGGCCAGCATCCCCAAAGGCGGCTCCGGCCGCGCTGGGCACAAGGATGGGGCAGCGTCGGCCGGTCGAGATCAAGGGCAGGGGACGGCCAGTCGCTTGCCCTGCACCTGCCTCCTGTGCGCACCGCTCCGATCGCCTTGCTCCGGCCCACGCCTCTGCCCCGCACGCAGCCGAGCTGCCGCGCCTCGCCGGCCAAGGGCCCGCCCAGCTCTCCCGAGCGTCAGGGGCTCGGCGCCTCCTCCGCGAGCTGGTGCTCCTTCCTGCAGCTCCGGTGCATCGCGCCCTTCTCCGGCGGCCCATGTTCGGCCACGCCGTTCGGCTGCACTCCCTGCGCATGTTCCAGGGGCTCCAAGATGCACAGACGCATCTTCCAGGGGCTCTGCGCGCTTCTGCGCCCGCGTTCCCCTCGGCGGGTCTTTCGAGCGAGCGGACAAAACAGAGGATAAAAGGAATCTTTTTTTACTTATTAATGGTATTGGTGGGTAATTCGGTGTCTTGTGTGAGGGTAAAATCGGAAATTAAAAGTGTGACACCGGACACCGCTTTTCGCTTTAATAGTAAAGATATTCAAATCTACCTATTTATCAAATTTTGTTATTTTGTGCAGCCCACAATATAAATAATTTTGTAATAAAATTTGCATACTTGTAGGTTACATTATTGACTATGTTTAGAATTATTTCATAATTTTTTGAGAGTTATAAATACTTGCTGAATATCCGTGCGTTCCTACGGTCCCTGAAAAATCATCGTCATATGTGTATCCAAATATTCAGATAATCTTCCTATCAAATGGATCGCTCCAATTCTTCTCCCGTGTGTTGCCTCTCATAGATCATCTTTTCTTCCAATATTCCAAGCATCCTTTTTTACCGTACCCAAAAGCAAGTCTCAACTGATCTTGCTAGCTAACCTTTTTCTAGTGTTTGCCATACTTTTTATTATTTTATTCTAATAAATAATTATAAAAAGAAATAAGCATATGACTGTTGTCAGGAAAAACTTGAGGATGGCTGAAATTATGTCAAACAGATGCACTAAACATTAGTTTGGCAGAAATTAGATATGATGATTGATGCGTGTAAAATATTTAAAAATTGAAATTACTATCATATCAATTCAAATTGTCAGCATTTGAAATGCCCATAATCACCTACGAGAGGAAGCTTGTTACAATATTGAAAACCAAACTGATCTACAACAATATGCTAAAATCATGAATAGATCATCAATCATTCATGGACATGTGATGACCCACAAGTATAGGGGATCGCAACAGTCTTCGAGGGAAGTAAAATCCAAATTTATTGATTCGACATAAGGGGAGCCAAAGAATATATGTAAGCCTTAACAGATGAGTTGTCAATTCAGCTGCACCTGGAAACAGTCTTGCTCACAGTGGTTTATCAGTAGCAACAGTTTTATAGTAGTGATAGTAGTGAAACAGTAACAGTAGTAGTAAAATAGCAGCGGTAATAGTAACAGTAGTAAACAATAGGAACAAATACTGTAGGCATATGGATGGATTACGGGTGTTGCAGGGATAAGATAATTCATAAAATCAATGAGACATGGGCATTGCACATAAATAATGATAAAGCATCCTAGTATAAACAATTATAGGCATGTGTTCCGTATATAGTCGTACGTGCTCACAAGGAGAAACTTGCACGACATCTTTTGTCCTACCAGCCTGTTGCAGCAAGGCCTCAAAGGAAACTACTGGTAATTAAGCTACTCGTTTTAATAAAGTACCGGAGCAAAGCATTAGCACTCGGTGAACACATGTGATCCTCATATCAAAGCCATCCCCTCCGGTTATCCCAATTTCTATCATTTTGGGGCCTCGGATTCCGGACAACAATATGTGCATACAACTTGTAGGTAAGACCATAAACAACAAGTATCATCATAGAAATAATAATATGTTCAGATCTAAAATCATGGCACTCGGGCCCAAATTGACAAGCATTAAGCACAACAAGTTGCAACAATGTCATATGCACTAAATAAAGATACTAGGCACTATGCCCTAACAATCTCATATCAAATTACATGAACAATCTCATCCAATCCCTACCATCCCCTCACCTACTGCGGGGGAATTACTCACACATGGATGGGGGAGTCATGGATGGTTGATGGAGTGACGTCGGTGATGATGGTGATGAAGATCTCCTCCACATCCCCATCCCGGCAGGGTGCCAGAACGGAGTTTCTGGTTCCGAATCGCGGTTTCTGATGGCGGCGGCGCAGCGGAAGTCTATCTGGGAAAAACGCCGTCTCCCCGACATAATCGATTCAGGGGGTATATGTAGGCGAAAGGAGAGGTCGAGGGGACGGCCGAGGTGTCCTCACACTAGGTGGGCGCGGCCAGGGCTGGGCCACGCCCCCTGTTTGTGTGGGGCCCTCGAGCCTCCCCTCCGTCTCGTCTTCTGGCTCCGTGGATCTTCTGGTGAAATAGGATTTTTGATGATTTTTCCCGAATTTTTACTGAAAGTTAGATTTCTGCACAAAAACGAGATGCCAGAGCAATTCTGCTGAAAACAGCGTTAGTCCGTGTTAGTTGTATTCAAAACACACAAATTAGAGGAGAAACAATAGCAAAAGTGTTCGGGAAAGTAGATACGTTTTGGACGTATCAACTCCCCCCAAGCTTAGCTATTTGCTTGTCCTCAAGCAATCCAGTTAACAACTGAGAGCGATAAAAGAAACTTTCACGAACACATTTGCTTCATATGATGTATATATACTAACTATGTGATCAAGTACTCAGGCAATTCATAATAAGAAATATGCAACTAATGTCACCTCATAGTCAAGCAAGCTATGAAAGAGTGCCAATGCACTAATAACAAGTAACATGTATATAAGAAACTACAAGATTATAATATGCATAAATGATATGAAAGAGTGGTATCTAGCTTGCCTTTATTTGTGGAGCAAAACATAAATGCTGAGGCACCTCTGAAGTCCAAGGGAAGACTAGAAGTAAAAATATCAAAGATACAAGCATCAAAGTTATACCACAATTAACCGTGTTCTGGGACAAGCACATTACACTAAGAATAACAGCTATGCTCTCAAGAAGTGCTTTAAAGTTAGAAGATGATGACTCAACATAAAAGTAAACGAATGGCCCTTCGCAGAGAGAAGCAGGAATTTAACATGTGCTAGAGCTTTTCATTTGTAAAACAGAGATAAAAAATTTATTTTGAGAGGTGGTTGTTTTATGTCAACGACTGGCAATGGGGACTTGCTATCTTCCATAATAAACAAGTGAGAGCGGTTCTGAGTTCTTTGAAATTTTAGCACATTGGTGCTCTTTTTATAAAGCTTTGGCACTCCTCCCCACCTTTTTTCCTTTCTCAAACCATGGCTAACCGATTCCATCGGGTGCCCACCAACTTTCACGTACCATGGATGAGTGCTCTTTTTTTTCTTTCTTTTTAGAATTAGATTATAATGGTCTGACCAGCTCCCTTGCAAAATTAATGACGAGCAGATGAAGCTGCTTAGTCGAGGGGTACTTAATTTAATATGGAAGATAGCAATTCCGACCACTACGTCTCCATGAGCTAAAAACAATGGCACAAAATGAGAAGTATTTGAAAGTTTTGAAAGGTAGCACATGAAAATTTACTTGGAATGGCTTACAAATACCATGCATAGGAATTTATAGTGGACTCTTTGGAAGACTTGGTTTTTGGTAATTGGATGCACGAGTAGAGCTCATACTCAGTACAAGTGAAGGCTAGCAAAAGACTGAGAAGCGACAATCGAGAGAGCAATAACTGTCATAATCATGCTTGCGACAAAACAAAATTAATATAGGTATAAAAAATGATACAAGAACTCTGAGGCAAAGTAAATCATCGAGGCTTAATTGAATTTTTGTCTAGTCATACGCATGCTTGAGCATGTGCCAATTCAATTCAAATGAAACTTTCAGAGGAGGATACCACAATAACATACCATAATATGAATAAAACAATGCATGCAAGCATCTACATGACATGCTACAAACTATTAGTAAATTGAAACTAATCATATGAGAGCAAGAACTACAAAGCATCCATTAGATAACATATACCTTACATGAATCGACTAAGCATGTCCACATAAATGAGTATATGTACAAAAATGAAAACAAATAGAGCTCATACCAGCCTCTTACCACATCTCGGATTGTCGTATGTCATCATTATTGCTCTTCACTTGCGTGGCTTGAATAATATAAAGTGAATACCAAGCTCCAATGGAGTAACGGGGGACTGAACTCTGCAACAAACTTTACAAAACCGAAGAAGAACCACAAATATTTTTGTGTTTTCAATTTTTGAAACAAGAACGAAAGGAAATAGCAAACAAAGCAAAATAATTTTGGATTTTTCAAATAGCAAATAAAGCAAACCAAAGGTAGCAAACTAAAAAGACAAACAAAGAGAAACAACAGAAATATTTTTGGTCTTTTTGTGTTTTGGAAAGCGAAAATAAGAATAAGGGCAATAAATAGAGCGAAATATGGATATACAAAGGACCGACAAAATACGATATGTAGATGAGTGAATCGTCGGCGTACCTCCCCCCAAGCTTAGGCTTTTGGCCTAAGTGGAGATCAATTCTGGCTCTGGTAGCTGCTCCAGGCTGGTGGGTCATCATAGGTGTAATCGTACCTCGGCTCTCGTGAAGATGAAGCTGATGGCGCATAATCATAATAAGGTTACTCATATGGGAAATTCGCAATGTTGGAGGGCTGACCCGACTCCTCGGCGCCCTCCTCATCGTGCACAGGCGGCGGGTGCTCCTCTACGTACACATTGAGCTCATCTTCCGTGAGCGACCATCCATTCCTGCGATCAAGGGTAAACAAAAGAGGTGCAGGCAAACGGACCGATCGTTCAGTCTTTACTACCTTCCAGGTAGTCCTCTTGAAAAAGGTTAGCTCATATGTTAAACTAATCAAACTAGCAGGAGGAGAAATAAACTTATGATGAATCATAGAACTAAGATCAAGTTTCTCCTCGGGGAACTGCAGATCTAGAAAATGAGGTATTACACCATGCAAAGCTAACAGGCGTGAAGCTATAAGTCCCCCACAGATTCCCCCTTTCTCACGATTAACATCAAGACAGAAAGCTATTAAGGCACCCAAATGGTAAGTCCTATCATGCCTCAAAGCAGCAGCAATAAAAGCTAGATCATGGAGAGACAATTTACTTGCAGATTTCCTAGCAAGAACACATTTGGTAATAAAGAAGGCAAAATATCGAATGGATGGGAAATGAATATTTTGAGTTTTACCACCCTCTCCTGTGAAGCTTCTTCCTTGACAAATCTCCTCATATAGTTCTAACAATGGCCTACGCTGTCCCCTTATCTTCTCGAGCGATCCCCACTGTGGTACTCTAATAGCTGTACAGAAAACATCAAGAGGCAAGTCCACAGATTTGTTATAAATTTTATAATAAACCATGGGGTTAGAAGTGGACCAACTAAATCTGAAATCCTGCACCACAGACATTGTTAGTTTAACATATTGGGGAGGTTCACCCTCAACAAAATGTTCCAATCCTGCATTAGAGAGTAAGGTTTGAAAATCCTGCAGAATTTCGGCAGCATTCATGAACTCTGAGCATGGATAGTGTGAGGGGAAGAACTTCTCTTCACGGTGAACTTTCATAACTTCATGTACTTCTAGTTCATGTTGAGAGAGTTGATAAGCATTCTCCTCCATTTCTGAAATTTTTAACAAACCTCATAAAATATGATTTTGAGACAAGCGAATGTAGGAAACTACTATAGTGAGTTACTAGAGAGCTAACATGCATCAAAATATCAATTCTAAGCAATAGAACAAGCATGCATACTCATTTATCCTGCCACCTACAATGCTAAAATACTCAAGAAATGCTTCACCAAAAGAAATTCTACTTGGACAAGCGGAGGAGTCACATACCGGAGAGCAAATGCTCCAAATCTCAGCAGAAATGTTGGGCTGAGCAAGGAGATCGAAAAATCGAGGTGAAGAACAGCAAGAACTCGGGTTTGAGCTGGGTGTGTTGTTGTTTTCGGGAGAGAGAAAGAGCAGGGGAGGAAGAGATAAGTGAGAGGCCAGGTGGGGCCCTCTCACACCAGGTGGGTGTGGCCAGGGCTGGGCCGCGCCCCCTGTGTGGGAGGTGGCGTAGCAGCCCCTCCTGGTGTCTCCCAGGTGCCACTCTGTCCCATTTTTGATATAAAAATTTATAAAGAATTTTCTGGAATTTTTTGAGAAACTTTATTTTTGAGGATTTTTCAGAAATTGGCATGTCGATAAAAACTCAGAAAAACGAAGATGAAACAATTTCAAGCAAATCAGAACCAAGTATGCAGCAGCTCTGAGATACTCTTAATCATGTAACCAAACTAAAGGAATAAAATTGGTGAAAGTAAATACAGGCGAGGTGGAGTGGATGCAGTGAAAACGAAGTTTCGTTCATATGAAATCACTTTATTAACAAGGTTGATCAAGTCTTGTTACCAAACTAACTTTATATGAGGAAAAACTTTGCATTTCACTATATGCTTATGTTACCTCAACTTTGATAGGCATAGTCCCAACCAAGACAATTTTATATTATTCTTTGGGCTTTTGCTCTGAACAGATAATTTGACCAACTCTGATGGTCTCAACATGCTTGATTGAATTTAGAGCATTCTTCCTATCAATCTTCTTGGGAAAATAAACCGTGTACTCTTTATCATTGACATTAAAAGTTACTTTTCCTTGATTGCAATTAATAACAGCACCTGCAGTGTTTAGAAAAGGTCTCCCAAGAATAATAGACATATTATCATCTTCAGGCATTTCCAACACAACAAAATCAGTTAATATCAAACAACTGTTAGCAACTTGAATAAGAACATTTTCACATATACCAATAGGAATAGTAGTAGACTTATCAGCCATTTGCAAAGATATATCAGTTGATACCAATTTTTCTAGATCAAGTCTCTTATAAAGAGAAAAAGGCATGACACTAACTCCAGCTCCCAAATCACATAATGCAGTTCTAACATAGTTATTTCTAATGGAGCAAGGAATAATTGGTATACCTGGATCTCCAAGCTTCTCCAGAACTTTACCATCAAAAGAATAATTAGCAAGTAAAGTGGAAATTTCCTCATTAGGAATCTTCCTTTTGTTAGTGACAATATCTTTCCTATATTTTGCATAAGGAGGCATTCTAATAGCATCAGTCAAAGGAATTTGTAAAAATAAAGGTCTCATCCATTCACAAAACCTGTTGTAGTGTTCTTCTTCCTTGGACTTGTGTTTCTTACTAGGAAAAGGCATTGGCTTCTGCACCCAAGGTTCTCTCTCTTTACCATGCTTGGTGGCAATGAAGTCTTCTTTGGTGTACTTCGCATTCTTATCAATCTTTTACGGTTCCTCTTCAGCTTCTTGTTTATCGGAAGCGTTACCTGGTTTAGTTTCAGCATCAGAAATAGAAACACTGTTAGGATCTTTACCTGCATCAGATGATTCTGCAGTTGTTTTATGCTTCTTCTTCTTCTTCTTCTTTTTGGAAGGAATATCATCACTTGAAGTACGTTGAGAATCTTGCTCGACCCTCTTAGGATGTCCTTCAGGATATAATGGATCTTGAGTAGCAGCGCCACTTCTTGTGCGTATTTCACATGCTTGCTTCTCTCTTGCGGCATTAACTAGCAAGTCTTTTTGCACCTTGGTAAGCTGATCAATTTGTGTTTGAACCATTTGAAAATGTTTAACAAGTATCTTCACATCATTGGCAGTTCTCTCCACAATATCCTGCAACTTGTTAATAGCTCTAGAATTTTCCAACAGATGATTATGCACCATTCTATTAAAATTTTCTTTCTCAACAATAAAATTATCAAACTCATCTAAGCATTGATCAGGAGGTTTAGAATAAGGAATATCTCTTTCATCAAAGCATTGGAGAGAGTGTACCTCAATAGTAGATGAGTGAGGGATTGGCTTACATAATTCTTCTATAGGAGGTAAATTCTTCACATCTTTGGCCTTAATACCTTTCTCCTTAAGAGATTTCTTGGCTTCCCTCATAACTTCATCATTTAATTCAATCATCCCTCTCTTCTTCGGCGTAGGCTCTGTAGATGGCGCAGGGGTTGGTGCTGGTGTTGGCTCAACTAAAGTCCAATCGTCATGATTCCGGCTTATTTTAGCCATTAATTCTTCAGCATCAGCCGGAGTTCTTTCCCTGAAAACACAACCAGCACAACTATCCAAATATGACTTAGATTCATCCGTTAGTCCATTATAAAATATATCAAGGAGTTCATTTTTAGGCAATGGTTCTTTAGGCAAAGCTCTAATTAAAGAACAAAACCTTGTCCAAGATTCAGGCAATATCTCTCCTTTTCCCTGTTCAAAATTAAAGATTTTCTGCACAGCAGCATGTTGAGCACTAGCAGGAAAATATTTCTGAAAGAAAGCATTAACCAAAGCAATAGGACTAGTAAGAGATCCAGGAGACAAGCTAATAAACCAAGTTTTAGCAGCATCTTTCAACGAGAAAGGAAAAAATCTTAGCAACAAAGTAAGTGCGAAGCTTAATATCATCAGAAAATAAATTACTCAAAGTAGAAAGCTCATTCATGTGCCCCATAGCACTCTCATCTTTAGTACCACAAAAAGGAGTTTTCTCAACACTAGATATGTAAGATAAATCCAAAGAAAAATCATAATCCTTGTCTCTAATATTTATGGGAGAAGCAGCAAACTTAGGATCAGGAGACAAATTATATCTAACAGAACGTCTTGCAAGAAGTTCTCTAACATTACCAGCATTACGAGCAACACGTGCTTCAGCAATAAAATCATCATTAAGCTCAATATAAGCATCATCATCAAAATCATCACTAGGACATTCCCTAGACTCAGGTGAACTAACAGGTGTAACAGTAGAGTTTCCCAACTTAGCTCTAGCAATAGTAGCACCTAAAAAGGAACCTAGTGAACCACTCTCATCAAGCACAGTAGAAGCATCATCTAAATTATCAGTGGCATTTTCAATCTCAGCAGAAGTAGTAGCAGTAGCGTGTGGGTGTGGTGGTGTAAGCAACTTGCTCATAACAGATGGTGAATCAAGAGCAACAGAAGTGTTGAGAGTTGTACCTCTTCTTGTAGTGGATGGCAATATAGGCACTTTTCCATCACGAGGTTTACCCATGATGAAAGGATTGCAGCAAACAATATGAATACCAAGTGAACTTACAAATAAAGCTATACTCCCCGGCAACGGCGCCAGAAAATAGTCTTAATGACCCACAAGTATAGGGGATCGCAACAGTCTTCGAGGGAAGTAAAACTCAAATTTATTGATTCAACACAAGGGGAGCCAAAGAATATATGTAAGCCTTAACAGATGAGTTGTCAATTCAGCTGCACCTGGAAACAGTCTTGCTCGCAGTGGTTTATCAGTAGCAATAGTTTTATAGTAGTGATAGTAGTGAAATAGTAACAACAGTAGTAAAATAGCAGCGGTAATAGTAACAGTAGTAAACAGTAGGAACAAATACTGTAGGCATAGGGATGGATTACGGGCGTTGTATGGATAAGATAATTCATGAAATCAATGAGACATGGGCATTGCAGATAAATAATGATAAAGCATCCTAGTACAAACAATCATAGGCATGTGTTCCGTATATAGTCGTACGTGCTCACAAGGAGAAACTTGCACGACATCTTTTGTCCTACCAGCCTGTTGCAGCAGGGCCTCAAGGGAAACTACTGGTAATTAAGGTACTCCTTTTAATAAAGTACCAGAGCAAAGCATTAGCACTCGGTGAACACATGTGATCCTCACATCAAAGCCATCCCCTCCGGTTATCCCAATTTCTGTCACTTTGGGGCCTCGGGTTCCGGACAACAATATGTGCATATAACTTGTAGGTAAGACCATAAATAACAAGTATCATCATAGAAATAATAACATGTTCAGATCTAAAATCATGGCACTTGGGCCCAAAGTGACAAGCATTAAGCACAACAAGTTGCAACAATGTCATAGGCACTAAATAAAGATACTAGGCACTATGCTCTAACAATCTCATATCAAATTACATGAATAATCTCATCCAATCCCTACCATCCCCTCACCTACAGCGGGGGAATTACTCACATATGGATGGGGGAGTCATGGATGGTTGATGGAGTGACATCGGTGATGATGGTGATGAAGATCTCCTCCAAATCCCCATCCCGGCAGGGTACCAGAACGGAGTTTCTGGTTCTGAATCGTGGTTTCTGATGGCGGCGGCGCAGCGGAAGTCTATCTGGGAAAAATGCCGTCTCCCCGATATAATCGAGTCAGGGGGTATATGTAGGCAAAAGGAGAGGTCGAGCGGACGGCCGAGGTGTCCTCACACCAGGTGGGCACGGCCAGGGCTGGGCCGCGCCCCCTATGTGTGTGGGGCCCTCAAGCCTCCCCTCCATCTCGTCTTCTGGCTCCGTGGGTCTTCTGGTGAAATATGATTTTTGATGTTTTTTCCTGAATTTTTACTGAAAGTTGGATTTCTGCACAAAAACGAGACACCAGAGCAATTCTGCTGAAAACAGCGTTAGTCCGTGTTAGTTGTATTCAAAACACACAAATTAGAGGAGAAACAATAGCAAAAATATTCGGGAAAGTAGATACGTTTTGGACGTATCAACATGCTGGATGTTGGACATTTTTGGTTTCGGCTAGGTCTGAATATTTCACATCTCTCAGAATCAGAACTGAGCATCCACCCTCTCTTAGTGTAGAAAATTCTAAGGGGATTGAGGTATGATATTTTCTTAACTTTTGACATTAATTTTATATCTAGTATGAAGTAGAACATAAAAAAAGAGGACGAGCCTAGCCAGATTGATCAAGTGCACTATCGAGGCCTTGTCGTCGCTCTGAAATCATCTATTGCGCGGCCGCTGATGCATCAATCTGCTTCAGGCAAGAAGATCGAGTGGCATGGGATGGCCGGGAAGCGGACGACGAAACTGCGCACCTACCACCGGCCGCCACAACAAATGCCCGTGCGCCACGCCGCCACCCTTACATCTTTGCCCGGATGCAAGATCCGCGCCACCGGTCACCGACCTCCTCGTCAAGTTGTGCCCTCAATCAGAAGAGGCGGCTGAAGTCCGCACCATCTCCCCATTCCAGTTGACCTTCTGGCCAAGCCTAGCGTCTCTCGGCAGCCTCGTCCGTCGCCTTGTCATTGGACTCCGTTTCACTGAATCCGCTGATATCAGCCTACTGAATGAGCCATAATATAGGGTTCAGTAAACTGAGCCCTAGAGAGACACTTTGTTTACCGATTTGTTGATGTGGACATTGGTTTTGCTAATGTGGCAGGCGCGCGCCGTCGACGCGTGCGTGGCCATCGTAAGCTCCTGAAGCATCGTCAGCATCTCGCATGAGCTCGCGTGCGTGCCCGGCCGTGATGATCCCGTCGTGATGTTATCGGCTTCATTTGCAAGTCGCCGTGGGGAGCAGCCGGAACAGGTTTTCGGACGGATGTGTGCTCGACCTTGGCGTTTGACGCAGCATGCTCGTGCAGTCATGTGTGGCAGCATGTCGAGCTGCTCTTCCGCCACCGCGCGCTTGCCACTATACTTGGCAAGGACACGTGGTGCCGGCGTTGAGGCATGCGTGTCCCGCGTGAGGTATAGCCCTGACCTAGGACGAGTGCACGCTGGCATGTCGCCATGTCATGCGTCGGTGGCCGACGCCGTTCTGTTCTTGTCGTGCATGTCTATGCGCAAGCGTCGCAACTATGCTGTGCATGTTTTAGTTCTTTGGCCTGGTCGTGGTTGCTGCAGCCTCGAACAACATGTCCATAATAACGCCGGCGCAGCCGACGAGCTTGCCCATGAAGGTAACAAAGAAGACAATCAATATGCTTGCATGTGTTGCATCGTATGAGCAGTTTTTTGAGCAGATGGTATGAGCTAGCTAGCAAGGGAGGGTGCTCCTATTCAACGCCTTTTGTGTCGGTTAGCACTGCTGCGCGTACCCTTTTCATGTTATTGGGCTTGGCCTATTTATTGTTTGACAGGTTCGCTCATGTCTCGCTTATGTCTTCTCAGCTGATCGCTCCTTGCATTTTGTTTCTTATACGTACTGCTGGTGCGTGTCTTTTAGTGAACAGATTTTAAATCCAATGTTCAAAATTTGAAATATGTTAAAATTTGGAATCTGTTCAAATTCGAAATTCTGTTCAAATCTGAAACTATTCAAAATTCGAAATTTGTTTAAATTTAAAAATCTGTTCAAATTCGAAAATATGTTCAAATCCAAAAAATGTTCAAAATTGAAATCTGTTCCATTTGAAATTTGTTCCATTTGAAATCTGTTCTATTTGAAATCTGTTCCATTCAAAAAAATTGTTTCAATTAAAAAATGTTCAATTTAAAATCTGTTCAAATTTTAAAGTTGTTCAATTTTAAAAGTGTTCAAATTTAAAAAATGTTCAAATTGGAGAGAAAAACAGAAAATAGAAAAACAGATTTTCTATTTTCTGTTTTTCTCTCCAATTTGAACATTTTTTAAATTGTTCAAATTGGACTAAATCGTAGGAGTAGAGGACAAAGTGAACTTACATGAGCATTACGGATACGAGAAAGAAAAAAGACTAGTCTTCTCATCTCCTGCTGCGGAGACACAAGCGAAGCACTAAATGGGCTCGTGCAAAAATTTACGAAAACACGAAGCAACGAAAGAAGAGGTACGCGTTATGCCCGTAACAAACACAACGAGCGTCAAATAGGGTTTGCCAGCAAGGGATCCATCAACCTTGTTTTTCAGTACGTTCAGGTCCAAGTCAAGTGAAAAGCCCATGGCTCTTTATACGTTTCCGTTGAAGTCAACACAAAAGCCCATGGCCCAGAACAAAATTTACTCCATCAGTAGCGTTGCGGGGAGATCGACTCGGTCACGACCAGCTATGTACGGACGTACTACGAACCAGACTGATCGCCGCTTGCGGCCGCTGATGCATCAATCTGCTTCAGGCAAGAAGATCGAGTGGCATGGGATGGCAGGGAAGCGGACGACGAAATTGCGCACCTACCACCGGCCACCACAAGAAATGCCCGTGCGCCACGCCGCCACCCTTACATCTTTGCCCGGATGCAAGATCCGCGCCACCGGACGCCGACCTCCTCGTCAAGCTGTGCCCTCAATCAGAGGAGGCGGCTGAAGTCTGCACCATCTCCCCATTCCAGCGTCTCTTGGCAGCCTCATCCGTCGCCTTGTCATTGGACTCCTTTTCACTGAATCCGATGATATCAGCCTACTGACTGAGCCATAACATAGGGTTCAGTAAACTGTACTTTGTTTACCAATTTGTTGACGTGGACATTGGTTTTGCTAATGTGGCAGGCGCGCGCCGTCGACGCGTGCGTGGCCATCATAAGCTCCTGAAGTATCGTCAGCATCTCGCATGAGCTCGCGTGCGTGCCCGACCGCGATGATCCCGTCGTGATGTTATCGGCTTCATTTGCAAGTCGCCGTGGGGAGCAGCCGGAACAGGTTTTCAGACGGATGTGTGCTCGACCTTGGCGTTGGACACAACATGCTCATGCAGTCATGCGTGGCAGCATGTCGAGCTGCTCTTCCGCCACCGCGCGCTTGCCACTATACTTGGCAAGGACACGTGGTGCTGGCGTTAAGGCATGCATGTCCCACGTGAGGTATAGCCCTGACCTAGGACGAGTGCACGCTGGCATGTCGCCGTGTCATGCGTCGGTGGCCGACGCCGTTCTGTTCTTATCGTGCATGTCTATGCGCAAGCGTCGCAACTATGCTGTGCGTGTTTTAGTTCTTTGGCCTGGTCGTGGTTGCTGCAGCCTCGAACAACATGTCCATAATATCGCCGGCGCAGCCGACGAGCTTGCCCATGAAGGTAACAAAGAAGACAATCAATATGCTTGCATGTGTTGCATCGTATGAGCATTTTTTTGAGCAGATCGTATGAGCTAGCTAGCAAGGGATCCATCAGCCTTGTTTTTCAGTACGTTCAGTTCCAAGTCAAGTGAAAAGCCCATGGCTCTTTATACGTTTCCGTTGAAGTCAACACAAAAGCCCATGGCCCAGAACAAAATTTACTCCATGAGTAGCGTTGCGGGGAGATCGACTCGGTCACGACCAGCTACATACGGACGTACTACGAACCAGACTGATCGCCGCTTTAATAGTTTGATTGATTGATGATGATTGACTAGTTAGTGTATATGTGCAACGCAACGTCTCCACGATACAACAGGTGTCTTCCTCGACATCATCGACAAGCCACCAATCTCCGACCCAAAGGAGATTGACATCGCAGAGCCACTCGCCTCGGACTCCACATTGGTCGTCATGGCCATGAATTCCATAGACTGGACAGCGCCCTACATCGTCTACCTCGATCATCAAGTCCTCCGTCAAGATGAGATGGAGGCTCGCAAGATTTAGAGGCGCTGCAAGTCCTTCGTCATGATTGACAATGAGCTGTACAAACGCAGCGTCTCAGGCGTTTTCCAGCACTACGTATCATCAGAGGAAGGCCACATGATCCTTTACGACATCCACGCCGGCGACTGCGGCCATCACGCCGGAGCACGTGCGCTTGTCGCCAAGGCAACACGCCATGGCTTCTACTGGCTCATAGCCCACGCCGACGCAGTCGACATCGTCAGGCGCTGCGCCGAGTGCCAAAAATATGCGAATCAAATGAATGTAGCAAGCTCGGCGCTCAAGACAATCCCCATCATCTAGCCATTCGCGGTCTGGGGACTCGACATGGTGGGCCAAATCAAACGAACTCCAGGGGGTCACACCCACCTGCTCGTAGCGGTCGATAAATTCACCAAGTGGATAGAGGCCAAGCCAATCACCAAATGCGACGGGAAGATAGCTACCAAGTTCATCCGCGAGCTCATCTACCGCTACGGCTTCCCGCACAACATCATCACCGACAACTGCAACAACTTCGTCAAGGGTGCCCTCACAGAATTCTGGCGTGAGCCCAACATCAGACTCGATGTGGCATCAGACGCCTATCCCGAGTCGAACGACCAAGCAGAGCGCGCCAACCAGAGCGTCCTCCACGACCTGAAGCCAATACTCCAAGTTCCATTGGAGAGAGCAGCTGGCTGCTGGGTCGAGGAACTACCCTTGGTCCTTTGGGGACTCTCGACTTCAGAGAATAGATCCACCGGATTCACCCCCTTCTTCATGGTCTACGGTGCCGAAGCGGTCATGCCAACAGACCTACAGTACGACTCTCCTCGCGTGGTCAACTACACCGAGGCGAGCAATGAAGTCGCCCACCAAAATGGGCTCGACCTTGTTGATGAGGCATGCGACCTAGCTCGCTCTCGCACGTCAATCTACCAGCAAGGACTCCACCACTATCAAAGCCGCCGAGTCCGTACTCGCACCTTCTAGGAGGGCGATCTCGTCCTGGAGCTCATCCAGGACAAGAAAGGAATGCACAAGCTCTCCCCACCACCATGGCAGGGGCCATTCACCATTGGACGAGTGCTAGGAAACGACGCCTACTACCTCGTCGACGTCCGCGCTGACGACAAACTCAATGTCTAGTGACCCTGGAACGTCAACCTCCTGCGCAAGTTCTATACTTAGCGCGCATACAAATGTAAGATCCAGAGCTGATAATCAATACAAGAAAAATTTGCTCCTCTATTTGTGTCTTCTCCACAGGCAAATGTAAGCACCAAGGGATGGCGTAGTCACAATACCAGGACTCGCTATCCCATGACAACGAAAGCTCCAACAAATTCACTCGCAAACGAGTTCGACAAAAAACGAGCATGATCTGGGGAAATCATCCGATCACTCGTGCGCTTTGGCAAATTGCCACTTGCGTTAACTGGCAAACTTCCTTCAACGGTTCCACGAACCTACAAAAATCACTCGTAAACGAGTTCGACAAAAAAGAGCATGATCTTGGGAAATCACCCGATCACTCATTTGATTTGGCAAATTGTCATTCCCGACTAAGGCAAATTGCCTCCTATGGTTCACCGAACCCAAAAACTACTCGCAAAACGAGTTAAAACAACAGAGTCCAACTTGACTGATCACCAGGTTACTCTACCGAATCGACAAATTGTTATTCAAAATATGAAGGAAAACTGCCTCTAAATTATGGTTCTTCAACCCAACAAACTCGCCAAACGAATAAACTTTGAGATCCAAATTGGCCTCGAGCTGTCGACTAAGACAAATTGTCAGTCACACATGTATACAAAGTTCAGAAAATGAACTGCCGAAGCCGACCAAGAAAAATTTCCAGTCGCAAGTTCAGGGAACCTAAACCCAAAAAACTACGCAGGGGACTAACGCAAATTGCAAAGTCCCGAACTTCTAATCTAACCAACAGATCCAATCGCACAAGCAAGACAGTTGCCAAACAGTCGCCAGTCGCATACACATGACATTCATACAAGACATACAATAGAAGATCAAGATTGCAGAACAACTAAGTTTCCTTGATTCAGTTAAGCGATTACATCAATGACGACTAAGCAAAAGATCTTCAGATTCCTAAACCTAAGATAACTGGAGTCTCCAGTTGACGAGATCCGCGTCGACAAGGAAACGATGGATATGCTCGCCTATCATCCCCTGGGAGCGAAGAAGCGGAGGAGGAAGGTATCATCGGCGATGCAGACGTAGAACTTGTATGTCCTGCTCCGATGTGAGAAGAGGAGGAAGAAGCCCTCCTACACGCCGTAGTCGGCACAGAACTGCGGCCACCCACCAGGGGAGAAGCTCTGGCCTTCCCCATCATAGAAGACCTCCACCTCGTATGGCGGCTGCCCACCGCTCCCCTCCCACAACACAGCCTGGGAGAGATCGAAGCCCTTCATTATCTCAGTAAACTTGGAGGGCAGGCGGAGCAGTCCCATCGCCCTAGGAAGCACCGAGACGATGAAGCACCGGTACCACTCTACCGGCGTGTATGCTGGCAGCGGATCCGCCAGCACAGGAGCAGAAGGGCCAGCCACCGCGGCAACAACCGCAAAAGAGCCCACCGTGGCAACATCCACAAATGAACTCGCCGCAGCAGCGGCGGCAACAACAGCCAGCGTTTTCTTGTTCTTGCTGCCCGGCGGACGTCCATGCCGGCGAGGAACAGGCGGAGTCACCTCCACCTCCTCCCTGGCCTTCTTGCCGCTCCCGAGCGGGCGGCCCCGCTTGCGCTTCTCCGGCGCTCCGGCTCCTCCAGCAGCAGCTCCTCCGACGGAAGACATTATAGAGATCTAAGACCTAGGGAAGAAGAGGAGACATCGGCGGTGGAATAAACCCTCAACCCCGGCGGCCCCCTTTTAATGGCTCCAGAAAAGGAAAAAGGACAAGAATGCCCCTGCGACCCCGCGGCGGATCCACTTCGCGTGGTGGAAAATCCCACCTACCAAGGGCAAAGTATTAAATTGGCATATTTAATGCCATGCGCAGAGTCCCAAGTCAACCGGCCGTTCAGTCAAATCAGGAACAGATTCCGACATGCAGAGGACAAATGCTAACTGACAGAACAGTTCAGAAACACTGGGGACTGCCGCCCTCTCCACAAAGCGCAGCTACTGAAACTCCTCAGAAGTCTGAAGATCCACCTGTTGAAAATGATGGGGACTATTCTCCCCATGCGACTGGCAAATTGTGAATCCCTCCATTACGATGACTGGGGACTAGCAGTCGATGACACTGCAAAGTGAAATCATCACCAGTGCAAAGAACCCTCCATAGGGTAGGCACACAAAGTGTGACCAGAAATTATGCGGGTTGCCGCACGACAGCCACATGCAACACCTGTGTCAACCCACTCCACTGTCAACCCTTGGATGAGCGACTTGCACGGCTACTCATACGCCAACCCAAGCGCCCCATCGGAGTCGCCTCGCTCGACCAACTTTACAAGCTAAGACAGTTGGTCATGCCAACAACACCATGTCGTTGCTATCCTCAAGCAGAGCGACTCGCACGCCCAAGTTCTGCGGACGAGTAACTCGCAGCCCGAGACTCGGATCGTCCAGGGAAAAAGCAAAGACGGGAGCCCCCTTTGGAGTCACACCGCGGCTGGCCTTACGGGCCAAGGCAAGTGACTCGATATAAATACTTCGTCCTCCCCTACCTTGGACTGGCGACCCAAGCGGCTAAGTAACACGCTCGGGGACTCACGACTCCGACCCCGGTGCTCATGTGAAAGACAACCAAGCAGGAGCCCTCCCTGGAGTCGCACTACGACTGGCCTCACAGGCCGCGGCGAGCGACACGCTGGCTCAAACAGCACCTCAACAGTCACCGCTATCCCTGATGGAGCGATCTACAATGCAAAGTAGCGTGCTCGAGGAATCGCAACCCGAGTACCAAGTATCCGCGAAAAATGCCAAGTTGGAGCTCTCTTGGAGTCGCACTGCAAATAGCCTCATAAGCTACAACGCGCTGACTACAAAGGATTCAATGAGTCCTTAACAAGGCCAAACAGGCGAAAGAGCAAATTCCATCACAGTCAATAGTCAAGCAAAGCATAGACAGATCTTTCAGGCAACCAATACGATTGCAGTTCAAAATTACAAACAAGTTACAGAGAATTATGAAGAATCTACTTCGTCACCTAGGCAAGGCCCGCATTAACATCCTCTGCCACAGTCTCTGTCTGTACTGCTCCGCCTCCATCGATGAATTCCTACTCCCTCGCAGAGGTACTCGCCTTGGCGGTCGCCAACGGCTCTTCAACAACTTGCCATTCATTCACCACAAAAGTGGTGAGTACCCCGTCCAACGCCGCCCGGAATGGGTACACCGCTGGAAAGTCGTGAGGCTCTGGTGCGGGCCTTTCAAGGGCCACTTGACTGGCCAAATGTGGAAGCAATTTTCTAGCCGCTAGGTCACCTTTGGCATACGGTGTCGCCATGGAAATCAGCTCCTGCACTCGCTCAATGGAGATTACCTCAGAGCCACTGCAGTACCCCTCAGACACAAGGTCCACCTCGAACCCCTCCGGGTAGTGAGACAATGCCATAGCAAATGCCGTCGTTGTGCCACGACGAAAAGCGGACCGCTTTATCCAGTCAACAACCATCAGAAGCTTGGGCAAATACTTGTTGACAACTTCGTAAGTCGACGGAATCTTCTCCGTCGGGCTGACATGCTGGAGAATGGCTCGCATTTCCACTGACAAGGAATCCAGCGAATGCGTCAAGGCCCCCACGCAGTCAGGGGTGGAAAGATCGCCCATCGACACTTCAGGTCCAAGTATACCTACAAATTGCAAGCAATGAGCACTCGCCAAAGGCACCAAACAGATATACAAAGAATTTGAGCCACTCACCAAAGGCTTTCTGGTAGGACTCCTGCACGGAGGACATGAGAGCAGCATATTCCTTTTGCTGCGAGGACACAGTCACCTGTTATGCGACAAGCTTGGACTCCGTATCCTTGGCTCTCTGCTGCCATTTGCTAGCAGCCGCCGACTTCTCTCGAACCACCTTCAGGGCTTCATTCAGTCGTCGCTACAAATCTGCAGCCTTTTCTTCTGCATCGGCTATAGGGACGTATCTCATGCGCACCGCAGCAACAGCAGACGCACTGGCCTCTGCAAAATACCAAAACAACACCTCAAATACCATGTGCTTCAGCAATCTTCAAGAAAATCAAAGACCACAACAAATTACCTACGGCAGCCTTCAGCTCCTTGATCTGCTGCGAGCGACTGGAAAGCTCACTTTGCAGCCTCTCCATCTCGTCCAGCTGGTTCTGCGTTTCCCGCTTCAAGAATCATCAGGACACAAGTCACACTCCGCCTGGAAGCTGGAAGATACTCTGGCACAAAGGGGAGTCTCGACTCGCTATTACATAACAACTCGAGCCTCGGAGACTAGAGGATGGGCATACCTGGATCATCGTTTCCAGCTGGTGGAGCAACGTAATCGACCCAATGGACGCCATGGGGAACAATGCAATGGGCGCAGAGCTAGCCACCTTGCCTTCACCATCAACGACTACAGCCGCTGGGGACTGGGTTGGCACAGTCCTAGTCTCCTGAGCGACCTCCTTCCTCGGGGTGTTGTCCACCATGACTTCCTTCCCGACCTCAATCGCGGGGTCGCTTCTCTCCTTGGCAGCAGCCTTGCTATTCGCCGCGTCGTCAGCGGCCTTCTCAACATTCGCCGCCAAGTCACTCACCTCTCCAGCGTGTGGCTCGGTCCTCGGCTTCTTCGTGGGCGGTTCAGTCGTCCCAACCAGGTCGACTGGCCGATCCACCGTACCATCCTTCACCGCCGCCAAAGCAGCCGCCCGTGATGCAGACCGTTTCTGAACGACGGTCCTCTAACTGCCGCCAGCCCCTTTTTGTGACCTCGGCACGACACTACTCAGCAACAAACCAAAAGATTCAGCATGCAATTGGTTCCTCTGAATGAAAACTATAGAAGTCTAGAAACTTACTTGGATACATGCAACGTCCTGAGTCCTATAGCCAAACTCGCTGTCTTCTTTATCTCCGGTCCCATGTTCCAGACTAGTCGTGCGGTGCCTACAAATGACAGCGGCCACCGCGTGTAACAGCCACAAATTTATATCAAATTCAAATTGCCCGTTATGCAATCCATCACAATCCCAGAATCATTGTTGTGATTCACATAACGTAACAGGTATCATAGTCACAGCCATTAATAATAAATAAATGGGTTTACATAGGTGGTCATATCGACCAGACCTTACATTACATCAATATGCAGCGGAATAACACTTTGGGTCCATAATGTCAAGCTTCAACCGCACAGGCAAAGTCGACAGTAGGAAACAAGCCTAATTCGCAAAGCCGTCAATGAATCCTTCCTTCTTGATTTTTCTCCTTCAAGTCTGGCCAAGTTAATAGCCAAGGACAGAGCCGTGAGTACATTGGATGCACTTGCAAACCATCTTATAAATAAATGAAAAGAGAAATGCATGGCTCATATAATGGTCTAAGCTCTAAGTTTATCTGCACAAAGCTAATTTTCTTTTCCAAGAGTATTAAGAGGTAAGAAAACATTTAGCTTGATAAGTAAGTTTGGGATGGAACCCTCAATTGTTGATCACTTTCTTTACTCAAGTCACCTTCACAGTCATAGTAATTTCTTGTCACAAATCAGTTCATTGTTTCAACACCGGACAAAGGTCAAGTACCGCTAACCCAACTGTCCATGACCGCGAACGCGACTATTCGAATAGTTTTACACTCTGCAGAGGTTGTACACTTTACCCACACCATCCAATTACTTATCGTGTGGGTGACATCCCAGCATAACGACGTATGCCACGACAAGCAACCAGCCATTAATATTTCACCTGCCCGCCTTAGCATAAACACTACCGCCTAGAGTTGTACCCCACAACACCAGAGTCCAGGAAGCTGTCCGGGGTGTGCAAAGTCCCCAGCCGCTTGAACCTCTAGAATGACACTCACCGAGGTAGAGTCCTACCCACGATAGTCCATTTTCAATGAGGGCTCTTCGGCTTGTACCCCAACCACCTGAAGAGGAGGACAAGGCGAGCCTAGGCCGCAACCACAAGGTGCCCTAGAAGAGGAGTCCCTGGTCGGACTTCCATTTAAATTTTGTAGGGTCTACACTAAGGCGAAACAAACTACTCCACTAAGCCCCGTCCCATACCAGGGTAATGTGGCCATACGGTAAGGTTGGTCTGGCATATACTTCACACCTCATCATTCAAAATTCAGTTCATAGTCATTAGCCATTCTTAGGTTGCTTTCAAAATTTCCATCTTGGATAGACAATCTTCATCCAAGGTTTGCAACCTCAGTTGATAACTTTCAATAGGGTTCCCATCTAGCTTACTCCAATTTTATTAGCGGCTAAGCAAGCTAATGGAATGATGTTGGGACTAAGGGAGTAGGAGATAACTTTGTTGGGTAGTCTTGCTAAACAAGACCTCACTACAAATTATTTCTCTACTCTAGTAGTTCAATCATGCAGTTTAATTTGAAGACAAGTACGTACGCAATTTGAAAACTAGATATTGGTTATGATTCAAAAGATGGCTTGCCTTGGTTGGCAAAGTGTCCGGGGTAGTCTTCTTCTTCTTCTTCTTCTTCTTGGTAGTATCCTTCCTCGGGCAGTTCTCCGGCAACACTAGCGTCTATTATCGATAAACAAATAATACACACAATCACCAATAATGTTCAACATCACTCCAAGCATACACTCAAGTTTTAAAATAGAGTATCTATTATCTAGCACTAATTTGGTTGGGTTCCAAGGCTTTGGATTTATTTTGCAAATAGGAGTGTAAGTTGAAGTGTGCAAGGGTTTACTAATAGAGAATTGAGTTTCAAAATATCTCCTACAAGTTCACTTGACCAAGGTCAATTCTTACAGAGATCCTAAATGGTGGTTTAGTACCAAGGGATGTAAAAAATCTCTATTTAGAAAATACTTGTCTCATATTCCTAAGTTTAGGTTGCCTATTTAAGCAATTGGAAACTAGCATTGCATTTTAAAAAGTTCTAATTTGAAAACTAGTGCTACCAACAGATAGATAAAACTATTTGCGAATTTTGAAAGTTGGATTCACATTTTTTTGAATTTTATTTGATTTGTTATGAATTTTGTAAGGTTGCAAAGCTGCTGGTTTGATATTTTTACCCAATTAAAACTATAAATCTAAATGCGTTGAAAACACCACCATTGGATAGATAATGTTCTAAGCTTTCCAACGACATCTTATTTGCTAAATTTGGACTCCTATAACTCTAGGAATCTTAAGTACAAAATCAGGTCAGATTCATAAACCCTAATTCCATTTCATACTTTTTTTTGACGGAAAACGGGCCACGCGCAGGAATCCGAATGGGCCAGGCTCGCAGGCCAAACTGGGTCGGCCCAGCAAGTATCCGGGGCGCGCGCGGGGAAAAAAATAGGAGTTCTGATGGGCAGGGCCCATCACTTAAAACAAAGGGGTAAGGGGCCTTCCAAGCCGTCCGATTAGAGTCAGATCCGACGACTGGGCACCGTCTTCCTCCACTCGACGGGTACGGGGGAGGGGGCAAGGTCTGGGAGAGGGTGGTGGGCTGGGGGCTCACCAGCAGTGATGGGGAGCGGCGGCGAGGTGTCCAGGCGGCTGAGGAGGGTCTTCTCGGCCACCTCAGATAGATGGCGCTGCAGGAGGCGGTCGGTAATGGCGGCACTCCATCATGTCCTGGGAGCACCGGCGTCGAGCTCTAGAGCAACCAAGAGGGGGAGGGAGGGAGTGATGATGTCTGGGAGGTATATAGGAGTGGGACGCTTCTGTTCGCTTGAGAATGGCAGGATTTGATAGGGTGTACAACGAGAACGGGAGATGGCCAGTAGGTGGTCTGCGAGGAGAGCATTGTCGGCGAGATCGAACAAGGAAGAGGGAAACCAGGAGAGCATGTCTGGGAGGGAGAGGAACATGGTGTGTGTTCCTTAGCGAGGTTGGGGGTGCCTTTTATAGGCCTAAGCTGGGAGTGCAAGAGGTGGCCAGTGGCGGACAGCACCGCACTCAGGCCGGCAAGGGAGTGAAGAGGGGGTAGGGTTGGCGGGTGCTGCGGGCTGCGGAGTGATGGTAGCGCGTCCTGGCATGATGAGAGAGGTCAAGATGGTATGGTTCAGAGGGGGACAAGGAAGGGGGCGGCGGTGGTATTGCTCTGATCTTGGCCATGTCGGATGAGAGAGAGAGGGCAACGGGGCAGAGAGTTATGGCGGAGGGAATGGCTAGGAAGGGCTAGGACATGCCATCTCTACTTGTAGGCTGCTAGACCTGCAGCCACGGTTCAAGTCTTCTCATAGGTCAATGGTGCACGCAAGGTGTTCGATGAAATGCTCGCAGGAAAGTTTATATTTGATTTTTGAAATTTTTGAACTGAGTTGGCTTCAATAGTGAGTCTAAAGGCTCTGTGATTTATTTGGGCCCAAAAGGATCTGGTTTGGTTGCAAAAGCTTTGGGTGTTGGAAAGGTCGCTGATTTGAATTCAACTTTGGCCAGAATTTAAATAGGGTTAGTATGCGATTTTTGGAAAGTTACAATTAGATCTTGAAACAATATTAGTTGTTCTTGGATGACTTGTAGAAAAACACCCATGTCTAGATCAAGATTTTCTTAATAAAGGTGAGGGAAAAGGGGTAGTGGCTAACTTTCTCAAGATCTTTTACCTTATTAGTTTCCAATTAGGGTTCTGCTTATTTTATTATTTATTTCTATTTTTAACCGTTGTTATTGGGGTTGGAGTGATTCCAATTGTTTTAGAAATAATCTTGACTAGTTTTAGCATGCATTCATGCAAAAATTTAAATAGGTAGAAACCAATTTTTTATTCAAATAAGCTACTCTATAAACAAGGGACTATTTTGGGTCTTAAAACTTGGCGAAGAAATCATTGGAGGTTGGAAAAGGGTTTTTGTAATGAGTTTTTGGGAAAGAGGGCCTAAGGTAGGGTTATTTTGAATACCGAGTCAAATCATTTTTGGCAATATCAACTGAATAAAAGAAATAGTTTTCAAAGCGGTTCTTTTTATTAAAAAAAAAACAAAGCTAGGATCCTTAACATAAGGTTTTATCTTCCTTCCAAATATTTTGTCTATGAAGAATTTGAAAGATTGGATCCAAGTTTTCGATTTCTAAAACTTTCTCCCATATTTTTTTATTTGAAGCAAGGGAATAAAATGCAGTGTTAAAAGACTAGAAACTCATCATGTATTTAAAAATAAAAGTTTTTGTTGGCTCCAAAATTTTGTATTTGAATAAATTCCATTTATTTCTATTTTCTAAAAATTTGGGTTGTTACAATCTTCCCCCCTTAAAAAGAATCTTGTCCTGAGATTCACAAGTGAAGATTGAGAGATATTGAGAAATGAGATCACTAGATAAGCGATCGATGAGTGGATATTGATTTCTATTGGGATGAAGATTTTGTACAGCCAAGATGTGGTAAGGCCATACGGGCCAAAACACGTCTTCATCAATCACATATAAATTTCAACAAACAATCACATTTTCAACAACAAGAATGTTGGGTTTAAACCATAGGCTTTCATAATAATGGGTCTTGCAGATTACATGTCTCTTTCTCATTTTACGAAGGGATAAGCAAGACTACTAGTACCACTAAGGTGTCTAAGGCTTCCTCTTGGCTTGGGCTTCACATGCTGGATCCAACCTGTTCTTACTACTTTATGGCTAAGAGAAACTTTAGTGTACTTGGTGGCTGATTCCTGATGATTGATCTTTTTCTTCTCTTCATGCCTTTGGGTTGGCAAGGTTACGTCCTAGTGTTCTGTAAGGCTGCTTCCTTGCCCCTGCGAAAGTTGAGGCTATAGAGACCTTTGACACTATCTTCAATAATGACGCGGTTTTGAACCATGCCCAGGTTGGTGTTGATAGGGTTGCCTCCTGAAGATGAAAGAACATTTGTAGGATCTTCAGAGCAACTGGGTTTGACACTTTCTTTAGTTATGACCGGATCTTGAGCGACAGGAGGTTCTGGTGCAGCGTTCAACTTCGTTGGGCACTTGTTGGAGTAGTGCCCTTTGATTCCACACTTCCAACATACGATGTTGGTCTTGTCGCCATGCTTGGGATAGGTGTCCTTTGACAAGGTTCTTCTAGATCGTAGGTTTAGGTCATAGCATAGGTCAGAGGGTGCTGGAGGCTTATTTTCTTGACGCCTTATCCTTCTTTCTTGCTTCTTTTTGTTACGAGCTTTCTGTTGTTTTCTATGAACGTCATGCTCTTTGCTAGTCTTGACCACTTGAGCTGCTAGCTGAAAACTGTTTTGCTTGATCTTGGATATAGCTGTCACCAGGTGATTCATGGAGCAGTTGGCTAGGACAAGAGTACTACTCTCACATAATAAACACATGATGTTTCTTGAAGGGCATTCTCCAGTTGGATGCTCGTCATCACAATTGGGATAGTTGCCAATACATTGGCTGGCTTGATGACCTTCTTCTCCATAATGGCTACAAGCCTTCATATTGAGGTGATCTTCTTCATAGGTCAGATCATCACTAGAAGGGTACACAATCCTCTCTTTGAGGTCTTCCTCTTCTTCAGACTCCTCTTCCTTCTATTTGGCTTCTAGCTCAGCTATCGTCTTCTTCAGCTCATCATTTTCCCTTTTGAGTTCATCATTTTCCTCCCTCAGTTGATCGTTCTCATCCTTAGACTTGTATAAGTTCTCACACTATAGTATCACCATCTTCTTTAGCACGTTGGCCCAATTGTTACTGCAGAGGAGCTCCTCTTTGAGCTTCTGAGGCTCTTCGAGGACCTTGAGTCTCTCCTCCAAAGCAGTCTTCTTGCCATCTATGAGTACCTTCCTGAACTCATCCATCAGAGTGATTTTCTTATTCACACAGTGTTGTACTTCCTCTCAGTCATGTAAGACTGATAGATAGACTGGAACTCCTAGCCCCTGTGGTCGATGGGGTTTCCATCTTCAATACGGTCTCCAAAGTAGCAATATGCTGAAGTCTGTGGAATAAGGTGATGGTACTTGTAGCATATGCGGGCTATGTCACCATGCATCACTATCTCCACAGAATGCTCCCAGTCAACATAAGCTCCAATGTACTCCATAGTTGAGTCTTCAAGATCATCCAATCATCCTAGAATTGTGGTTTGGATCAACCACTTCTCACTACCATGTTCCTTGTACTCCATCTTTCCATAGAACACCGGGGGTGGTATCTCAACATATGTGGCGAGCTCGAGCAGTGTCTTGCTGAAACGGTAGGGTCCTAGTCCAGCAATAACTCTCTCGTCGTAGGTGACCATCTAATTTTTTTTGAAAGAAAGGGCAAGGTCAGAACAGGATTAAGAGATACAAGTATGAAATGAAATGATTAAGACAAATGCAGATCATAAATTTTTTGCAAACTATTTTAAATAAATTTTTGATTCCTATGGCATTACAATCCTATGGTCTAGATCCTACAGGCAACATTAGGCTTTGATACCATTTTGTCTCACCCCACCTTTTGATAAAGGTGGAACACCTGTTTTAAGTGCACTTCCCTAGATCACTGATAGCACCACAGTACAAAATATAGTATTCATTGCCAAGTATCAAAGATTACAATGCAGATCCAGATACACAAGTATTTAAAACCTTACAAACTAGCTTAGCCTCATGGACTAGCTCAAATGACAGAATTCAACATAACATAAACACAACAGAAACTAAAGTGGCATGGAGCCTCTCCATCTCCACCATGCCCCACAGGCAGACATGTTGGAATGTAGACTCGAGATCCTATCAAATTACACCTCCTCAGAATAACCTGCACATTTGAATATGCAGCCCCAATGAATGGGGGTCAGTATAATGATGTATTGGCAAATGACACATATTTCGTGGCTGTTGTGAAAAGACTATTCTACATGATATTTGGTTGGTGGAGCTTTGGGCTAATTTGCATGAAGCCAAATTTTATCCTATATTTTCCATATCAAAACATTTTTAATCATTTAAAGACTTTAAAAAGGGTTAGTGAAAACCACCACATACTTGCAAAGTGAAAACCATCAACAAAACCAGAATAACCCTCAAGTGAAAACCACCACACAAGTCCTGGGTTGATAGCCAGGTGTGCAGCCCTGAGTAGCCCATGTCCTAAGTGTTTCTAAACAAATTTTAATCATTCTGAAATGGTGATGAGACTCTTCCAAACATCCATGTCTAGGAACTCAAATTGTCCATAACCAGGGACACGGCTAAGAATTCTTAGTTTTTAACTTTGTAGAGGTTGTGCACTTTCACCTTAAGACCCATTCTACCCCGAGAAAAGAATGAGACAAGACCTTTCAGAAGGAGAATTCAACCATACTAGCAAGACCTGTTCCCAAATACCATGCAATGCCAAGCAAACAAGTTGAACCCTCACATCTTACTCAATCAAGACAGAGCCCATAATGTCATAAGGCTGCACTGGAAGCACACTAAACACGGAAGACATTGTAATCTCTTTAATCCTGGGTGGCCATCCACAAGTGCACCCTCTGGTGAAAACCACCACACAAGTCCTAGGTTGATAGCCATGTGTGTGGCCCTGGGTAGCCACTCAACATAAACCAAGCAATACCATTTCCACCCAGGTGTTTCATTGGGGTTGTAGTTTAATGGTCATACCAATTAAAAAACAAAGCATGGCATCATTTTCCAAGGTAATGTTGACAATCCTAGCAAAGTTGGGTTTAAGGGGTGGCTACACACTACTATGATCTAAGCATTTCATAAATCCACTTTGAAAACTTCCTATCATGCATACTACTGAAAAACACTAATGCATATAATAAAATAGGTGGAAGAATGTGTGCCACTTGCCTTGGAAACAACCAGCAGACTCACAACAATCACAACCATAGCTCAGCTCATTGATTGCTAGATTGTTGGGAACCCCAATATTAAGGTTTGATGTATATAGCAGCAAGTTTTTCCCTCAGTAAGAAACCAAGGTTTATGTCGATCAGGAGAAAAGCAGACAATATGACTGAAGGTGATGCTTGCTAGTTTGCGACAGCTTCGGACAATTTATATATGGCACCTCATCCAAGCTTTGCTTGCTAGCTGCAACGCGGAACCTGCACACAACACAACCAAGTACTTTGTTCCCAACTTGCGATGAGGTTGTCAATCTCACCGGTTTGCTTGAAACAAAGGGTATGAGCGTATCGAGTGGAAAGTGATGATAGTATGCGAGTAAAGTAAACAATGCGAGTAAAGTAAACAGGTGATAGCAATATGATGGAAATAGGACCGGGGTCCACAGTTCACTAGTGGTGTCTCTCCATAAGATAAATAACACATGCTGGGTAAACAAATTATAGTTGGGCAATTGATAGAATAAAGATAAACGTGATATGTCAAGAAGATCACTATGAGATTTACTCTGGGCATTACAACAAAATACATAGACCGCCATCCAACTGCATCTATGACTAATAATCCACTTGTGGCGAATCAATCCGAGAACTCCACAAGTATTAACTTGTGAACAATAGATAATTGCATTAAGCAAAGTGTGTAATGTAAACAAAGCATATGCCCTTGAGCATATGAATGTTGTTTTCTCCCTAGTAGCAACAGCACATCTACAACCTTAGAGGTTTCTGTCACTCCCCCAGGTTAAATAGAGGCATGAACCCACTATCGAGCATAAATACCCCCTCTTGGAGTCACTAGCAACTACTCGGCCAAGATAGCTACTAACAACGGAGAGCATGCAAGATCATAAACAACATAGAGATAACATAAGATAATATTCAGCACAGCAACTCAATCATAACAACAATATTCATCGGATCCCAACAAACCAAACATGTAGAATTACATAACGGTGATCTCAATCATGTAGGGCAGCTCATGAGATCTAAACATGAAGCACATGGTGGAGAAGACAACCATCTAGCTACTGCTATGGACCCATAGTCTAAGGTAGACTACTCACTCATCACTCCAGAGGCAAGCATGGCAATGAAGAAGACTTCCGGTGGTGATTCCCCTCTCCGGCAGGGTGCCGGGAAGAGCTTCTGGACCCTCCCGATCTTTGGGTCGACGGCGGCGGTGGATCGCGATGTGTTCTGGAAAATTGATCGGGTCCTTAGGTTTTTTCCGTTGGGGGGTCTTTATAGGCGAAGGGGCGATGTCAGAGGTGGAGCCAGGCGCCCTCACACCATGGCGGCACGGCCAGGGCCTGGGCCGCGCCAGCCTGGTGTGTGGGGCCCCTGTGGCCCCCCTCCCACTCCTCTTCGGATCTCTGGAAGCTTCCGGGAATAATAAGACTTTAGGAACTTGTTTCGTCCAATTCCGAGAATATTTCCTGTGTATCTCTTATGAAACACAAAAACAGCAGAAAATAGGGAACTGGCAGTGTGGCAACTTGTTAGTAGGTTAGTTCCGGAAAATGCATAAAAGTGCCACAAAGTGTAATGAAACAATAGGCAAATGGTGTAAAAACAAGCATGGAGCATCAAAAATTATAGATACGTTGGAGACGTATCAAGCTTCCCCAAGCTTAACTCCTGCTCATCCTCGAGTAGGTAAGTGATAACAAAAGAATAATTTTTGAGGTGACATGCACCTACACAAACTTGATCATGTATGTAAGCATTTGTGAGCTGGGATCATAGGAACTTAAAACATGGGCATGAAGATATAATCTTGACAATAGAAACTTAGCAACCATGTTGTAAACATGCAAATGAACACAAACAAAAGATCATGAAAATGAAACAATGAAAGTCAAACGTGTGTTCAAATCATAAGGAAAAACATACAAATGGTTTTCAGCTTGTCCTTCAAAGAGAGCAAAACATAAATGCATAGGACACCTCAAAGTTTAAGAGGGCGACTAGATACAAATAATTTGAGAACAAGTGAAACCAACAATATGAATCAATCAATGAAAACTTTGGGACAATACATATTACACTAAGAATGACAACTATGCTCTCTTAATGGTGCATAAAGATAGAAGGTGGTGACTCAACATAAAAGTAGAAGAAAGGCCCTTCGCAGAGGGAAGCAGTGATTGCACAAGTGCTAGAGTTTTTCATTTGTAAAACAAAGAGATAAAAATTGGTTTTGAGAGGTGGTTGCTTTTGTCAACGACTGGCAATGGGGTTCTTACTATCTTCCATACAAAAATGAAGCAAGTTTTTGAGAGAGAGATTGGCACTTTTGTGCACTTTTATAAAGCTTGGCACTCCTCCCCACCTTTTTTTCCTTTCACAAACCATGGCTAACCGATTTCATCGGGTGCCCACCAACATTCACATTCCATGGAGGAGTGCCTCTTTTTTTTCTCTTTGGAATAAGCAATATGGAAGATAGCAAATCCGACCACTACGTCCCCATGAGCTGAAAACAGTGTCACAAAACGAGAAGTGTTTTGAAGGTTTTTTCAAAGGTAGCACATGAGAATTTACTTTGGAATGGCTTACAAATACCATGCATAGGAATTTATAGTGGACACAATGGCAAACTTTGGTTTTTAGGAGTTGGATGCACGAGTAGAGCTCATACTCAGTACAACGCGAGGGCTAGCAAAAGACTGGGAGCGACCAACTAAGAGAGCAATAATGGCCATAATCATACAAAGCCACAAAGCGACATTAAAAGAAGCATAAGATGGCATCAAAAGTCAAAAACTAAATGATCATAGAGGCTATTGGCGACTTTGTAAGAGTCTAACATGTGTGAGCATGCGCCAAGTCAACCCAAATAAAGCATCAAGGAGAAAACCAAAATAATGCTTCCAAACAATAAAAACAACGCATGATTTTGTCAAAGGCTCATTAAGCAATCTCAATTGTTTGAGACAAGTCATGCTACAGCAAAACCACTAAGCATACTATCAAAAAGACATCAAGCATGACATGAAAAAGCCTAAGCCGCAGTCTACACAAGCTCCTTCTTGTACCACTTTTTTGCAAAAAGCTTTTTCACTTTTCCAACAACATTTGAAATTTTTATAAACACCTCTTTTGATGAAAACCAATAAAGATCAGAGGCAAAAATACACCTTGATGAAAAGATATGACAAGGTCTGAACGCAATTCATGGCGAAAACGAAAACCAAAAGCAGTAGCGGAAAAAGAAGAACACTCGGTGAAATTGTAAGAGTGAAAAACGGAGTGTTCTTTGCAAACGAAAACGATTACATCTCCTCCAAAGGAATTTGTTGGGGTCCAACCATTTATTGCAGCAAACAAACTAAACTAACTAAGAAAACTAAAACAACTGACGCTCCAAGAAAAACACATAGTGCATGAAGCAATAAAAATATAGTGTCTTGAAAGGTGACCTGATTTTTGCCGATGAAGAAGGGGTGCCTTGGGGGCATCCCCAAGCTTTGACGCTTGTACTTCTTAGATATTTCTTGGGGTGATGCATGGGCATCCCCAAGATTGAGCTTTTATCCATTGTTCAACTCATCTCATCATTCTCCAATCCCTACACTTGAAAACTTCCTTCATACAAAACTAAACACAAATCTATTAGCAACATTAGCGTAGCATAACATATAATCAACCTCTTTTTGCTTCCGGTTTCAACTCAAAACCACCACATATATAGAAAATACTACTGTAGCAACTTCCCCACAAGTTCTATGATCAAAAGAACTCAAAAGAAAGCGATAAAGCGGCAAACACAAATAGCGGCAGAAATCTGTCAAAACAGAACAACTGACAAAGGTCGAATTTTTGATGGGTTTTCTGTTGCTTAAATCAAAAAGTGTTCAACTAACGAAAGTTTGGATATAACCTGGGGCATATGCACAAGAAATCGCAGGTCCAAAAGATATACAGAGAATTTATACGAATTTTAATGGTGCAGCACCGAAAACAGTTTCAGGACAGCAACATCCCCAAATCTTTACCTCACTCGAATTAGAGGCTTCTCTTGGCACAAAAACAAAATAAAAAGGATAAGGAGCGGTCATTACAGTAGTAATGACTTCCAAGACTCAAATAAAATAAAAAGTACTAAAAATAAAACATTGGGTTATCTCCCAAGAGTGCTTTTCTTTAACGCCTTTGAGCTAGGCGCAGAAAATTGTGAATCAAGTATTTTCAGAGGAAGCATTAAGATCAACTGCAGAGGTCTTGTCAATAAGGCATTGTATTTCATCCACATAAGTTTTAGAAGACCCTTTGTGATCACGCTTTGGTTCACTCAAATCACAAAAAAGATTTTTGGGACAGATCCAGTCAAAATTATTTTCGAAAGCTTCACATAATCCCAAGAGCTTGCTAGGTATAGGTATTTCGGATCCTTCATCATTAGCACTAATAACCTTTATAGGTGAACCGAGTTTATTAAAACGTTTAAGAACTTTTCTAGCTTCAATAACGACATCTTTAAATTCTAAGCGCAAAGCTTCCAAAATAAAAGCTTTCTTTTCAGGATCTTCAATTTCATGAAGCTTAAGGAACATGTATTGCGTAAAAGGATTAAGACTAGCAAACCTAGTTTCTAACATGCGAATTAAATAAGCAGAAGAAACTTCAATACTAGGAGCTAGCTCAACCAAAGACTTTTCCTCAACTTCCTTATGCATACTAATGTGATTAAAGAACTCCTCAATGTTACTTTTTCCAATAATTGAACCACTACCTACTGAGAGGTCCTCCAGAACGTACTTAGGGAACGGCATGATGAACTAAAAGTAAAGAAATAACAACTACCAAGGATTATAATTTTTTTGGGTTTTTGATATAAAACGATGCAAGTAAAATAAATAAAGTAAAGCAAAAAAATAAAACAAAGTAAAGGATGTGCGTGCGAAGAACTCCCCTCGCAGAAGTCTTCCACTCTTCCCCGGCAACGGCGCCAGAAAAAGGAGCTGCTGGCGCCAAGTTGACGTGGGAAAGTGTAGTTGATGTGGGAGCATCTTCTTCTTCGATCCCCGGCATCAGCGCCAGAAAAAGGCTTGATTGCTAGATTGTTGGGAACCCCAAGATTAAGGTTTGATGTATATAGCAGCAAGTTTTTCCCTCAGTAAGAAACCAAGGTTTATGTCAATCAGGAGAAAAGAAGACAATACGACTGAAGGTGATGCTTGCTAGTTTGCGACAGCTTTGGACAATTTATATATGGCGCCTCGTCCAAGCTTTGCTTGCTAGCTACAACGTGGAACCTGCAGACAACACAACCAAGTACTTTGTTCCCAACTTGCGATGAGGTTGTCAATCTCACCGGTTTGCTTGAAACAAAGGGTATGAGCGTATCGAGTGGAAAGTGATGATAGTATGCGAGTAAAGTAAACAGTGCGAGTAAAGTAAACAGGTGATAGCAATATGATGGAAATAGGACCGGGGTCCACAGTTCACTAGTGGTGTCCCTCCATAAGATAAATAACACATGCTGGGTAAACAAATTACAGTTGGGCAATTGATAGAATAAAGATAAACATGATATGTCAAGAAGATCACTATGAGATTTACTCTGGGCATTACAACAAAATACATAGACCGCCATCCAACTGCATCTATGACTAATAATCCACTTGTGGCGAATCAATCTGAGAACTCCACAAGTATTAAGTTGCGAACAACAGATAATTGCATTAAGCAAAGTGTGTAAGCATATGCCCTTGAGCATATGAATGTTGTTTTCTCCCTAGTAGCAATAGCACATCTACAACCTTAGAGGTTTCTGTCACTCCCCCAGGTTAAATAGAGGCATGAACCCACTATCGAGCATAAATACCCCCTCTTGGAGTCACTAGCAACTACTCGGCCAAGATAGCTACTAACAACGGAGAGCATGCAAGATCATAAACAACATAGAGATAACATAAGATAATATTCAGCATAGTAACTCAATCATAACACCAATATTCATCGGATCCCAACAAACCAAACATGTAGAATTACATAACGGTGATCTCAATCATGTAGGGCAGCTCATGAGATCTAAACATGAAGCACATGGTGGAGAAGACAACCATCTAGCTACTGCTATGGACCCATAGTCCAAGGTAGACTACTTACTCATCGCTCCGGAGGCAAGCATGGCGATGAAGAAGACCTCCGGTGGCGATTCCCCTCTCCGGCAGGGTGTCGGGAAGAGCTTCTGGACCCTCCCAATCTTCGGGTCGACGGCGGCGGCGGATCGCGATGTGTTCTAGAAAATTGATCGGGTCCTTAGGTTTTTTCTGTCGGGGGGTCTTTATAGGCGAAGGGGCGATGTCAGAGGTGGAGCCAGGCGCCCTCACACCATGGCGGCGCGGCCAGGGCCTGGGCCACGCCAGCCTGGTGTGTGGGGCCCCTGTGGCCCCCCTCCTACTCCTCTTCGGATCTCTGGAAGCTTTCGGGAAAAATAAGACTTCAGGAACTTGTTTCGTCCAATTCTGAGAATATTTCCTGTGTATCACTTCTAAAACACAAAAACAGCAGAAAACAGGGAACTGGCACTGTGGCAACTTGTTAATAGGTTAGTTCCGGAAAATGCATAAAAGTGCCACGAAGTGTAACGAAACAGTAGGCAAATGATGTAAAAACAAGCATGGAGCATCAAAAATTATAGATACGTTGGAGACGTATCACTCATCTTCACAATCTAAACAAGAACGGATACAGAGATATAAACACACAAGTTCTATCATGGCAATCATAGATATGTATGCATGCATGCAAATGACCATTTAATTTCACACATAAAACTTTGTGTGAAAAGTGTCACATTTATGGTTCACTGATGTTTAGAATACATGTGTGAGGTTAGGGTAGCTTTTTAAGAGTTTAAAATACATTAGGGGCATATTAGGTATTTTAAAATAGGGCTAAATACCCCCATAATTGGTTCTGGTTTGGAAATGTTTTGAGAAAAATTTGTTGAACCTACTGGATAAGGTACTGTGAAACAAAGCTACTACAATTGGATTCATTCAAAAATCATTTTTAGAATACAAGTTATGAGTAAAATGATGATTTGAATGGATTTGAGTGCACCAAGTTTGTGCACATATCAAGTTTGAAGTTTTTTGTTTCTAAAATGTTCTACAGGTCCAGAGGATTCCATAGACTACAAATTTGTTAATTTTGGATGTGCAGAAAAATAGTTATGAATTATTTGGTGCAAATAGGCATTTAAAACCATCTTAATAGTATTCTCAAGAGAGAGCTTAGGGGAGAGGAGAGACGATGGTGATCTCGAGCTAGGGCTTTGGCCCTTGATCGCCGCTGGTGGCACCCCGGTGCCGGCGCCTTCTCCCATGGCTGGTTCCGTGGATTCTCCTATTGGTCGATGGGTGGTCTCTTTCAACACCATTCGGCTCTGGGATGATGGTAAGTTCTCAAAAGGCTCTCTTGTGCTGTCTCGATCCAAGCAGTTAGTACTTCTCAATGAAAGTGAAGATCCTTTGGTTGGTCGAGCTCTTGAAAATGGGGAGGTAATCCATGATGGATCTTTGGTGAGGTTCCCCTCTCACACGTCCAAGGTGGTTTCAAGCATCCTATCACCTTGGCCGGCCATAGAGCCTCCTGTCATGCGCTGGAAAGTGCAATGTTCTTCTTTTGTAAATGGTGATTGGTCCTCATGGAGGTCTGGTTTTCTACTCCTTAGACCCCTTGCTCAGCGTCTGGTTTTGTTAAACAATGAAGAAATTTTGATAGATGCTTGTTTCCTTTTGGAGAATGAATCTGTCACAAAGGGCAGTAAGATTGAGCTTCCAGTTCATAAGGTGATAATTGGTGATCAAATATCTCCTTCTTCTGATCAGAACACCAAGAAAATTGTTGCATGTGCTGCTGAGATTCCTTTGAAGTCTGGTTCTCAAGAAATGCAGGTATCTCCTCCAAAATTCAACTTTGCTAGAGGAACTCAATTTGCTGAAGACATATTTAAAAAGTTTGGGCATTCTGTCAATTTCTCTCCTGGATTTTGTAAGAGGCCTTTTTTCTTAGTGGCAGCTTTTGGTCGTTCAAATTTTAAACTTGACGTGCATATGGTCAATGTTTCTCTGCAAGCATGCTTTTGTGGCAAGGCTTCTCAATTTCAGGTTTCATTTCTTCGTGGAAGAGTGTTCAAATTTGCTATAGCCTTCAGATCTGTTGGTTTTGAAATTTATAATTCAGGCAAAATTTCAGAGAAAGACTTTGTCCTCCATTTCTTGTTATGGGGGAGAGGTGGTCCAAATTGGGAATTTGAGGAGAGAAAATATTATTTGGAGCAAGATTCTGAATGGACTCATGTTCAAAGATCAAAGAATAAAGTTATTGGGAAATTATCAGTTTTCAAACGACTTTCTTTCCCTGCTAAATGGTGCCGGTAATTTCTCCCTCTAGCACCTTTAATAGTGGCAGTTCAAAAACTTTTATTAGCATTAATCGTAATAATGCTGTCAATGAGCACAAAAGTTACGCTCAGGTGGTCAATGAGGACAATAGAGTTACTGATCGAATTATTCACAAATCAATGCCGTCATCAAATTATAGTAATAGGCGGGAAATCTGGGTTCCAAAGAAGGCAAAATCTTTGCCATTACCGGGCCTGATTCCTTTCATGAGATTCACTACCTTCTCTGCGCCCGATCCCAGTAATTGGCCCGATTCTTCTTGCCTTTCTTGGTTTAGGGCCCATGGGCCACCACCTATGGTAAAAGTTTTTTTGACCTTCAAAGAGCTTTTCTCCTTTTCTGGCTCGAGCGTGTCACCCAAAGCCCCTGCCTCCTCGCCTTCCATAAAAACAGTAAACCCCAGTTCCTCTTCTCCCTCGGCTGTTGCTCTGACGAAGGTCTCGGCAATGGCGAATATTCCTATCGACCCGCAACCTTTCGTGCCATCGGGGTTTCAGATTCAGCACATTGAAGTCCAAACTACGGTTCATCGAGTTGTTCTTCCTCGCCGCCCTCACCGCCATGAAGAGTTCACCATTGCGACAATCCAGCCCATGCCGGAAGGCCATGTACATTTCGCTAATGTTCGTGAGGTTCTTGAAGATTTCTTGGCCAACATTGCACGGGTGGGGGTTAGAGATATTTAGAAGTGTCCATTTGGTCAGGCATATGTGCGATTTGCACATTACAAAGACAGGGATAGGCTGGTTGTTCAGAGTCCACATCAGTTCCAGGACATACAAATTTCCTTTGTCAAGCACAATGAGGGTTCCAACTGGAGGAGGGCCCATTTGAACAGAGAATGCTGGATTCTTATGGTAGGACCTCCCCTGGACAACTGGTCCACAGAGGATGTCATTGCTGTGGTTTGCAAGTTTGGTCATTTGCTGGTTTGGGAAAATGATGAGAGGAATAAAGGGAGAATTATTGCAAAGGTTATATGCACAAAACTGCAGGAAATTCCAAAAAGCATCAGACTGACAGATGGGGATAACCCTGAGACTAAATCTTGGTCTTTTTCCATTGAAGTGCAGTAGCAGACTCTGCTTGGTGTAGGTCCACAAGATGAAGACCCAGCTCCTGAAGATGGGGCAGACCCACATCCTTTGCCTCCTGTTAACTTTGTCCCTCCACCTGTGCAACAAAATGGGAACAATATGGAGTGGGGAGATGGGCAATGGGCCCTTGATGATCAGCAAGCAAATAATAATCTCAACAATCTAGCAAATGCTGCTGACAATGTGGAAGGAAATGCTGAAGGTTTAGACTTGCAAAGTAGCCTTACTATCACTATTTCTCTGTCAGATGGTGAACAGTCGAATAATATTCCAATTCCTCAAGTGAATGCTCACAATGAAGAAGTTAATCAGCAAGCTGCTGATCAGCAATTAGATGATGATATGCAGTTTATCCAGGAAGATGCCATCATACCTGTAAATGTCCAAGGAGATGCTCAAGCTCTTAATATGGACAACTTTATGCAGCTAGGTATTGGAATGCTGAATATCATGATGGCCTACCATGATATTGGTTCAGACTTTGAAAATGAAGAAGATGAGGAGGTCTCTCAGCCAGAAAATGATCTTGAGAATGCTATGCTCTTGGATGACAATCTCTCAGATCCAAATCTTGAGATGTTTCACTTTCATGATTTTGTCCCTCCAGAAGTTGCTCATCTTTAGCTTGGAATGGTTAAAACCCACTTCTTCCCTAGAAAATACACTGAGAAATTCTCTACTGAGGGCATGCTCCTTTGGGAAAAATATTTTGCTCCCCACATCATGGAGCAAATGAATAATTCTTCATGCAAGGTATTGGAAATCCCCACCAACTGGTTCAATTTCATTACTTTAATGCTGCTTACTCCAGAAAAGTTTGATTGGACAAAGAAGTTTCTCAATAGTTCATTGTGGAACATAATTAAGGAAAATGAAGACCAAGAATGTATTTCATTTCTGGTCCCTTAAAAATGTGTTGTAAGTCAAGCTCCTAAATGCACAATTTCTATTTTGGGAGAATCTTCTCAGGATGTTGATGAAGAAATGCCTCTGCACCCTCCCTCTGCTCCCAAAAGAAAGAGAAGGGGAAATGCACCTCTGGTGGATATTGAGGTAAGGAGAAGCGCAAGAATTCTTGAGCTTAATGAGGGATTTAAGAATCATTCTATTTGCAAAGATAAAACTATCCGTCTTATTCTTCTGCTCCTCCGGATCTTAAGTCTAAAATTATTAAAAAGTTGGCAACCTCTTTCTGTAAGGTGGAGGAGGAAAACCTGAACACCAAGCTGATGAAAAGAGTGAAGAAGTTGGACAAGGGCAAGGATAAGCTGGAGGCTGATGGTGGCAACCAGAAGGGAAAGAAGAAAGAATGGAAATAGTTTCATCATGATGCACAAACTCACTTTTGATGCAACTTGTCATGTTGCTTTGCAGCTGTGTAATAATTCCTCTAGTTATTTTGTCTGCCAAAACTTGTGGGGGCAGCTTATGTCTTTCTGTGGATGTGCTACTTCTGAACTCACTATCTGTGTGCAATGGAGCAAACTATTATATTACTCTACTCATCTTGATTGTGGGTCTGTGGAAAAGCAATTCTTGTGGGATTGTTTTATTTCTCAAATAATATCTACCAATTGTTTCCAATGGATCACAACAGAATATGGAAATTATGAATTGGAACATTAGAGGAATTAATTCTGAAAAGAAATGGCTTGCCATTGCCAGTAAGATTGATGAATGTGGCTGTGATATTATCTGCATCCAGGAAACTACGAGGGAAGATTTTGATATTCAATTTATTAGGAAATTTGCTCCAAAAAGATTCAATAAATTTGAATTCTTGCCCTCAATTGGTGCTTCTGGTGGGATTATTATTCTCTAGAATGGCTATTTGTTCCAAGGAAATCTTGAATTTCAAAATGAATTTTCGCTTTCTGTAAAATTCACAATTAACCTATCTCTAGATTCTTGGATTTTAACAAATATTTATGGCCCATGTCATGCTGAAGGAAAGGCCATTTTCCTAGACTAGTTTTCAAATATTTCTATGGCTGATGACACAGATTGGATTGTGATGAGGGTTAACTTAGTAAATGTCCTAGATGAAGGACTTAGGATCGGGGAGATAGGGCGTCGGATGAACTCGAAGGTAAAATCAGTCAAACAAGGTGACTATGAAAGTAAACGTGGGTGCAAAACCTGGCTTGCTTTCAATCTGGCCTACACCGTTCCATCCTGGCCCCAAATATAGGTGGCCAGGTCTCGAGGATCGGGTAGGGTCCGATACAGATTACAATATCGACATATGACAAGAACTCATATTTTGACTAGTATTACAATTGGGCCTAGCTTAACGGGCCTCAGCGGTACTCAACTAACGGGCTCTATTATCTATACCCTTGTCAGTAGCCCCTGAGATTCTACCAGAATTGCAGATTCAGGTTGAATCTCTAATCTTAAAATCTTCAATTCGATCATTACTTTGACTTCTTCATATCTTCAAATCTTCGACTTGGTCTTTCGACTTATTTTCATGATAGTATCTCACAAGGGGTTTTGATGAACAAGCCTGACAACTTTGACGGATCAAGAGGTCAGTTAACTGCCGGAACAGATACTTGCCACCTACTTCAAATTCAATCCCCTTGGATTTGAATTCGGGAAACCGGTCAAACCCATTCTTATGCCGCATTTAGGACTTACAAAAAATGAATCCCAGTGGTTCTCAGGGTACCCAGTGCATCCACCAGGATTTTCTTCGCGTCGTAGACACGGTTACATTCCAGTAGAGCGCATCCATGTGCATATATCAGGCCACACAGGACGGATCCCGGGGTCTTACCTTCGTGATAAATCATGGCATTCGAGTTTCGTTGCGACAACGCAATTCGAGAATCACATGTCGCAGTCTTATTTGACTGAAAATATTCGGGTTATACAACCATGTCTTAATAGAAACTCGCTCCCGATGGGAGTAATGATGTTCCACCATTTCTTCCCTCACCTTCCTTGCTTCAGTATTCGTGGATAAATTTCGTCGGGTGCGCACGCAGCGCTCCCGATGGGAGTAGCCCCCGAGGCTATAGTCGAAGAATTATTTTTCGAGTATAGGCTCAAGTACATTGTGCCCTCCTGCAATCTTCATACTGATTCTTTGTAATGACAATATCGTCGGGTGCGCGCTCAGCGCTCCCGATAGTGGTAGCCCCCAAGGCTATAGCCGAATATCTGCGGGTATAGACTCAAGGAATGATTCCTCTGTTACCAAGCTCAATTTTTTGGCGGCTTTTTTGCCCTTCCTTTATTCAGATTTACTAACTCAAACCATCTTTGGAACGTTCGTCCTACTAGTCCCCTGTTTACCATAGTCTGCAATTCTCTTAGCTCTTATTTTTATGACATCAGTAATTTGTTCATAATTATCTCTAGACTTTTGACCGTTACCCATGGGCAACGTGGTAATTTCTTAACTTCTATGCCCGTTAGTGGGCTACCGTTTCCGCTCTTTGCACCACGACTCAGCCCACGTTCCATTACCTGGAAACTATATAAAGGGAGAGTGGGGAGACTTACTGTTTACCAGTTCATCGCTTTTGCCACCACCACCATTGTTGCAATCTCGGCGCTCCATTGCTCTCCTGCTCAGCCCCCGTGCGCAGATCGTAGATGCGCGTGAAGCACCGAGCACAGAAACACAAGATGACCAAGGGGACGAACGCCTCGACCAGCTGGGTGCCTTCTGTCTTAACGCAGAAGGATCTGAACAAGGCTCGAACGGAGGGTCTTGTCTCCAATGATGACGAGATTATCTTCCCAAGCGCTGAACGGATCCCCAAGCCTAGGGACGGTTTTCGGGTGATATTCCTCGCCTTTCTCTTACGTGGTCTTTCCCTTCCTGCCCATGAATTTCTTCATGGGCTTCTTTTTGTTTACGGTGTGCAGCTTCACCAGCTCACACCAAACTCAATCTTGCACATTGCTTGCTTCATAACTTTGTGCGAGTCATTTCTGGGATTGATCCCCATTTTCTTCTTTGGAGAGCCCTCTTTCGACTCCACCCTAATGTCGCGTTGTCCAAGAAACCCGAATTGGGCGGAGCTTGCATCTCTCTTCGCTCTGAATCACAATATTTGGAGTTTTCAATGGCTGCCTCGGTACAAGGTTGGAGGACCAAGTGGTTTTACATCAAGGAACGGAAGAATTCCCCCTCTGATAAGTACGGCCTTGCCCTTTGACGCCTCCCAAGAGTTGAAGAAATTGGCTTCGTGGGATTCGCCTCCCACAGAAGCTGAGATGGAGGAGATCAAGCCACTCCTGGCCCACATCCAAGAGCTAAAAAGTGGCAAGGGAGGTGCCCTTTCAGGTACACAACTCATGGCTTTTTTCTTGCAACGTCGTGTTCAACCGCTGCAACATCGTCCTTCCAAGATGTGGATTTTTTCTGGCTTGGAGGATCCTTCTCGAGTATCTGAGAAACTTAATGAGAAAAAGGATCTCAACAGGCATGTGAGAGCTCTTACCACTCTCACCAAAGATGATGAAGTTACGGATTTAGCCGCAAGCCATTTCGATTCCGATCATCCCTTACCTGCGGTAATTTTTGCTGTTGTTACTTTGCCTTGTTTTTCCAATTGTTCTTTGCCTTATGTCTTTCGGATTGTTTTGTCTTTGCAGGATCATCGTCTTCTTGTTTCTCGCCCTCCTGTCCCAGAAGGAGGGGACATTCAGTATGTTCCTGTTTCTGCGGCCTCCGAAGCCCCCGAGACTAAGGACAGCCATGATGGAGACGAAGGCGAGGATTCACTGGAAAGGTCCCGTTTGATGACGTCGCCTCCTCCTGCTCTTTCTGAAGACATTGTCATGGACAGGAAGAGGAAATGTGTTGAAGAAATTGCTTCTTCCAGTGCCTCCGCCCCTAAGACTGTGGCTGGGGAATCCTTCGAGCCAGAGGATGGCGGAGAGCTCTTCGACTACATGGACTCATGAGTGCTCACCTTTTTGTTTATCTTTCATTGTCGACCTTGATAACTGACTTTTATCTATTTTTTATTTTTCTCAGGGACGAGGAGGACCCGAAGAGATTTGCCATTGAGGCCCCCGCCACTGATACTCTTGTTGTCGACGAGCCGCCATCACAAGAGGTTGATGCGGCAGCGAAACCTCAAAAATCAGCGAAGAAGCCTGCCAAGAAGGCAGTCACTGTTCATAGCTTGAGGCGCTTACAGAAAGCTTCCGACGCCAGTGCTATCCTCGAGGCCCATCAGTCCACTAGCTCCTCCGACGACGTGCGTAAATATACTGTTATATTTACTTCACTTTACGTGTTGATGTTAACATCTTATTTTCTGGACAGAGCCTGATGAAGAGATTCATCGACTTGGGCAGTGAATGTGTCGAGTACCTAAAAGTTGCCAAGGCCTCTGAAGGTAAGTATTGTTCTTTTTGCTTTTACACTTCTTTGCATGCCTGTCTTTGCTTCCTTACTTGATTTTTTCTTTCCCAAGTGCTCTGAAGGTAGCCCGTGCTCGCATTGCGTCACTAGAAGCTGAACTCGAAGCTTCTAGGACAGCTTTTGATGCTGCTACTGCTGCCAAAGTCAATGCTGAGAAGTCTTCTAAGTCAGCATTGGCTAAGGTAAGAAAGCAGAGAAGGACCTGGGTATCGCTAAGAAGGAGCACCTCCAGCGGGAACAGGCCGTGGCTGAGCGGCTAAACCAGATGTCTGCTGCTACTGGAGGTACATACTATGCTCTTTTTTATTTTGATGGCTTTCTTGCTCTCTTACATTTGCTGATGTATTCCTTTTCTGCTGTTCTGCTGTTTCTTTGGTTTGGCAGAATATAGTGAAGTCTCTGCGTCGACCTTGCAGCTTGATGAAGATTCTCTCTTAGCCGCGGTCGGCCTACTTGAAGCGAACTGGATTTCTGTCCAGGAGATCTTTGAGTTGGTTAACCGCGTGCTTACGCGGATTTTTGTCGGGTTATGACCCAAGAAAAAGGCCGATGTACCAGACTTGAAGGATCTTGCCAAAGCCTTTGACACCGAGGAGGACCCCATACTTACTATGAAGGGTCTCTCCCTAAAGCGAGGTGCCGAGGGGGCCATTGCCTTTGGTTATTCGCATGGTGAGGAGGTGAACTGGGAGAAGGTGAGCTCTTCCCTCGGTCATCCTCGTTCGGAGCTAAAGGCCTTCTTTGAGAAGGCAAAAAAGTATGCGCCGGGCATCGTGTCGATGATTTCTCCTTTGGCGGCTTCCGCAACCGGTACGACACCGATTTCTTCGACTCCGGCCACAAGTGGATCTGTGCCTCTGCCTGATGCTGGCACTGCTTCTGCTACACCCAATTCTGCTATGGATCATGAGGCCGAGGTGGCATAGACTTTGGCCTCCTTTGTAATTTCTAGTTTTACTTTGATGTAGCAAACTTTTTAGTTCGTATATTGCCCGAGAACTTTGGTCAGGGGGCTCTATGCTTTTGTAAATATATCGTCTATTGCGAAATGTCATATTTGGTTCTGCTTCTGAGATGCTCCTTCCTTCTTTTTGTTTTGTCGTCCAGCTTACACGTGCTGGCAAATTATCTGGTCGTGTCTGAGCTTCTGCCGAAGCTTTCGACTCCGGGGTTTCGTTGCCCCCTCGTCCTGTTTGCCGATGCGATGAGTATTCCTCAAAGATTGCAGATCTCGAAAGTTGTTTTACTTTGTCTAAGTGCCAAGCGCAGATGGCTATTGATAAAGCTAGCAAATCTTGCGGCTTTATGAAGCAGATATCTATACTCGAGGATAAGGTGTCGAGTCTGACCGCTAAAATTGTACATTTGGAGGAGTGCGACTCCTTTCTCGTTGGTATCATCGAGTCTGCTTGCGAGTTGCTGCGATGTAAGTTTTTCTGTGACTTTTTTCCCTTTTCCTTATGTAACGCTGCTGGCTCATGACTCTTTGCTATTGTAGGTACTTGCCTGGACTTCGTCGATGAAGCTCGCCGTGTTTCTGAACGGACCGTGGCTCTTGAGAACTCATCCGATGGAGTCGACACTTTTTGGTCTGAACCCCGGCATCGCAATGCTATTATGCTTCTCCAAGATTGTGCTCAACATATTGGAGAAGCGGTTGATGGTTGTCGAAAAGCTTTGACTACTATGCATTTCGTGATGCTTCCTCGTAATCCTCTTCCTGGAACTTTCCCACAGACGCTTGCTGTTTTTAGGTCTACTCAGCGTATTCATCGGCTGATAGAGCTTAACTTAGTGGCTGGTGCCAATTTTGCCCTTGGCTGGACACGCAAGTGGCATCCGAGGCTTAATTTTATTTCTATGTCACTAAGCTTGCCTTCAGGAGGAGCTCAGCTGCGAGTTCATATCGATGCTAGCCTTCAACCGGCTAGGAGACTAATAGCTAGGTTGCTTCAAGAGGATGCCGCGTTTTTTCGCGAGCATCATTATTTGGATCCCTTAGGCGTAGACGATTCTGATCATCCTTTGATGTAATATGTGTGTGCGTATGATGCGAGAGTTTATTGTTTTCTAACTTTTTGTCAGAGTTCTTTATTCCCAGAACATTGCGCTTTTATGTTTACGTTGGTGCATTTGCCGCAACTTTTGAAGACACGTACACTCGAATAAGAGGAACTTTTGCCTTTTATTTATGCGTATAACGTAAGATATATGGGATAACCCAAGAGATCCGGCCAATGGCCCATGTTCTGGATCTAGACGGCATTGCCCTGGAATAACTCGTGGCTTTTATAGCCTTATTTTCCTTATTTATTTGCCTATGTTGCCTGAGTCTTCTCCTCTTCTCTTGGAGACTTCTCTTGATCTGGCGGTTGTACCCGGGGTTTCTTCGTCTCTGGCTCTGCGGGATGTCCTTCGGGCAACTTGTCGACTTCTGTGGTCACGATTTTCACCTTTCCTTTGGGTTCTTCGTAGTTGGCTATCATGCCAAAATTTTGCGCCATCTTGTGAAACTCCTTGTAGCATAGGTCTGATACCTCAAAACTTCCTTTTACCGTGATGATTCCCTTTGGACCTGGCATCTTGAGTACTAGATACGTGTAGTGAAGAACTGCCATGAATCTCGAAAATGTGGGTCTTCTGAGGATCGCGTGATATTGAGATGGCCAGTCCATGACTTCGAAGTCGAGTTTCTCCCTTCTGTAGTTTTGTCGATTTCCGAAACAGACGTTAAGTGCTATTCGCCCAAGTGGATAGTTAGCACTTCCTGGGACTATTCCATGAAAAGAGCAGTCAGTGGGTTTCAGGAATTCCAATGAAATGTGCATTGCCTGTAAAGTCTTTGCGTATATGAGATTTATTCCGCTTCCTGCATCCATGAATATTCTGTCGACATCATAGTTTCCAATTTGAGCTTTGAGTACCAAGGGCGCATTTCCTGGTCGAGGTACTGTTATTGGGTGATCATCCCTGCTGAACTCAATTGGTTGCTCTGACCAATGCAGATACTCCGTTGTTGCTGGTGGTGAAGTTATTGCAAGATTGACTTGTCGAGTTATGTGTCGTCGTGGTGAAACAACATATGCCATAGGATGGCTTAAATGGGGGCCGAACTAGATGCTGGAGGATTCGGGAGAGGGGAACGAGCTAAAAAGCACGACAGAAAGAGGCACTGATCTACCCAGGTTCGGGGCTCTCGTAAGGAGATAACACCCCTACTCCTGCTCTACTGATTGTATATTTGGGTTGATGTAGTACACAACAATGGTGCTTCCAAGCTCTCTGCTAGAGAAGGAAGATGAACTGCTAAGTGTAGGAACACAGAGTGACCAACCAACCTTCAACCTTCAACCTCCAACCCTTTGCTAGAACTCCCTGTGCCACCTTATATAGTGGTGGCCAGGGTTACAAAGGTCATAGAAGACCAGGAGACACCAACTACACTCCAAACAGGACTTGCTGTTGAGGGCAGACGCCCATGACTTTCTCCCTGATTGCTCTCGATGGGACTCCCCTTGCTGTACCTTGTACCTCTTGAACTGTGGCCTTACCTCTGTGCGGTAAGCTCGTACTTGTGCACAGTGAGGGTAGGTAACCTCCACTGTGCACCCTGCCATCTTACTCTGCTACCATGCTTGGATGTTTTCTTCCTTGATTGTAGGGATGTGACACCTTAGTTGACTTAAGTATCCCGGATATGACCGTTGGCCATACCCAGGACTTATATGCCGGACCAACGACCTACGAGGGTCGGGTAATCCGGCCTCCCCTGCTCCTGCACAACACACCAAATAGTTAGGCCGGCATATCTAAGTATATGCCGGCACACATATACTAGTATTCCGGCCATACCGGCATATCCAGACACCAGCCGGGATATACATATATGCCGGCCTGGCCGATGCTCCTATATTCCGGCCAGGCCTTTTCTTGGTCAACCGGCATAAAAGTCAACCATAGACCTTGTGTCTTTCTAGTCTCTTGACCCTACCGGGGGTCATCCCCCCGACACTAGTCCCCGAAGCTGCCGAGGTTCCCCAGTCATAACTGTGGAGCCTTGACAGGTTCAACATACCTTTCTTCATTATGCCCCGGCGATCAGATTTATATGCCGGCACATCTGCACATATCCCGGCCTCTGTTCCTGTTCCAAAACTTATTCCGGCCGGTCCCGAGGGTATTCCGGACGGAACATATACATCGGGCAATTAATCCGACATATAGACGAGTCTTCCTCGAGAAGCCATGCCTGACAGCTTTGCATCGAAACTTGTAACTGCCCTGCCACCTCGAACGGTCACCCACGATGTGACGGTTCACAGTGCAGTTACTCCTCGCCATCATTGCGTCATGGCACGGTTACCGGAACCGCCGCCCCACTCCGTGCCGCCACGTGGCGACTCTCTGCAGGAACGGTCGGGGGAGTGGAACACTCCCACGATCCCCACGACCCTGACCTGGCAACATATAAATAGGGCGGCGGGGGTAGACTTATCTTTTTACCCCCCACCATCGTCTTCCTCGCCTGCTCCTTTGCCTCCTGCGCTCCACCGCCGTTCCGAAGAACAGCATCTCCGCCGCAGCCGTCCTGCTCCCCGCCGACGCCGACGCTCGACGACGCACGGCATCACCATTGACGACGCCGCCGCCGCCGCCTCTTCTCTCTGCAGCATTGCAGGGAGATTGGATCTTCTTCTGCACGCTCGCCGCCGCTCCATCGTCGCCGGCCAAGCTCCGGTGAGACCTCCCTCTGTTCTTCCTCCTTCACGCTTCTTCATAGCTTCTCATTGGTAGCCATATCCGCATAGATCTAGTGCAGTTCCTCTCTGGATTCGACTAGCATTGCTAACAGCGCTCACAGGTGTTCTTCCTTAGAATTTTTACCCTTATTTGTTTCCTGTTTTAACTGGCTCGGTAGATCTTTGATTTCTGCTAACCTTGGAGAGAGTGGTATGCCGGAGAGACTAACCTCCCTCTTTTCTCCGGCCTTGATAGGAATATCATCACGGGACTCCGGCTCTCACGCCTTGTCCCGGCCACTAAGATGGCATCTTCAAGCATGACGGGTACCTCGGCCTCTGAGGAAGATACCTCGGCCCGAGCCCAAGGACGCTCCGGCTGGGAGGGGTCGGAGGTTACTCCGGCCGAGATATCCTGGGTCACCTCCACCAGGAGAGTCCCGGAGGGCGTAGCATGCCGGCTACCAGTAGGAGAAACTGTGCCGGCGCCTGAACCTGGCGAACGCGTCGTCTTCATCGCCCACTTCGAGCGTGGCTTCGGCCTGCCGGCATCGGACTTCTTCCGGGACTTTCTCAACACCTACGACCTACAACCTCATCATATCCCGGCCAATGCCGTGATGATCCTCTCCGCCTTCGCTGCTTTTTGCGAGGGCTATGCCGGCATAGTGCCCCTTACTCAAGGCTGGGCGAAGTACTTCCAACTGCGGAAGCAAGTCGTCCAAGAGCCGCCCCGGAGCAAGGACGACCCGCCGGAGACGGCCCAGGAAAAGAAGGACCGCCCCATGACCCTCTGCGGCGCGGCCACCATCATGTCCCGAAAGGGCTCGGACTTCCCCAAGGTGGAACTCCTGGAATCTTGCAAGAAGTGGCAGAAAAGCTTCTTCTACGTCAAGAACACCACCGACGAGGATCTGCTCAACCTGCCGCCATTTGTGGACAAGCCACCCTTGGCTATGACGAACTGGACCTACAACCCGAAGAACTCGGTGATGCCGGTGAATGCGCTTCACCGGGTTAAGGGCGAGCTCCTGGATGCCGGTCTTACTCCTCAAGACCTGGTGGCCTGCTATATAAGCCGGCGCGTCTCCCCTCTGCAGCGCCGGTCGCACAAGATCTGCCAGATGAGCGGGCCAATGGACCCCAACCGGCACTCCACACACGAGCTGACTCCGGCCGACATTCTGCGCCGGATTAAGGATGTCTGCAAGTCCTCTCGGGCCACTTTTGCCTGGGGGCTAGAACCATACAGCCGGGATAGGCCCGCCCCAACGGTAAACCATCTTATCTGATACATAAAGTCCATGTCCGGCACATAGATACTTAAGCCGACACATGCCTGTTTGCCGACACATATCATATTGATCCGACATACCTCTTCCACCGGCATATTTCCTTGTCTGAATACTTGACTTTGCTGTTTATACAGAAATTCAGCTTCCAAACCATGGAGAACTCCCGGATCAAGATCGCGGCGGACCGCACTGTTGCGGATGTTGAAGATCCGGATCATTGGGATAAGCTTCCCAAGAGCACCCGTGCTGCAGCTGCCATGGGTAAGGGCTCTTCATCCCGGCATTATACTCAAGACCGGAGTGAGATTGATTCTGACGAGGAGATCCTGCTGTACTATGACCCGATGCCACTTGCGTACGCCTTTCCAGAAACACCTATTGCTTACGAGTTTGCAATGCCGTCCTCAGCTATCCCGGACGATGTGGTTATCGACGCCGCCCCTCTGAACCAGGGACCTCCTTCCACCGGCGGACGTGCCGGCCGGAAGCGAGGGGTGAAGCCCCAGTCCGACACACCTCAGAAGTCGAAGAGGCAGAAGGTCGGCGTGCCCATAGCGAAGAAACCGAGACCTGTCGCCGCGGGGTAAGTTCCTTCTGCTTGTTTCATTTCCGACATATCTCTTGCTTGCATTATTGACTTGGCGTTTTTTCTCTTTCAGAGCTCCTCTTGCGCCGGAACAAGCTTCTGGCTCGAGTGGCGACCCGAAAGTTACCAAGCCCGCGGCCACTGCTACCTCCGACATACCCTCTGCCAGCCACACGACCTCCCCGGCGCCGGCATCCTCGCCTGCGCCCGACAAGACCTCCTCCCCGGCGAAGGACGTTCCTCCGCCGGAACAAGACACCTCTGCCCCCGACGTCCACATGGACTCGGGGGCTCAACAGGAACCTCCGGCTCCTGATGTCCACATGGACACAGGAGCCCACCAAGAAGCACCAGACTCCGGCGCGCCCACCAGCGACGCCGGCACAACTGAAGACGCCGGAGCAGACATCAAGGGTAAAGGCCCTTTAGTGCCGGAAGTCCGGACTATTCCGGATCCTGCCTCTGCTGGCCAAGATGCACCGGCCGCACCGGAACAGCCCGTGCCCAAAACCCCTTCTGCTGAAACGACTCCTGCACCGGCCAAGACCACGGCGCCGGCCAAGACCTCTGCCCCGGCCAAGTCCGGCACATTGAAGATCCAGCCGACCAAGTCCGGCACTCCATCCGCCGCCACTGCTCCTCCTAAGGCAACGCCTCGGACCAGCTCTGCTCTGGCCCTGCATCTTGGCAGGGCAGCAGCCCGGCCTGGCTACCGGCGCAACTTCTTCGACACGCCAGAACTTGAGGGCATCATCCCCCTGGTGACAAAGAGTAACCAAAGCCTCGGGTCTCTCAAGGAGCATTGCACCAAGTGGAACGACGCCGGCAGCATGGACACCGCGGACTCCAGCAGCAAGAAGAAGGCCGAAGCCGCGGCTACTGGCAGCCCAGCAGATATCCTGGCCGCGAAGCCCCTACCGATCGCCTGCGAGCTCCTCAGCCTCCAGCAGAGACTTCACCGATTGGCCGATGCCACCAACGTAAGTCCTTTCTACCTATACACATATCCCCAGTCCCCGAAAATGTCGGCTGTCCGGGATACGGACATCCGGGATTTTCTCATAGTCTTTTAGCTAGCTTCTTTTGAATTAACTGCCGACATATGAGCTCGATCCGAGCTTCAAATCCTAGTCACCGAGGGCCGGGATAGGTGCGCAGCACCTGTGCCGGGTCTTCAGTAGAATGATCACTTGATAGAATTTTCAACTTAATTTCCATGCCGAATTTCTCTGCTGATATTTTAAATCCGGGCACTTTTGCAGCGCATGAACAACACCCGGGCCGACCTGTATCATGACTTGGTATGCGAGCATCGGAAGTTATCCGACGAGCATAGCAAGCTTCAGCTGGAGCTGTCCCAGAAAGGTAATTTCAGCCGACATACCTTGCCCCTTCTCAATAGACCTCTGGCCGGCATATCTTAATATGCCGACACCTAATCTTTGTCCGACATTTCGCAGCTGGTGCCGAAGCCCAAGTCACCGAGCTTACCAAGAGAGTGAAGGAGCTGACTGGTATGCCGGATCCTCTTAACCTTGAACTACTCCTTCTGTACTTCAAATCCTTTAATCTTTTCACTGTTTTCTTTCTTCAAATCCTTGTTTTGACTTCAAATCTTTTCAGACGAGAAAGCTGCACTGGAGGCACGCCACCAGGACTGTGTGTCCTCAGTGGATGTAGCCAAGCAACTGGACGACCGGGATGCCGGTCACAAGGCCGAGGTTGAGCAGCTGAAGGGCCGGATCACCGAGCTTCTGGACGAAAAGGAACAGAGGGAGGGCCTACTGAAGAAAACCCAGTCCCTGCTTGTCATCTCCGAGACTGATGCCTCCAACGCCCACGCTGAACTGGATAGCCTGAAGGAGCAGGCCACCAAATGGGAGGTTACAGTTTCACAGCTGAATGCCGACCTTGCCAGTAAGCTTCAAATCCTTTCCCTTTATCCTTCCCGACATGGTGTAATTCTCTCCGGCATAGCATCTATGCCGACATATTATCCTTTTGCTAACATTGTTTCTATTCCTCAGACATGTTTCCCGCTTCCGTCGCAGACGTTGAGAGGGCTTTGCAGTTGGATCGAGAAAACCGGGGTGTTCCGGTTGACTCGCCCAACTGGGACATGTCGGAGCAGCTGTTGGCTCTGCAGTCCCAGAAGAACGCCATGTCGCTCTACACTGAAGAACTCTTCTATGGTGCCCAGGAGGCATTCTCTGCCCTCTGGCCGGGACAAAGGACTCCCACTGATCCCGTCGACCTCGGCAACGATCTGCAGCTGGCCAAGGTTTGCCTCCGGGAGTGGCGAGATTCCGGCGCGAGGGTTGGAGCTGACGAAGCTCTCAGCTACTTCTTGTCCTGGTATGAAAAGGCTGACTTGGAGACTTTGCGCACTGTGCGCGAAGGATCCATCTGGACCACGGATCCGGAACACATCCGGCGCCGGCGAGAGTTGGCCCACAGCTATGTGGACTATGCCGACACCGACGCCTTCGTTCGGGATATCCGTGAGCCGGAGAAGAAGGACGATGCCGGGACATCCGCCGCCGCTGAGGGCTCCGACTCCAGCCAGGATGGAGATGAAGCTGAAGAGGCCGACACTGATGTCCCGGAACAGGCATCTGCCCCGGGCGGAGGTGATGGCTCCATTCCATCTGCTGGGTCCGGCACTCCTGAAGCCGACATCTCCACCGCCACTGCTCCACCAGCCGGCGCCTCTGCTTCTGCCGCTGCTCCTTGACTTTGCAGCACAAACACTTTAAGTTTTATCAGATCCCCGGTATGCCGGGTGCAGATGTAATATACACGTTTAATTTCCTTTGGTTTGCTTCCTGAACAAGTTTTATCTTGGTTTGCTTGTTACTAATGCCGGATCATCTTTTGGCTAAGTCACCGAGTTGTTTTCCTGTTTCCTCAATTTCACAACCTTGGCTGCTTGTCTACCTCAATTGGCTTTCGACGTATGAGTCTCAAGGTTGCTTCCTCGAACATACAGTACTTTTAACTTTGAGACTTAGACTTCAAATCATCCGACACTTTAAATTTTAACTTTAGCTTTAACGAAAATGTCGGTTCGCTTGCTTTGTATTTCCTTAGCCGTTTTCCATGTGTAGACAATCTCCGGCATCTACTCTTGCTAGCCATGAAGCCGGGTTTCGGACAGCAGCTGAGTCGAAGAGTGGCCTTTGGTGCCGACACATTACTAGGCCTACATAGGAAACATTCAAATAAAGCCAGCCGGCATATAACAAAAAACTGTAAATAAACAACAAATATACCTCGGAGCTAGTTACCCGGCTTCTTCGGGATGCCGGTATTTCATTCATTAGTCTTGTGCCGGCACAACACGCCGGCATACAAAGGAAAATATGGAAATACATACATTGTGTTGCTCAGGAGTAAAAGGGGCGCAGTAGAGCTATGTTCCATGGCCTCTTGGTTTCTTCTCCGGACCTGTCCGCCTTATTCTTCTTGGGGTCCTGCGCATCTATAAGATAATAGGCATCATTGTGCAGAGCTCTGCTCACAATGAATGGCCCCTCCCATGGAGGAGTTAACTTATGCCGGCCTTCTGTTCCTTGCTTTAGCCGGAGTACTAGATCTCCCTCTTGAAATCTCCTTGGATTTACCTTCTGCGCATGATAGCGTCTGAGGTTCTGCTGATATACTGCTGTTCTTGACAGAGTTATTTCCCTTGCTTCCCCTAGCAGATCAACATCATTTTCTCTGGCTTCTTTAGCCTCTTCCTCAGTATATAGCACTATTCTTGGTGCATCATGTATTACATCTGTTGGAAGCACAACTTCTGCTCCATACACCAGGAAAAATGGTGTGTAGCCTGTTGATCTATTCGGAGTTGTTCTTAAACTCCACAACACTGCTGGCAGCTCATCTAGCCAACATCCCGGAGTTTTTCTCCAGGGGCTCTATCAGCCGGGGTTTTATGCCGGATAATACTAGCCCATTCGATCTCTCTACTTGGCCATTGGCACAAGGATGGGCAACCGACGCAACGTCCAGCCGGATTCCCACTTCCTCACAAAATCTGGCAAATGGTCCTTGGGCAAAGTTTGACCCATTGTCAGTGATGATGCTATGAGGAACACCATATCTCAAGATTATATCCTTTAAGAATTTCACTGCTGTGTGACCATCACACTTGCTTATGGGCTTCACCTCAATCCACTTGGTGAACTTGTCCACCATGACCAGGATATGGGTCATTTTCCCTCTGGCCGGCTTAAAAGCCCCGACCATATCCAGGCCCCAAACAGCAAAGGGCCAGGTTATTGGGATAGTTTTCAGGGCAGATGCCGGCTGATGAATCTGGTGGGCATATCTTTGACACCCATTACATTTCCGGACCAAGTTTTCTGCCTCTTGCAGTGCCGTTGGCCAATAGAAGCCATGCCGGAATACCTTTGCCACCAATGCCCTGGACGAAGCATGGTGACCACACTCCCCCTGGTGAATTTCCCGGAGCATCTCCAGACCCTCCGCAGATTCGACACATCTCTGCAATACTCCGGTGGTACTTCTCTTGTATATTTCTTTGTTGACGATGGTATACGCTTTGGATCTCCTTATAACCCGGCGGGCCTCGGTTTCATCCGCCGGCACTTGACCATCCACCATGAAGTTCATGATAGGACGTGCCCATGAGGGCACTTCCCTGACAGTGAACACTGCCTGATCTATTTCCATCATTTCGACCGACACATAATCGATCTCCATGGGCTGCGAAGTCCCCGGGACTGAAGAATCAGTCCCCGGGTATGCCGGAGCAGTCCCTGGGTATACCGGCACAACCTCTTGGCACATTTTACCCTTGCCTTTAGTTTTGCTCCGGAATACTGTACTAACAGCATATGCCGGCCCAGTCCCCGGGACTGAGGAAACAGTCCCCGGGTTATCCGTCCTGGTTCCGGCATCTATCTCCATTGGAACTGCTTCGTCTGGACCTGGCGGGACATAAATGGAGGATGACTCGGGCGAGGGTTTGATCGATGGCTTCCTCAGATGCTCCAGCGAAATGCCGGGCGGGATTGAATCTCGGGAAGACCCCAGCTTGGATAATGCATCGGCTGCATCGTTCTGAGCCCGGAGAACGTGCCGGAACTCACAACCTTCAAAGTAACCACTTAACTGCTGCACTAGGAAACGGTATGATGCCATGTTAGCATCATGCGCGTCCCATATGCCGGAACACTGCTGAATCACTAAGTCAGAATCCCCGAAGCACATAATCCGGCGAATTCCTATGTCCTTAGACACCTTCAGGCCATGCACAAGTGCCTCATATTCCGCCACATTATTTGATGCTGCAAAGTGAATCTGCAGGACGTATCTCAGCTGGTCATTCTTTGGTGAACTGAGAACTATGCCGGCACCCAAGCCATGGATTGTCTTGGACCCATCGAAATGCATCCTCCAATAATTGGCATCTGGCAATGGTGGCTCATACTGTATCTCGGCCCAGTCAATAAAGAAATCAGCCAAGACCTGGGACTTGATTGTATCCCTCTTATCGTACTGCGGTGTATATGGTGAAATCTCTATTGCCCACTTTGCTATCCGGCCGCTGGCATCTTTGTTGCCTATAATTTCCGAGATAGGGGCCTCGGCCACTACCCGGATTGGATGCTCTTGGAAGTAATGCTTGAGCTTCTTGGCCGCCATATAGACACCATAGGTCATCTTCTGATAGTGGGGGTAATTTTGCTTTGAGGTGGAGAGGACTTCACTCAGATAATATACCGGCCGCTGCACGGTTTTGCCTCCTTCCTCTCGCTCTACTACCACCACAGCACTGACAACTCGGTTGGTTGCCGCTATATAGAGCAACATTGGCTCCCGGGGCATCGGAGACGCTAATACCGGAGCTGTTGACAACAACTGTTTCAATTCTTTGAAAGCTGCATCTGCTTGCGTTGTCCAGACAAATGTGTCGGACTTTTTCATCAACTGATATAACGGCAGAGCTTTCTCTCCCAGCCGGCTTATGAAGCGGCTCAGGGATGCGAGGCACCCAGTGAACTTCTGTACTTCCCTCAAATCTGTCGGCGGCTTCATCCTTTCTATGGCACGAATCTTGCCGGGATTCACCTCAATACCCCGGCTGGAAACAAGGAAACTGAGCAACTTGCCCGCCGGCACACCAAAGGTGCACTTAGCCGGATTCAACTTCATCCGGAATCTCCTCAGGTTCCCAAAGGTTTCCCGGAGATCATCTATGAGAGTCTTGCTCTCCTTGGTTTTTATGACGATATCATCGACATATACCTGCACATTTTTATCTATCTGATCGTGCAAACACTTTTGCATACACCTTTGGTAAGTTGCGCCGGCATTTCTCAAACCGAACGGCATAGTGAGATAGCAATAAGCCCCGTACGGGGTAATAAAGGATGTCTTTATTTGATCTGGCTCAAACAAGGGGATCTGGTGGAAACCAGAATAGGCATCTACAAATGATAACAGTTCACATCCGGCTGTGGAATCAATCACTTGATCGATCCGAGGCAGCGGGAATGGATCTTTAGGACATGCCTTATTCAAGTTGGTGTAATCAACACACATCCGCCATACTTTCACTATGGCGGGCTCGTCTTTCTTCTTTTCCACCAAAACCGGATTAGACACCCAATCCGGATGAAGTACTTCCTTGATAAAGCCAGAGGCTAAGAGCCTGGCCACTTCCTCCCATATGGCTTTCCTTCTATCGCCGGCATTCCGCCGGAGCGGCTGCTTCACTGGCTTAGCATCGGGTCTCACGTGCAATGCGTGCTCAGCCAGCTCCCTCGGCACACCTTGCAGGTCCGAAGTAGACCATGCAAAGATATCCCGATTCTCACGGAGGAAGCTGATGAGCTTGCTTTCCTATTTGGGATCCAAACTTGCCCCAACCAGGGCATGGCGCTCCAGGAAAGCTTCATCCAGAGGCACCTTTTTGACTTCCTTACTCACTTGAAAAGAAACGCTGCCACCGGGATTTGTCATGCCCGGCATATATTTGCCGGCCACGACCGTCTCAGCAATCTCCACTGCTCGCTTGAGCCTCTTCCTCTCCTCTGCAATGATCAGAGTCTTGGCCAGATTGGATCCGGCGGTGGCACATGCCATCGAACGCTTGTAATCACCAATGATGGTGATCACTCCTTTGGGTCCCGGCATCTTCATCTTCAGATACGCCACATGCGTAGAGGCCATGAATTTTGCCAGTGCCGGTCTACCCAGCAAAGCATGGTAGGGGCTCTCCAGATCAACCACCTCGAACATGAGGTTTTCCACCCTGCAGTTATCCCGGCTGCCAAACATCACATCCATCCTGATCTTGCCCATCGGCGCACACGAAAGTCCCGGCACAATGCCGTGGAACGTGGTCTTGCTCGGTTCCAGCATATTTTCCTTGATTCCCAGCTTCTCCATCGTATCCCGATACATGATGTTGATGCTGCTTCCATTATCAATGAGGACCTTGCTGAATCTTACGTTATTAGCCGGCCCGACGAATGTCGGATCCACCACCAGAGCATATCCACCGGGATTTGGCATGATCCGGGGATGATCTGCCCTGTCCCAACCAACAGCCTGGTCAGACCAGTACATCAGCTTTGGCACAGCCGACATAACGGCATTCACCTCCAGACACCGCCGGTACAAGCTCTGCTTGTCTGTTCTCTCGGTCTCAAAGACCATATAGCTCTGATCATACTCCTTGTACTCATTCCGGCCCGCTCCTGGGCCTCCGGCGTTATATTCCGGATTATAGCTCTGGTCAACTTGATTTACGCCGGCATTTCCGGCGTTGCTCTGATTCCCAGGATTAACCGGCCTAGGTGGGACTGCAATCGTATTGGCCCCTGTCAACGGCGATGGAGCTGCCGGGACAGAGGGTCTAGCCGGTCCCCAGGGACCTGCACGACCTGCTAATATGTCGTCCAGCCACGAACAGTTCCTTGTCAAATGGTTTGCCGGCTTTCCCGGCTGGAATGTGTGGAACACACAAGGCTTGTCCATGGCAAGACCCACAGTATACTTCGGCCACTGCTTCTTCTGGCCGGCGGCTCCGCCGGCATTCTTGTTGGTCCAGACATTCTTCTTCTGGAACGGCTGTGCTTGCTGCTGCGGCTGCTGCTGAGGCTGCTGATAGTCCTCATATCTCGGACGCTGGCTACTGCCGGCGCCCCCTTGCTCTTCCTCCACAGCTGCAACTTGTGCTGCCCCATACCGGTGATCCGGCCTTTCATCTCTTCTCTTGTTCCGGTTATCAGTGCGATAATATTGCCCTGATCTCCCGGCATTGCTGGTGTTCCCCTGGGTTTGCCCCTGTCCTTGTGAATCGAGACTGGGCTGCATGGGATCTCCCAGAGCATAACTATCAGCGATCTTGATTGTTTCGGCCAGCGTGGCCGACATTTGCCTCTGAAGCTTTTGCCACAGCATGGTGCCATGCCGGCACCCATGAGCGAACCACATGATGGCCTGCTGCTCATTGATTCCTTCGCAGGAATTGCGCAACGTGCACCACCTGGTCAGATAGTCACGGTCAGTCTCATTCACTCCTTGCCGGCAGTTAGCCAGCTGCTGCGGACGGTTGGGCCTCTTGTATGTACTTGTAAAGTTCGACACAAACTGCTCTTCGAAATCAATCCAGCCGTTGATACTCCCGGCCGGCAAATTATTCAGCCATATCCTGGCTGGACCTTCCAACATCTGCGGCACATATCGTACCGCCCATCTGAGGTTTCCTCCGGCGATGTTCACCGCTGTGGAGTAATCCTCCAACCAATCTTCCGGCTTCGTACTGCCATTATATGTCCTCGCGCCACGCGCGAGCTGGAAGAAGTAAGGCACCGGCTCCCCCATAATCCGGGGTCCGAAACACATAGGGCCCGGAGCTCCTTGTCTCTCCACCAACTCTGATTGGTGGATCTTGTCCAGCTTGAAACGTGCATCATTGGCTTCCAAGGACCGAGGTCCAAGCCGGGATGCTATTGGGCCTGCGATCATCTGCTGCTGCTGCTCCGGCTGATGCTGCTCACTATGCCGGCCTTGCTGGTGCTACTGCTGATATCCCGCCCTGGCAAGGGCGGAATTGCCGTCATCCTCTCGATGTCCCGGATGGCCTGCACTCTGCTGCTGCGCTGCACCTCCGGCGCCCTGTTGCTGACGCCGGGCTGCATTGTTACTCCGGCCATCACCGGCCGCGCCTGCTTCATGCCCGGCCGGCACACTCTGGCCAGGCTTCTTGCTGCCGACATACTTGTCAGCTTGGCCGACATTCTTCTGCACCATCGCCTGCTTTCCGGCGGCAGCCGGATCGTACACCTGGATCTGCTTGTCCCGGCGGCCAGAGGTCACACTTCCGGCACGCCGGGCGCTAGGATGCGGGGACGAGGCTTGGCCCCTCGACCTCGCGCCGGCACCTCCCGCCGACACAATGTACTGAGACGCCCCGGCACCCGGGTTTGCCTTCTTAAAGGCCTCCTGCTGCTTTGTAGCTTCAGACAAAAGTTGGTTAAGCCGGGCTTGCTGCTCACGCAGTGCTTCGCCGGATAAACAAGATAAATCCTTAGCTACCTCGGCCGCCGCTCTAAGGTTCTTTACTGGCGAACTATAGACTACCTTAGGCACAGTACTAGTTGCGGTATGACTCTTATCTCTAGCATCTTTTCCTATCTCAGCATTAAGATTTCTGCCTCTAGTTCTAACCTCTTCTATCCGGCTAGGCCGGATTACTACAGGAGTAAAACCATGGGCTGCCTCATACTCACGGAGTTGCCGGTTAAACCGTTCGCGCTCCTGGTTCATGGCCAGGGCCTCGTCGACGAGGGCCTGACGAGATCCCTCCAGGACCTCCCTTGTCTGCTCCGGATCAACGCCGGATCGCACCGGCTCGAGAAGCCGGTCGATGATGGGAAGAAGAACCTCGCCCCTAGCCAGCACACCGGAAGTGCCGGCCAGGTTCTCCGCACGCTCCAATGGAGGACGCGCCGACCTCTTGACCTTCGGCGGCTCCGGAGGAGAAGCTCCGGCCGCTGCTGCTTTGTCGGCACCCTCCGCCGGCGGCACGGATGTGCCGGCCATCATCACCTCAGCCGGCTCTACTGAGCGAGCGCTACGCCCAGCGTGAGCCAGCCGATGTGACGAAGGATCCGACGCCACCAGCACCTCCTTCCTGCAAATTCTCTCAGTCCCCACGTACACCTCGTGGGAACCGAAAGACATAATCCGGCCATCCCTGGGGAACGGCCGGCCACCGAGACAACCGGCGTTGTCACTGACGAAACTGAGCGAGCCTAGCCTCTGGACGAGGCCAGAGACCACGCGCACTCCCGAAGCTGCTATCACAGACCCCGTCCGAATGAACACTCCGCCCAGCATATCGATCTGCCCCACGGTGGGCGCCAAATGTCGTCGTGGTGAAACAACATATGCCATAGGATGACTTAAATGGGGGCCGAACTAGATGCTGGAGGATTCGGGAGAGGGGAACGAGCTAAAAAGCACGACAGAAAGAGGCACTGATCTACCCAGGTTCGGGGCTCTCGTAAGGAGATAACACCCCTACTCCTGCTCTACTGATTGTATATTTGGGTTGATGTAGTACACAACAATGGTGCTTCCAAGCTCTCTGCTAGAGAAGGAAGATGAACTGCTAAGTGTAGGAACACAGAGTGACCAACCAACCTTCAACCTTCAACCTCCAACCCTTTGCTAGAACTCCCTGTGCCACCTTATATAGTGGTGGCCAGGGTTACAAAGGTCATAGAAGACCAGGAGACACCAACTACACTCCAAACAGGACTTGCTGTTGAGGGCAGACGCCCATGACTTTCTCCCTGATTGCTCTCGATGGGACTCCCCTTGCTGTACCTTGTACTTCTTGAACTGTGGCCTTACCTCTGTGCGGTAAGCTCGTACTTGTGCACAGTGAGGGTAGGTAACCTCCACTGTGCACCCTGCCATCTTACTCTGCTACCATGCTTGGATGTTTTCTTCCTTGATTGTAGGGATGTGACACCTTAGTTGACTTAAGTATCCCGGATATGACCGTTGGCCATACCCAGGACTTATATGCCGGACCAACGACCTACGAGGGTCGGGTAATCCGGCCTCCCCTGCTCCTGCACAACACACCAAATAGTTAGGCCGGCATATCTAAGTATATGCCGGCACACATATACTAGTATTCCGGCCATACCGGCATATCCAGACACCAGCCGGGATATACATATATGCCGGCCTGGCCGATGCTCCTATATTCCGGCCAGGCCTTTTCTTGGTCAACCGGCATAAAAGTCAACCATAGACCTTGTGTCTTTCTAGTCTCTTGACCCTACCGGGGGTCATCCCCCCGACATTATGCTTTTCTCTTCTTTATTCGATTTGGGCACTAGCTGTATCATTGCTGCGATATGCCGTTTAGATGGAATATATCCTTCATCGTCGTCACGTCCCTGGTTTGATTGATCTTGGCCCTTGGGAGCTCCACTGTTTCCTTGCTGGGTTGCGGGTGTGTTGCTCGTGTTTCCTTCGTATCCCTGGCGTTTTGCCTCGGCTTGCTTGTTAAGTGCTGCTTCCTGTAGCTTCAAGAATGTGGTGCAATCTTTCATTGCGTGTCTGGATACTCGTTTCCCATCAACAAATGCAGAATGAATATGGCATGGTCCATTGAGCATATCTTCTGGTGATGGGTTATACTCCCTAGATTCCCTTGGCTGGAACTTTCTGTAATCTTCTTTTCCGTAGCTGCGGTATCCCGAGTTCTCACGGTCGTTGCTTTGATAGCTGTTATCTTTGTATCCTGCGGCTACTTGGTTGTGAGAGCCATAGTTGTCGTAGTTGCGGGATCTTCTGCGTTGACCTCTGTACCTGTTTCCTCTATCATCCTCTAGCGATCGCGTGCATTTATTATTGCACACATCCTCTCCATCTGCAAATCTGTTTGCTACATCCATTAGATCTGATACTGTTTTCGGCTTGATCCTGCCCATCTCTTCGACTAGGTCTCCTCATCGTAACCCAATTATGAACGCATCTATTGCTCTTTCATCGAAGACTTCGACTGCCAAGTTTTTGATAATGCTCCACCTTTGGATGTATGCCCTTAATGTTTCCCCACGTTGCTGCGCGCAAGCTTTGACTTCTTCTATCGATGCTGGCTGCTTGTATGTCGACTTGAAGTTACTTGTAAATTGCTTTGTGAGTTCTTCCCAGCTTCCAATTGTTTCCTCTCCCAGTTTGCTTAACCATGACCTTGCCGCACCGGTGAGGTGTAACTGCAAACTTTGCATTGCTGTTTCCCCGGTTCCTCCTAATATTTTTACTGCTTGCAAGTAGTCTGAAAGCCATGACTGCGGCTCCTGAGATCCATCGTACTTTTGCTGATCATGAGGTAATTTGAAGCCTCTGGGTACTGGCGTGGTGCGAACCCTGCGGGTAAAGCATGGCGCCCCCATCTCCTTTTCATCGTCTTCGTAGTCATATGTTCTGTTGGGGGTTCTAGATCATTGGGTTCCTTTGTTCTTTGGACTATTGTATCGCCCAGGTGATGGTGTTCTAGATCGGCGATTCCCACTTCTGTGCCGAGGACTGCTATGACGGCGTGGTGATCTAGGTTTGTGAGCTCCTTTGTTGCGATATGCCTCCTCCTCTTTTGCTGATAATTTGTTGCCTACCATCTTCAGTCCATTTAGTACTACTCGGTGCATATGCTCCCTCGGGTCTCCTGGATTTGGTCGTGTCGTATGCAGGTATGCTTGAGCTGCCACTAATGCTGCTTCCGGAGTTTTTGGGATGATATTTCCTTGCTCGTCGACCGATAGGAAGGACGAGTCGAGGTTTTTTGAGATGCTTTGCCTTTCTGAGTACTCTAGATTCTCATACCTTGAACCATGTCGATGATGCCTTCTGTTTGTATATGATGCATCACTACGTGCTCTGCGAGCAGCTTCGCTTGCTGCAATTGCTGAGTCCTTCCTTTTCTGTACATTGATTCTCTCTTTTGCTAATTGTTTTGCCTGTTGCCTTAGGGCGTAATGGTATCCCAAGAGCATGTTCTGGCTAGAGTTTGTTGGTATTGGCATGCCATGCTCCATGGCTGTATTGATTATTCTCCACTCTTCTTCTGATAGTCAAACTTTTACCCTTGTTGCGAGGGAGTCAGCAGTTTCTCCTTCTGCTAAATGATTCGCTCCTCTATTTATATTTGCTGGATTAAGTACTGGGTTGTTGTTGTCGTCGAGTTCTTCTGAATTATCTTCTGTGATGGCGAGTATCTGATACCGATTGTCGAGCTTGCTATTGTGACTTGAGAAGATCGAATTGTCGTCTTCAGAAAGTTCTAGTCCTGTTTTCCAGGAGTCTATTGATTGATCTGAGTTGTCATCATGGTAGATTGTGAGATCTTCGAGTTGTACTTCTAAGTCAAAATTCTCCATTGTTTCGTTGCCTCCAGCATTTTTTCCTTCTGTTGCTTCTGCTAAGCTGACCGGCGAGTTTACCTCGCTAGAAGAGCCTTCTGATGATTCCGACATTGCTACTATTTTGAGTTCACTTGCCGATGGATCCGCTGTCATCGAATTTGAAAGGCGAATCGAACCTAATGATCCAACACAAAAGTTTAGACTTCCGATCGTTAAATCCATATCTTGATCCATGCTCTCGAATACTTGCGTGAAACTTGACTGGTGAGGTTGAAAATCGACGGTCCCGAAGGATATCTGAATTTCGTCGACTTGCGAGTTTTTGTTGGCTGAAAGCAAAAAAGCCGTTGAGTTCATGATGCCAACGCCCAGAGTCCTCACGGTCGGCGCCAATTGATGATGGTTAACTCGGCAAATATCCTAGATGAAGGACTTAGGATCGGGGAGATAGGGTGTCGGATGAACTCGAAGCTAAAATTAGTCAAACAAGGTGGCTATGAAAGTAAACGTGGGTGTAAAACCTGGCTTGCTTTCAATCTGGCCTACACCGTCCCCTCCTGGCCCCTATATATAGGTGGCCAGGTCTCGAGGATCGGGTAGGGTCCGATACATATTACAATATCGACATATGGTAAGAACTCGTATTTCGACTAGTATTACAATTGGGCCTAGCTTAATGGGCCTCAGGGGTACTCAACTGACGGGCTCTATTATCTATACCCTTGTCAGATTGTGATGGGTGACTTTAACTTCATTAGAAACCCAAATGATAGAAATAAGCCTGGGGGAGATGTTAATGTTATGCTACTTTTCAATGAAGCCATCAGTAACCTGGGATTGGTGGAATTACCCCTGAAGGGCAGAAAATTTACTTGGAGCAACATGCAAAAAGACCCCCTTCTTGAAAGATTAGACTGGTTTTTCACCTCTGCCTCTTGGACCCTGTCCTATCCTTCCACTATGGTGTATCCTTTATCAAAGCCAACTTCTGATCATATCCCTTGTGTGGTTGCCATTGGTACAAAAATTCCAAGAGCTAGAATATTCAGATTTGAAAATTTCTGGCTTAATCACGGCTGCTTTAAAGAGATAGTGGAAAATGCTTGGAATATCCCTGTCAATTACCCTAATAGTGCCAAGAAAATTAATGCAAAATTCAAAAATCTAAGAAGGGGCTTAAAGCTTTGGGCTCACAAGATTCCTTTCATAAAAAATCTGATTGCCTAAGTAAATGAAAGAATTGATCTACTGGATATCATGGAAGAATGGAGGAACTTAACTACTGAGGAGTGGAATTTAAGAGATATTCTGAAATCTCATGTGCTAAAGCTGCTTCACAACTAGAATGTATATTGGAAGCAAAGAGGCAAAATCAAATGGGTAAAATTGGGTAATGAAAACACTAAGTTCTTCCACACTAAAGCCACCATCAAATATAGAAACAACTACATTTCAATGTTGTTAAATGATGAGTAGGTGGAAATATCAGACCATGATGGCAAGGCTGCTTTGCTTTGGAAAACTTTCAAAGAGAGAATGGGACAATCTGATAAAACTTCTATGAAACTCAATCTGAGAGAAATGTATGGTCAAAGTTTGGACCCTGATTCATTAGCTGCCTTGGAGAGTCCTTTTTCTGAGAAAGAAATCCAAGATGTTATTGATGATTTACCCAATGACAAATCCCCTGGACCTGATGTAACATCCCACATTTGTAATAAAGGACACTTGCATCATAAGCATCATCAAAAAAATGCACTCTGAAATTTTCGCATTTGAAACTATAGTGGAAACCCTACAATCGACCGAATTCAAACTCCACTGATTAATTTGCAAAGTGTGTTCAGATTATTTTGAAATGGAAAAAAATAAAACATTTAGAACCTAGAATAATTAGCATGACAGTCCTTGAAGACTTCCAAAACTTCTTGAACAAATTTAAATCATCAAACATTGCAAAAGGGGTGCTGTTTTGTTCTTCCCTGGTAAACCTGCAAAGCTAGGGGGCTATGTGCAAATCTGCCTTGTCTTCTTCGTTGAGGCCAGGGGAGCACCTGCGTGCCCTGCTCCCGGACGTTGCCAACGCCACCTCCTGCTTGTGCCCTGGCCAGCAAGGAGATGTCCTGGAGCCGCACCTCGAAGCCACGACGCCCCCTCTCTCTCCCTGGCCGCCCTCCTTTTTCCCCCTCGGTCTCTCTCTCCCTCACGTCGTGCTCGCTCGCAGTACAGGAGCTTGAACCGCCATGGCTGCCACCTAGGGTCACCATTCTGTGCCTCCCCCAGCCCGGCCGATGTGCTGAGAAGCTCCGTAGCGCCGCCCTCTTCTTCCCCGTCCAAGGAATCGACCTCAACCACCCGGAGTCGCCGCCGATTCGCCGGAATTGCTCGCAGGTTCTGAGCTCGCCGCCGCCAAAATCCGCCGCCGCCGGCCCTCCTCTAGCCCAGCCAACCTCGCCGGAGCACTCCTGGTGTCGTGGGGATGACTTAGGGGGCGTACCACGGGCCAGGCAATACGCCGGCTGGCGTCCCAGGAGTCCCCACGGCTCCGACACGAGAAGACCGGCTCCGACCAAAGGATCGGCTGCGCCAGCAGCCGGCTGGCGACTCCGCCAAGGAGAGCCGGAGCCGGGCGATGAAGACAAAGCCTCTCAACGGTTGTCTGGCCAAAAGTAGGATGGCCCCGACAAGAGCGGCAGGGGCGCAGGACAGGAGTGACGAGCGCCACGACCACGTCCAGCCAATGAGCGATCGAAGACCCTTCCCCACGATGGAATCCGAGGCAAAAGAGGAGGGATATGCCCGCCAGATGCCGGCCTAGGGAAAAGGCACTTTATAAAGTGCCTTTGCCAGAGCAGGGCCAGAGGATGACGCCAAGGACGCCGCCGCCGAGGAGCCGGCAGCCGGCCGAATCGCTGCCTAAACTTGTAACCAGGCCCCCGCCTATATAAGGGGGCCTGGACCCTTAGCATAGGGGGGATCCAATCTTCTTCTTCCTCCTCTAGCCCGAACAGCTCGAGGAGCATTGTACTCGATACTATCCAATCAATACGAAGCAGGCAGGAAGTAGGGGTTTACCTCCAACCGGGAGGGCCCTGAACCTGGGTAAACCGAGGTGTCTCTGTTGGCACAATCCCGAGCCAGACCCATCGTCACCATCGTCGAGCCCCTCCGATAAGCCTCCCCATGGCTACTTTCTCTAAATTCCCATGACAGTTGGCGCCCACCGTGGGGCAAAGCGCGGTGGCGAGCGGAGTCAAGTTCCGACCGGGACCCTCCGGTGAGAAGGTCGCCTCCGGCCTCGTCTGGAGGTTCGGCACCTTCGACTGCGTCAGCGACAACTTGGCCCACTTCGAGAATGCCTTCGGCAACAGTGGCTCCTTCCTCGACGTCGGCAGCCACCGCTTCTACGTCGCCAAGCCCTTCCCGGAAGAGGTAACCGATGTGCCTGACCCACTCTGTGACGCAGACTCCGACGACGGCAAAAGCAGCGACTTTTGCAACATGGTCGAGGTGCAGGCCCTGGAGGAGGATGGTGGCGGCGGCCTACCGCGCTCTGCGCGCCCGCCGCTCGAACGCCCACCTCCACCGGAACAAGACCTTCCACCTCCAGAGCGGGACGTGCTGGACGCAGCCATCACGGACCTGCGCGCTCCGCTCGACATCTCTGCGGATCCGGTCAAGGCCTCCGAGGATCTGGAGCGGACGCGCCTCAACCTCCTCAAGGAAGCGGTCGACGTCGACGACACCCGCCGGCGCGTCCTCTCCACGATCAATGAATACAACGTCGCCCATGGCTTCACCCCAGCTGGAGATGGCCCAAGCCGGGCGGGACAAGTTCGTCAGCGAGGCCGCGAGCTGGGTGCGGAGCTGAACCAGGCGGCGCCCTCGGCAAAGCTACCTCCGATCATCAACAAGCCCACCTACAGCACGCCTACGAAGAATCTCCGCGCCGCGCGCTACATCACCTCCGAGCTGGATGGACTGCAAGGCGAGGATCTACGGGAGAAGCAAGCCCGGATCCAGGAACTCTTGGACACAGCCGATCTACAGCAGCAGGCGATGGAGCCACGCGGAGATGCGAGCGGCACTCGAGGCGAGAATCGTATCGTCGTGGCCGGTCAGAACAAGTCGCATGGAGAAGCCTCGTCGCCAAACCATGGCCCGGCGGAGCACAGCTGGAGCGACCGAGCTCCTGGCAAGAGTGGTGGAAATCACCGCACCCAGCATTCTGGCCACCACAACCGGCAGCCTCGAGATCCCGCCGCGGTTACCAGCAAGCCGCGCCACCCTCCTCGGGCGGACATGGTGGAACCGGCGCGCAGCAAGTCTGTGGCGCCAGCCCAGCCGGCTCAGGGAGCTGGCCAGGGCGCTCAAGGCCATCACCCAGCTCGCTCGCACGTGAGCCAGAGGATCGGGGAACGCGTCGACCCGCCGAAGGACGACGCACGCCATCGGCTCAACCTGCTGGCGGACTCCAAGTTCAACGCGGAGGAATCCTCGGCAGGGCCGGTCTGCTTCGGCCCTCGCATCCGCAACGAGCCTTTCCCGGCCAAGTTTGCGCTCCCACGAGACATGCCCAAATACACTGGGGCAGTGAAGCCAGAAGACTGGCTGTTAGACTACGTCACAGCCGTCGACATCGCGGGCGGCAATAAGAGGACAGCGGTGCGCTACGCACCACTCATGCTGACGGGATCTGCCCGGACGTGGCTCAACAGCCTGCCGGCTCTGCAGATCAATTCCTGGCATGATTTCCAAGAGGCATTCATCAAGAACCTCACGGGAACCTACAAGCGACCGCCCCGCCCACGATAGCTGGCCCTCTGCAAGCAAGGCCCTGATGAGCCAGATCGTGACTACCTCACGAGATGGTCCGAGCTGCGCAACTCATGCGAAGGAGTGGGCGAGGAGCAAGCCATCGGCTACTTCACGGACGGATGCAGGGAAGGAACCCTACTGAAGCTCAAGCTCCACAGAGCCGAGCCGAAGTCAATGGCGGACTTCATGGCGATAGCGAACAAGTACGCTTCTGCCGACTCTGCTGCAAAGGTGCAGTGCGTCGAGCCAGCGCCAGCCGGAAGCCAATCTCAGCCGGCAGCCGGCCAAGGAGGACATCACAACCGTGATCGACACGGCAAGAGGAGAGATGAGCGCCATGACAACAAGTACGGCTCTCAGCAAGTGGCTGCCGTTCAAGGAAGCCCGGGGGCTACGGGTGGAAGCCAAAAACGCAAAGGGGACAAATTCAGCAAGGACAAGTACACCATCGAGGTGATGCTGGACCAACCCTGCAAGTTCCATAGCGTTTCAAGCAAGCCGGCGGCGCATACCACTCGCCAGTGCAGCTTTACCAGAGATCTAGAGCAGGGAAACCACCAACTGCCTAGACCGCCACCGGGCCAGCCGGCTGAAGCGCATGGAAACAAGAATCGACAACCGGCCAAGGCAGCAGGGGACTACCCCGAGGAAGCGAATGTGGAGCAATACCATGTGTTCACTTCCCAGGAGGAGGAGCCAAAGGATGAACCGTGGTTCAGTGTCGAGGTGAATGCAATCGTGCAAGTTGGACCTCACTACATGCATTGGTCTGACGCGTAGATTACCTGGGGACGCGAAGATCACCCGCCGCTCATGCCGAGGCCCGGGGGCTACGCACTGGTCTTGAACCCAATCGTGTTCTCTGAGACGCATACTTGCCGGTTCTCACGTGTATTCATTGATGGAGGCAGCAGCATCAACCTTCTCTACCGCACTTCGATGGAGAAGCTCGGGATTCCAGAGATCCAACTGAAGCCAACCAAGCTCACCTTCCATGGGATTGTGCCCAGGCACTCTTGTACGCCGATGGGAAGGATTGAGCTGGAGGTGCTGTTTGGCGAGAAGGACAATCATCGTCGCGAGCCGATCTGGTTCGAGGTGGTAGACCTCAACAGCCCCTATCACGCGCTGCTTGGTCGACCAGCCTTGGCCAAGTTCATGGTGATCCCACACTACGCTTACTTGAAGATGAAGCTCCCAGGCCCTCGCGGGGTGATTACTGTCACTGGATGCTACAAGAAGTCAATAGAGTGCGCAAGAGCCAGCTCCAAGCTGGCGGAGGCTTTGGTCGTTGCTGAAGAGAAGCGACAACTGCTGCAGAGGGCGGCGGCAGTCCAGCCGGTCTGCTTGGCGTCGGGACTACCGGCTCCACACCTCAAGCTGGCGAGCCTGTCCAAAGAAGTCCCGCCCGAAGCGGGCAAGGAGTCAGAAGCTCTTGTCTCGGGGGCTGGCTCCTCCTCGAGGTAGGGGGAAGCGTTCCACAGCTTCGCCTGAGACAAGTCCAAGATCGCTTAAGACCTTCAGCTAAGCCAAGGAAAAAAGCTTGTATCTCGAACAAGTGTGGTTGAATAAAAGAAAGTCGGGCGGCATACGACTGATCCCTGGAAAAAGTGCTCTGAAGTATCTTTTACATTTCTAAGCGTTATTCACGGGGGCTGGAAACCGGCTCCAAACGGGAGCCGGCAGCCCCAACCCGACGAAACAATCCTCCTGTCAGCCGAATGAGTACTGTGTGCGGACCGGACCCCGAGCCCAACCTCCACCCTGCGCCGCGTGGGATGGAGCCGGCAGGTCGCCCACCTAGGAAAGTCGCTAAGAGGAAACGCCCATGACCCGACGAATCGAATCCCTCGCAAGACGAACGAGTACCGTGTGCGAATCAGACCCCGAGCCCAACCTCCAGCCTAAGTCGAGGGCGACGGAGCCAGCAGGTCGCCCACACGGGAAAATCGCTGAGGGGACAGAATGCGAAGTCGTTAACGAGCGTTCAACCTAAAGCCATGCGCATTTGTCAATAGTTGTGAGTGGACTGGACCAAGCCAGATCCCTCGTGCGCCGAAGTACTACTCTCCATCCCGCGGCACGCTCCCACCCTAGACCGGCATTCGGCTGTCGGTCCAAGGGAGACCAGCCGGCACCAGGCTGCCGGCTGGGGGTAGAAGGGCCGAAGGATGGGGAGATAAAGGAAAAAGCCAAAAGGGGTCAGGTCAAATCCGGTTTACAAACAACTAGAAACCAATACGTAGGAAATACAGGGTGAAACGTCATCGATTCACACGAACGAAATGTTGTTGGGCACGACATGAGTTCAACGTACATAAGGACGAATAAGGAAATCCTGACGTGCTCAGGGGGCGCTTGGCGAGCCAGCCGGCTCCAGTGGAGTAGTGTCGCCAGCTCGAGACGCCAAGACGAGGTCATCGCCGCTGGGGGATGGTGGAATGGAGTGACCAGCGAGATCCTCGGGGGCTTTTTGAGGTTCTCCCGCAGAGTCGGGCTCTTCAAAGACCATGCCATCCAAAGAATTGTCACTATCCCCAGCGTCGAAAAGCGCGTCGGTCTCGGCACACTCAGCAATGGCACAGGCGCGCTGGCGGAGCTTGGCTTTGTCGAGGCCTGCTAATCCGCCTTCACAAAGATTCTCCAACTGGTCCAGGTTGACGCCTGGATACCAGGAGAGCACGAACTCCAGAGCCTGTTGAGCACCGGCCCGAGTCGCGGACTCCTTCTAGATGTCGAGCCGGTTGGGCGCAAGAAGGATCCACTGGAGGAGCGCCTGGATCTTGCCAGGCACCGCCCTTCCCGGCCACAAGGTTTCAAAGACGGAAACAAGGGCTTCATGGAGACCCTTGCCCAGCTTGGCAACCGGATGGAGTCGGCCTTTGGCCAACGCTACCAACTCCCCTGAGGAAAGCTCGGCCTTGGGATCACTGCTGGGGACGATCTTCTGTTCCGCCCTGTATTCCTTCAGCGCCGCCGTGGCAGCCTTGTCGGAGTCAGGGAAGGCTCCTGCAAGGGCAATTAGAGAGTGAGGGGACGTCATGAAAGAGCAAGAGCCGAGAAACAGGAAAAGAAGTATACCGCGAAGAGCTTCCTCCAGCCCCAGCAGGCCGGATTGAACCTTGCGGTCGCGGGCGCGCCAAATGCCGATCTCCTTGTCATAACGCTCGCTGTCGAGCCCCCGGAGAGTCTGCAGCTCATCAATTTGGGCGCCGCGGCTCTCGACTTCGCTCCCCAAGGTCGCGCGAAGCTCATTCACCTTGCCGTCGTACTCCGCAAAGAGGAGTTTCCTCTCTTCAGCCAGCCGGCGATCAAACTCCAGCCGCAGCGACGACTCTGCCTCTCGAGCCTTTGCCAGCTCAGTCTCCAACTCTTGAGTCAGGATGGCCTGGGCTCGCAGGCCCTGAAGCTCCTCTGCGTGCTTTCGCTTGAGCGATTCAACAGCGTCGGCCGACACCGAGTCGGCCAACTGGGACTCAAGAGAAGCTACGAGCGAGGCAGAGTCTGAAAGCCACAGCAAAGTCTGCGAAGCAAGGGGTCTCAAGCTTACCTGACAGCTTCTCCAGTTTTCTCTTCAAGTCCTGGTACTGAATCTTGCCGGCGCGGTACTTTGTCAGCAGCTTCTGAAAGACGTTGGCTCGAAGCGCGTTCAGTTCCTGCGGAAAGCGGAAAGGCAATGACGCTCAGCGAAATTCATTTTCGAGCTCGCTGTCTCTACAGCCACCTCGAAACTCGGGGGCTAGGGTGTATGGCAAAATGGACCATGAAATCGCAGATTATGTCTCCCAATTAGCAGAAAGAGCTAGGGGCTAAAGGCGCAGCACTCACGTTGGTTGTCTGTATAGCGTCAAGGAGTTGGAAGCCGGCGTTTTGAAGCGACCCCTTGGCAGTAGTAAACTATTTGTCCAACTCCGCCAGAGTTGGCTTGCTGCCCTGCACCTTGAGCTTCTCTCCGACATCAGCACTCGAGGCGGTGTCTGCCCATTCCTGCTGAAGCCGGCTAGCGGAGCTCAAACTTCCAATGTTGGACTCAGCCGCGGCGACAAGAGCCTTCCCACTGGAGGTGCCCTTGGTCACTACCTCAGGGGCTGGCGAGTCATCACCACGTTCGCTCCTCGCCACTCGAGTGGCGAGGAGCCCTTGCGAAGCTTCGCCAGAGCTAGAGACCAGCCCAAGGAGCAGGGAATCAACAATCGCGCCAGCCCTCGACCCGGCCGCAGGCACCGTAGCTTGCACGCTCGGCACGAGCTCAAGATTGGAAAGAGCCTCGACAGCCGGCACCGGGGCCTTTTCCATTTCCCCCGCCGCGGTCTCGCGCGCGCTTTCTTGACTGGGCGAGTCGGGGGAGGCGCAGATGGCGGTGTCGTTCCCCGCCGTGGCATCGTCGGTAGCAGGAGGTGGGGACATGTCAGCCCCGACTGGCGCAGTCTCCTCGGCGGGCGTGGAGCCAGTCTCAGGTGCGGCGACTGGGTGGGGAATAGCGTCTGCGGGCACCTCCGGATGCGCAGGATCCTCTGCCCCAGTGTCGCCCGCCACAAGCTTCAACCGTGGGGAGCAGAGAACGTCTTCAACGCGACCCGAGTCGCCGCCCATTTCTTCCCCGCGCGCCCTCTTACGGCAGGAGGGCTCGAGAGCCGGGGCCACGATTCCCCCGAAAGCGACGGTGGGAGGAAGTTGAGCAACCGAATCCACAGAAAGAGGCGACTTGCGAAGAATACGACCCACGACCGAGTCAATTGGGGCCGCAACGCTAAAGAATGGATGAGAAGCAAGGAAGCGGGAAGCTCACCCGGCTACGGCGATAGCCCGCCGCTTGGCCACCTTCTTCGTCTTAGGACGGCGCAGGTCCCTCACTGCCGGCTCCGGTTTCTTGCGCTTCTCAGCCGGCTCAGAGGCAGCCGGCTGAGCCCTTCTCTTGGTGCCGGCTGAGTCGCCTCCGGCCTCTTCGCGGCCTGCCGGCTCTGAGGCGACAGGGTGCGGCCCTGGAGACTCCGGCAAATCCACGATTGGGGGAGCTTGAGCCCCAGCCGCGGCTGCGGCGGCCATGTGAAGGGCGACGCCCCCGAGGGTGGTAGCTGGTCCTGTTTCACCATCATCATCCTCGAACCGATCTCCTAAGAGGGAGGGGCCTGGAAACTTACTGGAATGATCGAGGGGCTCGCCTGCATCCTCGAACTCCTCACTTCCTTCGTCACCGTGGATGGCGCTTGAGCTTTCAATGGCAGCCTGAGAGCTAGCATCCTCTACCTCCTCGGCTTCATCCCAAACGACTTTGTCATCCGATTCGGCTCTATCAGCGGCAAAGCCAGCTTGACGCTGAGTCAAATTCTCCGCCGCTTGCAGAGCAAACAAGTTCTGCCCGGACCAAGTAAACAGAGGACAGTGGATCAGAGTCGCGAAGGAGGAGAAGGACAGGGGCCAGGACCGACGAGCTTACCTCGGCAATTGGATTGTCCCGGTCGTGAGGTTCCAGTCCCCACGTCCACGAGGCCTGAAGCTTGACGTCGGCGATACGGTTCGCCTTCCGAGCCATCTCCAGTGCGGACAGCGCCTTGGAGGAATGACGAGTAGGATCCCTGGCGGATCCCAGGAAGCACATCTTGTGCGAGCGGCGCTGGAGCGGAGACACGCGAGCGACCAGGAAGGCGAGGAGGAGGTCGGTCGACTCCAGGCCACTCTCCGTCTGCAGGGTGGTGACCCGCAGAAGAATCTCTTCCATGTCCGGCGACGGGCGAGGAAGAGCGGCGCTCCAGTTGTCCCGCTCGGGCCTGCCCACCTCGAAGGGCGGCAGATTGATATGGTCTTTGCCCTCCTTCAAGTTCTTCGCGTAGAAGAAGGAGCGCTGCCATTTCTTGCAAGACTCCTTCCCCTTTATGTCGGGGAAGTCCGCGGTCTTGTGCGCGTAGAAGGAGGCGGTGCCGCATATCACCGGAACGGTCTCCGCCGTCTGGGTCTTGAAGTAGATCAGCCGGCGGAACAACTCAACATTGGGCCAGATGCCCAAATACGCCTCGCAGAGGGTTGCGAACGCGGACAATATCATCATCGCATTTGCCCCAATGTGATGTGGTTGCAGTCGAAAGTGGTCCAGGAACCGGCGCATGAAGCTGCTGGCGGGCAACGCAAAGCCCCGGGGGAAATGGTCATAAAAGACCACCGCCTCTCCGGGTCCGGGAGCGGGGACCCGTTCACCGCTTCTCCTTCACCCACGAGCCTTCCTAGGATCCCTTCGGCAAAGCGGGCGGAGCAGCGTCTTTGTCCGCGACCGCCCCCTTCCCTTTGGATCGGGACGCTTTGGGAGCCATCCGGGTGCGGATCTGGATGAGCGGAATGGTGGCGGAGTGAGCGAAGAACCCTAACCCTTGGGGGTGGAGCTCGGGAGCAGGGGATTCTAAGTGGAGCGAATGCAGAAGGGAGAAGAGAAGCGGGCAACCGATGCTCTGTTTCCGGAACGGTCCCTGGTTTAAAAGTGAAGGGGCGGGTTAGTTGCTTATTTCAGCCACGATGGGTCGGCAACTGACCCCTTTCGTCACGAACCACGATCGCGTAAAGATCGGGCAACCGCCGTGGTTGCCACAAAAGATCGTGGGCCGGGGCCGATTGGACGTGACGCGATGACGTGCGGACAAGTGGTGCCTCGGTCCAGCCCCCGAGGGAACAGGTTCCCAGGAAGCGGCATGCCGGCTCGCGGCCGCCAGCCGGGCCGCCACCGGAGCCGGTTCGTCCCGAGACGGCCGGAGAAACTCTGCAAGGCCCAGCCTCGACGACTAGAGCGACCAAGCCGGACCAGAAATCCTGGGACTTCGACGAGAGCGAGCAAGACTTCGGCGAGAAGAGGAACCGCCGAAGCCCCATGCTAGCCCATGAGACCTCGCCAGTTTCAGGGGCTAGTGTCGTGGGGATGACTTAGGGGGCGTACCACGGGCCAAGCAATACGCCGGCTGGTGTCCCTGGAGTCCCCACGGCTCTGACACGAGAAGACCGGCTCCGACCGAAGGATTGGCTGCGCCAGCAGCCGGCTGGCGACTCCACCAGGGAGAGCCAGAGCCGGGCGATGAAGACAAAGCCTCTCAACGGTTGTCTGGCCAAAAGTAGGATGGCCCCGACAAGAGCGGCAGGGGCGCAGGACAGGAGTGACGAGCGCCACGACCACGTCTAGCCAATGACCGATCGAAGACCCTTCCCCACGATGGAATCCGAGGCAAAAGAGGAGGGGTATGCCCTCCAGATGCCGGCCCAGGGAAAAGGCACTTTATAAAGTGCCTTTGCCAGAGCAGGGCTAGAGGATGACGCCAAGGACGCCGCCGCCGAGGAGCCGGCAGCCGGCCGAATCGCTGCCTAAACTTGTAACCAGGCCCCCGCCTATATAAGGGGGCCTGGACCCTTAGCATAGGGGGGATCCGATCTTCTTCTTCCTCCTCTAGCCCGAACAGCTCGAGGAGCATTGTACTCGATACTATCCAATCAATATGAAGCAGGCAGGAAGTAGGGGTTTACCTCCAACCGGGAGGGCCCTGAACCTGGGTAAACCGAGGTGTCTCTGTTGGCACAATCCCGAGCCGGACCCATCGTCACCATCGTCGAGCCCCTCCGATAAGCCTCCCCATGGCTACTGTCTCTAAATTCCCACGACACCTAGTGAGTCCCCGGTCCGGCCGGAACCCTCCCCGCGCCTCGCCTCTCGCCCTAGCGCCGCCCATGGCCGGCCATCGCCGGTGCCTGGGAGCCGGTCGGGCTGGGCAACGCCCCAGCCGACCAGGCCAGCCTGGCCTCCAACGTGGCCTTCGGGCCCCTCTGGTCAGCTGCTCTGGGTCAATTTGACCTGGTACAAAAAGTTATTGCAAGCAATTTTTCATTTCCAGAAATTTCAGAAAAATGCCTAATCTTCATGTTTATGTCGGAAATTTCAGAAAAATGCCTAATCTACATGTTTATGTCAGAATTTCCAGCAATTTTTCGTTTCCAGAAATTTCAGAAATTTCAGAAATTTCAGAAAATATCTGCTTGTCAGAAAAATGCAAATAACATATCAAAATGCTCAGAAAACATGCTCTACATGTTTATGTCAAATTCATGCATTTTTAGACAACTTTAATCCCTGTCTAATTAGAAGAACTAATCGGAACCCTTATTGCAAATTAGGGTTTGTCGGATTGCAATCCCAAGGCATCTGAACCATCCTAACTTGTTCTTTATGTCGTAGGGTTTATTTTGAACATCTTAAACATGTCATATCATCATACTTGAATGCGCATCGATGCACTATTTTATTGTATTGTTTCCTTTCCGGTGTTTCTTCTTCTCGGTAGAATCCGAGACCGCGACCGAAATCAACGCCAATACTGATCAGATCAACTACATCGAAGCACAAGGCAAGCGTAAACCCTTTGATGCATTTCTAATCCTATGTTTTACATATGCTTTGAGCCTCCACCATATTTGCATGCGTTCAACTGTCGTTTACCGAAACTTAGAGTAAACCTATTCTGATGCATGCCCTGCTATTGTCAACCATATATCCATGATCCATTTGCTCCTAGCATGACTAGGTTCTGCTTTTGCGTCACCAGAAATTTACTATTCTATGCTTAGCCATGCTTAGTATTTACTGTTGCAATTCCGGTATCTGGGTTTGAAGCTTATATGAATCTAGCAGGATAGATTGTCGTGGTACTGTGGAGATTTGATAAAACTTGACAATAGGCATGGATGAGCCGCCATGTGAGTTGTGGTTATTTGACTCATTCTTGCCGCCCTAGGACCCGAGTTCCTGCGTCTTGATCCAAGATGAGCATACAACCGCACGTGGAGGTATGGGACTCCCATCGACTGAATAACTTGCTTAGACTTATCCATGAGCTACCTAGTTTGGGCTTTCCATTTGGCATATGCATTGAAAATGTTTTGGAAAGAGAAGGAGGTGCATCATACAGGAATGCAGCCGAGGTTGATTGAGGTGGATTCCTCTGGTAAACCAACCTCGCCGTGCAACAAACGGTTCCGCGTTGGAGAACGGCCATCTTGCGATGGCGGACTAAAACCTTTTGGCGTGGCTCATGGAATAGGTCGACGTGAGGTAAAGGTTGTAGGAGGCCATCACCCCGCTAAGACTCCTTGCAAGGGTCCAGGGGACGGTCGTCACGTGTGGGTAAAGTTGTGCACCCCTGCAGGGTTAAATCTTTTCGAAAAGCCGTGTCCACGGTTATGGACGACTTGGAGACATATGCTAGATCATAGACAACTTGAACTCAATCGTAAAAGTGCCAACTTAAGAGTGAGACTCTGGATCACTTCCTCGGGGTTGAGGGGTGATCGGAATGAGTGGGTTTTGGAGGTTATGATTCGGTGGATGCTCCATGATTAAAAGAGTTTGCGAGACGCTCTCTTATCCCCTTTACAAATTCTGAGTAGTCCTCGCCTTGTGTCATTTTCACAAAGAAAACTTGCTTTCTGCAAAGAGCTACACAAAAGACCTTGATGCCATCCATATAGTGTAGAAGGTCAGCTTGCTGAGTACACCCTCGTACTCACCCTTGTTTAATGTTGTTTTTCCATAGAAGAGACCGCCGCAGGCAATGAAGGTGGTTTCTATGCCGATATCGACTTCGACGACTAGTTTGGGTTCCCAGGCAGCAGCCTAAGATCTACGGGTTGGGACGTCGCTTATGTTCAGGGCCACTTAGGCCATTTGCTATCTTGTTATGTAGCATAACATATTTGCTTTCCGTTGCTTGATGTAATGTTGGGTCAGTGACCTATTCTTGTAATAAGTTGGATCTTTACTCTGTTAAGAGTTGAACTACTACTACTTTGAGTCGTAGAGTCACTGTTGTGTTACCAGTTGTGGTTACCCATCTCGTGCATGATGCGTGTATGGATATAAAGTGCACGAGAGGGGTTTAAGGCTCTCGAGCTCTTTGTTATGCAGTCTTGGTTATGATTAGTTTCACGGCGCTTCGAGATGTGTAGAGCCGATGTTTAATTCCGGCCTGCCTGGCGATGGTGTTTCGGCCTGGGACTGGTAACCCTAGTATCACTCGTTGCTAGCGTGACTAATACACATAACATCTCTGTATAGCTTAGAACCTGGGGTCCGACAGCTTTGGTATCAGAGCAGGACTGTCTGTAGGAAACCCTTACCATTGGTTGAAGTTGAGTCTAGTGTTTGCGAAAACTATTTGAAAGACAAAATGAATTGAGAAAACTCTAACTAGGATTCTTTTTACTCCTTATCTGGTGTCACTCTAATTCTGAGTCACCTTACCTTGATTTGATTGTAAAGGTTTTCTTCCTCATCTATCATTTCAAACCTCTAGGATCTCGGGGTTTGGGTTCTCCTATAGTACTCCGTGTCAGGTTGCATTAACTACTTTGAAGCATTGTCTATCTATAATGCTTCAAATGTTTAGAATTCAATCAATCTTGTTCCTGGTTATCCTTTGTTAAGTGATGTATTGGAAATGACTTGGTGGTGTTGTATCATCCTGGCATTCCATAGTTATGGTTTGTGAATCGGCTGGTTAGTGTATACGCCTTGTATGCCTTCCTACTACCATGCTTGATTGGATGATATTACTTGTACCACATGTCTTGTTTTCCCTTACATTATGTCAATCTCTTCATTTCCTTTTGATTCCTATCGCTAAAATCCTTTGTTATCCTCCAGGATGTCAGGTGGTACTCGTGGTGGTGGTGGTCGTCGTGGCGGTGGGAATGATCAGGAGGGTGACAATGTCAATCTTCCGCCTCCACCGTCCATGGTCCAGCTTATGGCCATGTATGAAGCCAACCGCGCTGACAACATCAGGCTCCTGGAAAGGATTGAACAGAATACCGCTCATTGTCAAGATGACCGAGTCGGCATGAGAGACTTCATCCGCCTTACACCTCCAGTTTTCAGCTATTCCACTGAGCCACTTGATGCTGATTACTGGCTCCGCACTATTGAGCGCAAATTTCAGGCTGCTCATGTCGCCCAAGTGGATTGGGTGACCTTCACCGCATATCATCTTGAAGGTGCTGCTGGTTCCTGGTGGGAGAATTTCCTTGCTATGCAGACTGCCGAGAACGTTGTGACTTGGCAGGAGTTCAAAACTACCTTCCGAGGGTATCACATTCTGGAGGATTTAATGGAGCTTAAAAGGGAGGAATTCCTAAAGCTAAAGCAGGGCAATGGTTCAGTTTGCGACTACCAGGGCAACTTCAACCGCCTTGCCTGCTATGCTCCTGAAGAGGTATCTACTGATGCTAAGAAGCAGGCCTTGTTCCGCAAGGGACTGGACCCTGAGCTTCATCGTGATCTTCATCTTCTGGATTTCAACACTTTCCAAGACCTTGTGAATAAAGCTATGAAGGCTGAAAGGGGAAAGTTTGAGTATGAAGAAACTCGCAAGCGCCCTCGAGAAGATGCCCAGTCATCCGGCTCAGGCTCAAAGCGTCGCCGTGTCTGGATTCCTGATGGTGCTGTTCCACGTGCTCCCTATCAGCCAAGGCCAGATGCGCCTCATGCACCTCAGCCACCTGTAGCGCAGAAGTACACAAGCGCTCAGCCAAACTTGGCTGGTTCTGGTTCTGGTATCATTTGCTACAAATGTCATCAGCCTGGCCACATTTCCAAGGTTTGTCCTCCGAATCTTGGTTATCAGCCTCAACCTACTCCAGGCTCTGTTGTTGGACGTGGTGTCCCTCTTCCTAATAAGGGGGCTAAGCCTTCAGTTCCAGGACGTGGTCGTCTGACCCATGTTTCCATTGAAAAGGCTGAAGAAGACCAAGGCGTCATACTTGGTACGCTTTATGTCAACTCAATCCTAGCTACAGTTCTCTTTGACACTGGAGCATCTCACTCATTCATAGCAAAAGGGTTTGCCGATTTACATGGAATACCTTTAGTGAATTTGACTCTGCCTTTGGTGATCCACTCTCCTAGGCTTACCTCTCGGACTTCGATGGTTACCCATGGTGTTGTCATTGATATTGGGTATAATCTGTTCCCCACTTCTCTTATCGCCTTGAAGTCAACTGACATTGATGTCATCTTGGGCATGGATTGGCTGACAAAATCTCAAGCCATCATTGATTGTGCGGCCAGATCTATTGTCATGACCTCTCCTGCTGGCAGAAATTTCATATGGTGGTCTCCATCACCAATACCTCCCTCCGCGGTGCCTATGTCTGAAGCAAATTTCTATGCCATTGATGTCCTTCCACCTCTTGAAATACATGAGGTACCGGTGGTATGTGACTTTCCGGATGTCTTCCCAGAGGAATTGCCTGGCATGCCACCTGATCGAGATGTGGAGTTTGTCATAGAGTTGGTTCCTGGAACCGCTCCTATTTCCAAAAGACCTTATCGTATGCCTCCTGAAGAGTTGGTTGAACTAAAGAAGCAAATCGAGGAGTTGGAAAATCAAGGCTTCATTCAACATAGTACTTCTTCTTGGGGTTGTCCAGGGCTCTTTGTCAAGAAAAGGGACACCACTGTTCCACGTCTAGTCGTTGACTATCGTCCCTTGAATGCAGCAACAATCAAGAACAAATATCCTCTCCTTAGAATCATTGATCTCTTCGATCAATTGAGCGGTGCAACCGTCTTCTCCAAGATGGATTTAAGATCGGGTTATCACCAAATTAAAATCCGAGCCAAGGACATTCTAAAGACGACATTCACAACTCGTTATGGTCTTTACGAGTACACTGTCATGTCTTTTGGACTCACAAATGCTCCAGCCACATTTATGCGACTCATGAACTCTGTGTTCATGGAGTCTCTCGACAAGTTTGTCGTGGTCTACATTGATGATATTCTAATCTACTCCAAGACCGAAGAAGAACATGTTGAACATCTACGTCTAGCTTTGACAAAACTTCGTGAACATCGGCTTTACGCCAAGTTCTCTAAATGTGAGTTCTGGTTGAACGAGCTCGTCTTTCTTGGCCATGTGCTCTCTGCTAATAGTGTTGCGGTCATCCCTGATAAAGTTCAATCTGTTCTAGATTGGGTGACCCCTTCGTCAGTCAAGGATGTGCGGAGTTTTCTTGGGTTGGTAGGTTATTACCGCTATTTCATTGAGAATTTCTCCAAGATTGCCAAACCTATGACAGAACTTCTGAAGAAAAATAAGAAGTTTGAGTGGTCAGAGAAAGCCGAAGAAGCTTTCCAGTTACTAAAAACTAAGCTGACTACTGCTCCTGTGCTTCCCCTTCTGGACACGAGCAAGGAATTCGTTATCTATTGTGATGCCTCACACCAAGGGCTTGGTTGTGTGTTGATGCAAGATGGTCATGTGGTTGCTTATGCCTCTCGGCAATTAAAACCGCATGAACTCAACTATCCAACCCATGACTTGGAGCTTGCGGCTGTTGTACATGCCTTGAAGCAATGGCGTCATTACTTGCTTGGCAATCGCTATGAGCTATATTCCGATCATCAAAGTCTGAAGTATCTCTTTACCCAACCGGATCTGAATCTCAGACAGAGACGATGGTTAGAACTCATCAAAGATTATGATGTGGGTCTTAACTATCAACCCAGCAAAGCCAACGTCGTGGCTGATGCGCTAAGTCAGAAGTCCTACTGCAATAATCTAATGCTTAAGCAAGCCCAACCTCCTCTTCATGAAGAGTTTGCACGGCTTAATCTTGAAGTTGTTCCCTCGGGTTTCCTATCAAACTTGGAAATCAAACCTTCCCTTGAAGAGCAAATTAAAGAGGCTCAAAAGCAAGATTCTGACATTACTTCGATCAAACAGAACATTGCTAGTGGGGATGCTAATTGTTTCTCTCTTGATCATCAAGATACTGTTTATTTCGGTAAACGTCTTGTTGTACCAAACCATCGAGACTTGAAAGAGCAAATCCTTAAGGAAGCTCATGAATCACCCCTTTCCATCCATCCTGGAAGTACCAAGATGTATCAGGATCTTCGCGAAAGGTTCTGGTGGAGTGGGATGAAGCAAGAAATTGTTCAGTATGTTGCTGAATGCAACGTTTGTCGTCGTGTAAAAGCTGAACATCAAAGACCTGCTGGAGTTCTTCAACCTTTATCTATTCCCGAGTGGAAATGGGATGAGATTGGCATGGATTTCATCACTGGATTTCTAAAAACTCAAAAGGGCAACAATGCAATATGGGTAGTTGTTGATCGTCTATCCAAGGTTGCTCATTTCGTAGCTATCCGTGAAGATATCACTGCTACTCAACTGGCAGAATTATATATTTCTCGGATAGTAACTCTTCACGGTGTTCCAAAGAAGATTATCTTCGACCGCGGAAGCCTTTTCACCTCCAGGTTCTGGAAAAGCTTTCAAGAAGCTATGGGAACTCATATTTCCTTTAGCACTGCCTATCATCCTCAAACCGGAGGTCAAACTGAAAGAGTGAATGAAATTCTTGAGGACATGCTCCGAGCTTGTGCTATCTCTTTCGGGAAGAATTGGGAGAAGTGCCTTCCCTTTGCTGAATTCTCCTATAACAACAGCTTTCAATCCAGCTTGGGCATGGCACCTTTTGAAGCTCTATATGGAAGAAAATGTCGAACACCGCTAAATTGGTCTGAAACCGGAGAAAGACAATTCTTTGGACCGGACATGATCAAAGAAGCAGAAGATCAAGTTCGCATAATCCGAGAGCGTTTGAAAACTGCTCAGTCTCGTCAAAAGAGTTATTATGATCGTCATCATCAAGATGTGAGCTATGAAATTGGCGAGAAAGCCTATCTTCGAGTCACACCTCTAAAAGGCGTTCATCGCTTTGGTATTAAAGGCAAATTGGATCCTCGCGCTATGTTGGTCCTTTTCCTATTCTCGCTAAGCGTGGAGAGCTTGCCTATCAGTTGGAACTTCCTTCAACATTTCCGGATGTTCATGATGTGTTTCATGTCTCTCAACTCAAGCGTTGTTTCAAAGATCCAATCCGTGGAGTTGATCATACCACTCTTGATCTTCAGGAAGATCTCACCTATCGGGAGTATCCTGTTCTTATCCTTGATGAAGCTGAAAGAAAAACTCGAGGCCAAACCATCAAGTTCCTCAAAGTTCAATGGTCTCATCATTCTGAACAAGAAGCAACTTGGGAACGAGAGGATCGCCTTCGATCCGAGTACCCTTCCTTTTTCTCTAGTTCTTAGGAATCTCGGGACGAGATTCTTGTAAGGGGGGTAGACTTGTAACATCCCACGTTTGTAATAAAGGACACTTGCATCATAAGCATCATCAAAAAAATGCACTCTGAAATTTTCGCATTTGAAACTATAGTGGAAACCCTACAATCGACCGAATTCAAACTCCACTAATTAATTTGCAAAGTGTGTTCAGATTATTTTGAAGTGGAAAAAAATAAAACATTTAGAACCTGGAATAATTAGCATGACAGTCCTTGAAGACTTCCAAAACTTCTTGAACAAATTTAAATCATCAAACATTGCAAAAGGGGTGCTGTTTTGTTCTTCCCTGGTAAACCTGCAAAGCTAGGGGGCTATGTGCAAACCTGCCTTGTCTTCTTCATTGAGGCCAGGGGAGCACCTGGGTGCCCTGCTCCTAGACGTTGCCAACGCCACTTCCTGCTTGTGCCCTGGCCAGCAAGGAGATGTCCTCGAGCCGCACCTCGAAGCCACGATGCCCCCCCCCTCTCTCTCCCTGGCCGCCCTCCTTTTTCCCCCTCGGTCTCTCTCTCCCTCACGTTGTGCTCGCTCCCAGTACAGGAGCTCGAACCACCATGGCTGCCACCTAGGGTCGCCGTTCCGTGCCTCCCCCAGCCCGGCCGACATGCTGAGAAGCTTCGTAGTGCCGCCCTCTTCTTCCCCGTCCAAGGAATCGACCTCAACCGCCCGGAGTCGCCGCCGATTCGCCGGAATTCCTCGCAGGTTCCGAGCTCGCCGCCGCCAAAATCCACCACCGCCGGCCCTCCTCCGGCCCAGCCAACCTCGCCGGAGCACTCCTGGTGAGTCCCCGGTCCAGCCGGAACCCTCCCCGCGCCTCGCCGCTCGCCCTAGTGCCGCCCATGGCCGGCCATCGCTGGTGCCTGGGAGCCGGTCGGGCTGGGCAACGCCCCAGCCGACCAGGCCAGCCTGGCCTCCAACGTGGCCTTCGGGCCCCTCTGGTCAGCTGCTCTGGGTCAATTTGACCTGGTACAAAAATTTATTGCAAGCAATTTTTCGTTTCCAGAAATTTTAGAAAAATGCCTAATCTTGTAAAATGCATAGAAAAATATCTGCTTGTCAGAAAAATGCAAATAACATATCAAAATGCTCAGAAAAACATGCTCTACATGTTTATGTCAAATTCATGCATTTTTAGACAACTTTAATCCCTGTCTAATTAGAAGAACTAATCGGAACCCTTATTGCAAATTAGGTTTTGTCGGATTGCAATCCCAAGGCATCCGAACCCTCCTAACTTGTTCTTTATGTCGTAGGGTTTATTTTGAACATCTTAAACATGTCATATCATCATACTTGAATGCGCATCGATGCACTATTTGATTGTATTGTTTCCTTTCCGGTGTTTCTTCTTCTCGGTAGAATCCGAGACCGCGACCGAAATCAACGCCAATACTGATCAGATCAACTACATCGAAGCACAAGGCAAGCGTAAACCCTTTGATGCATTTCTAATCCTATGCTTTACATATGCTTTGAGCCTCCACCATATTTGCATGCGTTCAACTGTCGTTTACCGAAACTTAGAGTAAACCTATTCTGATGCATGCCCTGCTATTGTCAACCATATATCCATGATCCATTTGCTCCTAGCATGACTAGGTTCTGCTTTTGCGTCACCGGAAATTTACTATTCTATGCTTAGCCATGCTTAGTATTTACTGTTGCAATTCCGGTATCTAGGTTTGAAGCTTATATGAATCTAGCATGATAGATTGTCGTGGTACTGTGGAGAATTGATAAAACTTGACAATAGGCATGGATGAGCCGCCACGTGAGTTGTGGTTATTTGACTCATTCTTGCCGCCCTAGGACCCGAGTTCCTGTCTCTTGATCCAAGATGAGCGTACAACTGCACGTGGAGGTATGGGACTCCCGTCGACTGAATAACTTGCTTAGACTTATCCATGAGCTACCTAGTTCGGGCTTTCCATTTGGCATATGCATTGAAAATGTTTTGGAAAGAGAAGGAGGTGCATCATACAGGAATGCAGCCGAGGTTGATTGAGGCGGATTCCTCTGGTAAACCAACCTCGCCGTGCAACAAACGGTTCCGTGTTGGAGAACGGCCGTCTTGCGATGGCGGACTAAAACCTTTTGGCGTGGCTCATGGAATAGGTCGATGTGAGGTAAAGGTTGTAGGCGGCCATCACCCCGCTAAGACTCCTTGCAAGGGTCCAGGGGACGGTCGTCACGTGTGGGTAAAGTTGTGCACCCCTGCAGGGTTAAATCTTTTCGAAAAGCCGTGTCCACGGTTATGGACGACTTGAAGACAGATGCTAGATCATAGACAACTTGAACTCAATCGTAAAAGTGCCAACTTAAGAGTGAGACTCTGGATCACTTCCTCGGGGTCGAGGGGGTGATCGGAATGAGTGGGTTTTGGAGGTTATGATTCGGTGGATGCTCCATGATTAAAAGAGTTTGCGAGATGCTATCTTATCCCCTTTACAAATTCTGAGTAGTCCTCGCCTTGTGTCATTTTCACAAAGAAAACTTGCTTTCTGCAAAGAGCTACACAAAAGGCCTTGATGCCATCCATATAGTGTAGAAGGTCAGCTTGCTGAGTACACCCTCGTACTCACCCTTGTTTAATGTTGTTTTTCCACAGAAGAGACCGCCGTAGGCAACGAAGGTGGTTTCTATGCCGATATCGACTTCGACGACTAGCTTGGGTTCCCAGGCAGCAGCCTGAGATCTACGGGTTGGGACGTCGCTTATGTTCAGGGCCTCTTAGGCCATTTGCTATCTTGTTATGTAGCATAACATATTTGCTTTCCGTTGCTTGATGTAATGTTGGGTCAGTGACCTATGCTTGTAATAAGTTGGATCTTTACTCTGTTAAGAGTTGAACTACTACTACTTTGAGTTGTAGAGTCACTGTTGTGTTACCAGTTGTGGTTACCCATCTCGTGCATGATGCGTGTATGGATATAAAGTGCACGAGAGGGGTTTAAGGCTCTCGAGCTCTCTGTTATGCAGTCTTGGTTATGATTAGTTTCACGGCGCTTCGAGATGTGTAGAGCTGATGTTTAATTCCGGCCTGCCTGCTGATGGTGTTCCGGCCTAGGACTGGTAACCCCAATATCACTCGTTGCTAGCGTGACTAATACACATAACATCTCTGTATAGCTTAGAACCCGGGGACTGACACCTGATGGCTTTAATAATGAGTTCATCAAGAGCTGCTGGCCAATCAGTGCAAAAGATGTGAAGGAGTTAATCCAAGACTTCTATGATGAGAAATTTGCCTTAGAAAGTATCAACTCCTCCTACATCACCTTAATTCCAAAAGGGGACAATCCAGTTTCTGCTAATGATTTCATACCCATTTCCCTACTGAACAGTGTTCTAAAAATCATTACCAAATTGCTAGCAAATAGATTGCAAAATATCATATTGAAGCTTGCCCACAGTAACCAATATGGCTTTCTGAAGAAAAGATCTATTCAGGATTGCTTAGGTTGGGCTTTTGAATATCTCTTTCAATGTCATAAATCAAAGGAGGAAATATTGGTTCTTAAGTTAGACTTTGAAAAGGCCTTTGATATAATTGAACATACTGCAATTATTGAGATCCTTAAAGCCAGAGGGTTTGGGGAAAAATGGATCAAATGGATAGAAATGATATTGGGTTCTGGCTCTTCTTCAGTTCTTTTGAATGGTGTCCCAGTGAAAAAATTCTACTGCAAAAGGGGAGTTAGGCAAGGTGATCCTCTCTCACCATTACTGTTTGTGCTTGCTGCAGACTTCCTCCAATCAATTCTAAATAAAGCTATGAACAATGGTGTAATGACTCCCCCTTTACCCAGAAGTGCAAATCTAGATTTCCCTGTAATCCAATATGCAAATGATACCCTCATTATTCTCAAAGCAAATGCTACACAACTTATCTGCTTGAAAGGAATTCTGCATGCCTTCTCAGAATCTACTGGACTCAAAGTAAATTATTCAAAGTCTTGTATGATGCCTATCAATTTGGAAGAAGACATGCTCACTCATTTTGCAAGAACCCTGCAATGTAAGCAAAGCAGCTTGCCATTTTCATATCTGGGTTTGCCATTAGGTGTCACAAAACCAAGCTTGGAATTTTTCTTGCCAATTGTGCAAAGAGTGGAAAGAAGACTAAATGGAATTGCTGACTTTCTAGATTATGGTGCAAAATTATTAATGGTCAAATCAGTTCTTTCATCACTTCCTATATTTTTCATGTGTTGCCTTGATATTCCCATCTCTATCAAAAAGAAAATTGTCAAATATATGAGACACTGCCTTTGGAGAAAAAAGAACAATGAGGTGCAGTCAAGAGGGCCTGCCCTTGTGGCATGGGAAAAGATTTGTAGGACAAAAAACCAAGGAGGACTGGGTGTGCTTGACCTTACTACTCAGAATGAAGTGGTTCTTCTCAAAAACCTCCATAAATTCTTCAACAGACATGATATTCCATGGGTAAAATTAGTCTGGAGTTCTTATTATAGTAATGGTCAAATCCCTGGAAACCATATGGAAGGATCCTTTTGGTGGAAAGCACATTTGAAACTGCTGGACAAATTTAAAGGAATAAGTCGTTGTAATATTGGAGATGGGAAAACAACATACTTGTGGACTGATCTTTGGACAGATAATTGTCTCTTCCAAAAACTTGCACACCTAGCTTCTTTTGCCAAGAAAATGGATATCACTATCCATGAAACAATTCATACTGAATTCCTTGAAGACCTCTTTCACTTACCAATGTCTCAGGTAGCATATTCAGAATTTCAAGACCTAGAAACATTGTGTGAAGCTACTCAGTAACGAATTACTTCGGGTGAGATTGATAAATGGAGCTATATTTGGAATTCGAGTGAATTCTCCACAGAAAAGGCATATAAAGCTTTGATTGGATATCAACAATGCCCTCCCCACTTCACTTAGGTTTGGAGTACCAGTTGTCAGGCAAAGCACAAGTTCTTTTTCTGGTTACTTCTTCATGACAGACTAAACACAAGAAACTTGCTAGGGAGGAAAAACTTCATCCTTGCATGTTATGACTGTGCCACCCTGGAATGCAGGCAAGAAGAAATACTTGTTCATCTATTTTGGACCTGCCCTTTTGCGGAGGAATGCTGGGATTATATTTGTCCTCAAAGAACAAAAAATCTCTCAGTTTTGGAATCTATATCCAAATGAAAGATTTACTGAAGCTCCCATTCAATATGGATATTATAATCTTGGCCTCCTGGAGTATTTGGATCATCAGAAACAATAAAATCTTCAAGAACCAGGAGGCAAGATGGTCTAGTTGGAAGGCTATATATGTGAATGAGCTTAGAATGCTAGCCTTCAGAATGAAGAAGAAATTCCATGATCAATTTGTAGATTGGCTACATACTGTAACATAAACTTCTTTTACTTTATTTTGCAACCTTTTTGTACACTGTAAATTTGTACACTTTGTAAATTCCCTCAATCTATAAAAATTGCAGTGGGACTCTCTCCCAATTTTTTACCTTCAAAAAAAACATCTTAATTTCATTTCAAATTTTTATACAGTAACCATGCAGTGTTTCTGCATAAACACGTTATACACAATTTTAGGATTCCAAGGATATTCATTTTGTGAATTTTGAAGTTACAGAACATTTTATATGATTTTTGCAAGTTTTAGCATATTTGAAATGATTTTAAATCTATTTGATTTCAGGTTGGCCACGTGGCTGTTTCTAATAGGTCGATACTGTTTTGGCTGGATCAGGCTTCTGAGCTGCTGGATTTAAGTTGAATCTAAAGGCCCAGATTGGCCGGTACCATTTTGGCTGAGATTCAAATCTAGTCCGTCTGATCAAGATCTAACGGACAGAAGGAAAGGGGGGGGGCTCACCGGTGAGGTTGGTTCCGGCGAGGTGTGCACTGGAGGTTGACAACGATGATGGTTCCGGTGATCTCTGGAGGAAATGAAGACACGAACGAGGTGAAGGTCGCTGAGGCGAAGGTAGTGGCGAGGTTGGTAGATCAGGGCACCTTGCAGAGGAGTTGCAGTGCGGCTGGAGGTCACGGGGCGTCGGGGCGCTTTGGGTGATGATGCTTGCGTCGTCCTGGAGCTGTCGAATGCAAAACAAAACCATGAGGGGGTGCACACAGAGGAGGGGAATCGAGGGGGGACAAGAATGAGGTGGTGGGCTCACCGGTGGGTGCCAGAATCATGCTCGCACGCGTCGGCTCTAGCGGGTTCCGGTGGTGAAATTGGACAGCCTTGCGGCATTGCGAGAGGGGGGAAAGAGAGAGATCAGTGAGGAGGGTGCGGGGATTTATAGGGGAGCCACAGAGAGGCCATTGCGGTTCTGTGGCATGCGGGAGAAAGTGGGGGAAGTGGGCGACGTGCGCGGGGGAAATGGCCAGACGTTGGAGACAATGCTGACAGGTGGGTCCACCTATCGGTGAGAGGAGAATAAAAGAAAAGAAAAGGAGAAGATGGGGTGTTGCGGGGCTTGCTGGGCTGGCTGCTGGGCTGTTTGGCCCTGGGCTGACCCAGTTAGGTCGCTTGCTCCCTTTTTTTTGTTCTACTCTTTTTCTAATTTTTTTATTTATATTCAATTTTGGATTAAAAAATGCATAGATTTGAATAATTTGAACTCTGCCAAATCTTGAGTGAGGCCCAGGTATTTTGATTATTCAAAATTCACATGGAAAGGTGAAATTCAATTTTGGAAATTGTTTTGGAAATTCAATTTTCTCACATAAGCCTTATGATTCTTTTTTAGAAGAAATCTTCTACTTTTGAAATTTTTAATTCAGTGCTGCTATAATGAGTATGAATGCATGCTGATTTTGAATTTAAAAACTTGGGATGTTACAACCAATCCCCAAAATATAGGAACATTACAATAGATTATTCCGTATTTATGGCCATGACTAGGTCATATGGCTTCAAAACCATACACATTCATACTTGTTAGCCCATTTTGAGAACACATTTAGAATTGTTTGGTCACACTCTTCATTTAAATATTGTTTTTGCAACTAGTTGTACATAAAAGGACCCAATACACAAGGTTTTGATTATTTAGTTTTCTCTCATTTTCTACGTCTGCTTCGTAACAGGTTTAGAAATTGCTGGCATGACCATTAATTCCTATCAAGAGGTTGCCTTGTTAATTCCATAGCTTGCTGGTCCTTTTACATAATGACTACATGGGTACCCTTGGAATGATTTTTAAAATAATGTAGGATCACTAAACTTGCATTTCAAAGTTGACTTAAGTACCATAGAAAAGTCAACATGTAGGCATTTAGATATATAGGACTTAGATACTCCATCCTTCTCAGTTCATAAGGCCTACACGTATCCCTAGGTTGTGTGGTGACCCAGCATACCACTGCATGTGTAGTATGCAAGTCGTTGACATAACACCGATGAAACATCATCCCACTAGTATTACATTGATCAGAGTGGTACAACAGAAACATCGCAGGTCCAAGTTATGTCTGTAGGATTACAATTTTCAGCATACAGAAGATCTTCAGAACCTCCTCAACAGGTAGAGGTTTAGTTCTGGCAATTACAATCGAGAAAAGAACAACTAGAAGACTAAACTAAAGCTACAACTAATGCAGATGGCTTGCTACTAAGATATAGAATTACCCTAACTACTTAGGTTCTAGGATTAGGAAATAGGGTCCCTTATATTCCTATTCTAGTTTTCCAGCAGGCTTGGCATTGTCGTTGACTCCATTGATAGTTCCGACATTGATAGAGGGCTTCATCTTCATCTTCAGTGTCTTGAGGTTGCCTCCTTGAGTTGCCTCCAATCTAAGAAAGGGTTACGGGGGAGTGGGGTGAGTAACGAGCATTACCCAGCAAGTTCATATAAGGAATAAGGTGTTTGATGCACTATCTATAGCCTTAGACCCAAGAGTCATTTGGCAATGCAAGTTTTCATAAACATTTCTTCAAGAGGTTACTTTTATTCAGAAGAACTATGTCCGTCAGCCTTCACAGGTTGATTAGAGCTTCGATGGGCTCCTAGACTGCCGCGTTCGCAACTCCTTCCCGCAACAGGGAGTATCCAGATACTTTCTTACACTCTGCAGAGGTGGTCACTTATACCCATCAGAGATCAAAGCCTTGCTGCACAACTAGGCGATCATTCCCGTCCACACTTCCTTGGTGTGGGGCCCAGTCGTTGATCCAAGCCAATCACTGTCCTCCTCCGCGACCTCGCATACCCACCCTTTGTAGTTCCAACCTCGGAAACAATCCTCATCGGCCTCCTACCTTTAGGCAGTGCCAACCTCGATTGACACAATCCACGCCGGCCTCCTACCCGTAGGTAGTCCCGACCTTGATTTAACTTACCCACGCCAGTCTCCTACCCTTTGGTAGTTCCGACCTTGGTAGATATACCCCACGCCGGTCTACTACTCTTTGGTAGACTTCCGACCTCGGGCTCCCACGTTGGTCTCCTACAATCCATCATAGACCACCGATACGCGTGGGAACTAAGGGGTCCCACCCATTACTGCAACCCAGCAGGATGCAGCTATGGTATGGTGCATCCGTTGACATGCGAGAGGAAGTTGGTACAACTGACTTCTCTGTCCCATACCAGATATTATGGTTGACCGTTATTTGCGGTGCTAGAATCACTGGCGACATTGGTTATTAGTTCCTAGGTGAACTTTCGAATTGCAGTGGGACCTCCACCAATACTCATACCATGGTCCCACTGCCCACCATCCTAGGGTAACAACACTGTGGTTGCTAACCACTAATCAATTTGATTAAGAAAGAAGAACTTTTGCTTTAAATGCAATAGTAATACAACAGGTATATTTGCAAGTAATTTGCTAAAGATAAACAATAGATATGAGCAAGAGTGAACTTGCCTTTTTGACTGCAAGATTATGCAAGTCAAGGTCTTCGATATGAAAGAAATCCCAATTCTGAAATAGCAACCACCATCCGGTAGGGATGATGTTAGAAATCTACAACATGATATGCATAATATATGCTATGCATCGCTCTAAGCGTAACCTAACTCAGTGATTTGTTATCACTGAATTATGGTGATTTCTTTATGATGTGTTGCACTTTTAAATCACACCAGAACAAGGTTGCTAAGCATTTTTTAGGTTAGCTCACTATCAAGTTCTATTAAAAGGATAAGACGTTAACAATAGCTGTTGTTTTAGGGTTTTATCATCATTTCTTGCTACAAGAGAATGATGGTTGATGGTGAAGACATGAGGGTAACACTTTTAAGTTGCAGCTTATAATTAGCATTCACTTGGTTGATCATGGATATGCAAAGTCCAAGTAAAGTATACACATAGCAATATCTACATAGTTCTAGGGTTGACAACAGTCTTAACCTAACTAGGCAATTGTTATCATAAAGCATATGGTTTGGTGAAATGCTTATTTGATATGTTCTTAAAAGAACAACTTTTGAAGAACATATTTCATAATGGACATTTAGTATAAAATTACCTTTTAGTGATCATTTACTTTGCAGGAAGGTTGAAGTGAATAATAAAACACAGATTCCTTTATTATTAGCTAGTAGGGTTTGAATCACAATGTTAAATGATTTATAAATTGATTTTAGACATTCCCATGATTTAAAGTAACTCTTAATAAGAAAATTTTCAATTACCAGGTTATAGTTAAAAATAGATTTTTAATACAAGCCAATAGTTATTTAGGATTTTTCCTGATTCTAGCATTTCAAAATTATTTAAGAAAAATAATTTTAGGGTTATTAAACACTAATAGTAAAGTTTGAAATTAACATTTAAGAACAATAAAAATTTAATTGCAATAACATTATTTAAGTATTTTTAAAATGTACTGGATATTTGGAAGAATTATTTGATTCATAAATTTTAGTTTGAATTCATATTTGAAATTCTACTTAGACACGTTTTATAATTGATTTCAAAATTATTACACAAAAGTATGAAATGTTATGGTACAAAAAGATAGATATTATTTTTTTGATCATTTTGATATATTATTCTCATTTTTCTGATTAAAAATGAAATAGATATGAATTTCCTAAGTTTTCAGCATTTTCTAGAATTACAAATAACAGGGAAATACTTTTTATTATACCAAAACGACACCTAATCCTACACATTGATAGGTGGGGTCAGTGCTCAATCAGCTGCCACACAGGCAGAAGACTGGGTCAAAGACTGACTAGTGGGCCCTGGGCCTGGGCAATGCCACGTTGGTGTGGACCGGTCAAACAAGTTGACTGGCAACGGAAGTTCACCGCCGGCGAGCCAGTCGACAGCGGCGGCGGCGCTCTAGGGTTCCTGGAGTCGTCTGAGTGGGCTAATTAGGACCGGGACTCCATTGTGAGCATAAAACGAGCAGCGCTGTAACACCCTACTTTTTGTGAACCAGATTTGAACTAAATTTCAAATGCATGAAATTAGGGAAAATTAAAAAACTTGCATTTCAAAGTGTGCTTGAGTGCTAGGGTTTGAATTTCCATGTGGTGTTGCATGATTTCATGTGCATGTGTGTGGATGCTATTTAATTTGTTTTTCTTTTCAAATTCTAGTTGAATATGTTGCATGAATGCATGAGTGTGTGCTATGATTTCATGCTATTGCTGGACCTAGTGGAATGGATGCTTGACACCAACAATCTTTTTCTCTCTTTTACTTAAACTTTATTTTTGCACCCCATATTGGAAAATAGGAACTCACTCAAAACCCTATCTCCACTCGACCAAAAATATTGAAACTTAGTGGATACCTTGCTATCCATTTAAAAACCCCTCTGAACCATTCACCACCACCTTTGGACCAAAACTTTGAACTATTCAAAATTCAAATGAAATTCGGCCAAATTCATCAAACTTTCTTCTTCTCTTTTCTTTTCCTCTCTCACTCACTTGCAAACCGATCAAGTGACACAAGTCTTAGCCAGCCACCTCTTTTTCTTCCCTCTGCACTGTAGCGGTAGCATCCCAGCCCCCTTGTCCTTTTTGCTTGGAAGATCTTGGGGAGGCCCGAGGCAAATCTTTGGAAGATTTGCACTCCACCCTCTCCCACCACTCTCGACCGCCCTAAACCCCCAACCAGTGTCGAGATGGGCCTTAGCAAACCCCCAGGACCGCACCTAGCAGAGGCACTGTGACCCTACCTCTCCCTCCATGCCTGTGGTCACCCATGCCGGTCGGCGAGCACCCTAGAGAGCTAGGAGCTTATGCAGCACGCCTGGCCGCCCAGCCTCGCCAATGAGCTCGCCGACCCATCCACTCCATGACCCAGTAGCCTTCCCCGACCAAACGGCCGCGAGCACCGCCCTGTCCCCTCGCTCTGGCCCTATCGCCTGCAAGTCGAGAGCGCCCGGAGCGAGCCCCCGCGTTCCCAGCCGAGGGCGAATGAAACCGAGCCGTGCCGCACCCATTCCAGCATGGCACCGTACCCCCTTCACCTAGCACCACCCCATTTGAGCCGAAGCCGACCAGAGCATCGAGACCGAGCTCGACTAGCCGCGCTCGTGCTCTGAAAAAGGCTCGCCCCTGCCCGTACCATTACACCCCCGACCAAACCGATCCTACCCATGCACGCAGCTCACTACACCTTCCAGAAAGCACCGCCCCACTGCCCAATCCGTGACGGTCGAAACCATGATGCACCGAGTCCACCGTTGGGGTATAAAACCCACTGGACCGACCAAACCCTTCCCCTGGACGCCATTTTTTCCCTAGCCCTTCTCCTCTCCACCCAGAGCACCCCACCGACGAACCCCATCCATTCCCCGGGCTGCTGAGCTTGAGGAACGTCGCCGAAGTAGGGGTAGATGGCGAAGGTGTTGGTCGATGTCGGCCATCTCCCTTTGCTCTCTCCCTGCACCCTTCTCTTTCTCTGCTAGATCTGAACCTCACCCCGCACCTCGTTTCCTCTTTGGCAGCGCGAGGATGTCGCCATCTTCGACGGAACCCGAGGATCACACGGATGAGCACGGCCACGCACCACCTCGAGCACCTCCTTCTGCAAGCTTCGGACGCAGAGGAGACTTCAGAGAGACCGTCGCCACCCTGCAGCCACCCCAGCCGCCCTCGACGCCCCTCGGTGAGCCTCGCCCCGCTTTCCCCAGTAGCTAGGGCTAGGGTTTCATCTAACCCTCGACGTGAGGGAGACGACGGCTCTCCGCTGTCGATCTCCATTCTAATCGGACGGACGGAATCGGCCGATACCGATTCGGTCGCCCGGGGCCGCTGACAGCCGGGCCCCGCTGGCAGGTTCAAGCGCTGCCGCCGCGCCGCGCTCCTCGCTAGATCTGGGCCAGATCCGCGCTGCTTCGGCCCAGTTCGGGCAGATCTGGCCCGCACCATATTTTTTTTAGAAAATGCTCTGTGAAATTGTTTGTCCTACAAAATTTGAAATTCCATAGAATTTGTTCTCTACATGCAAATGAATTGATTCAAATTTCCCTGGGTAGCTTAGATGAATACCTTTTAGATGGCATAGGTCTCATATTTTTAGAAGCACCGTAGATCAGAAGATAAATTAGTGATGTGTTATTAGCTCTTTTTCAATCTTAAATGCAAATCTTGGGTTTTATGTACTAAAATTGAGTGAATCCAATTTTCAGTGATAGCTTATCTTGATATTTTGCTTGACTCACTGGTTTTACTATTTTAGGACGTATATTTTTACAGTAGTAATTAATATGGCATGGTGTGTATTTAATCTTAGGAAAATTACCATTTGCAGTAGGAATGGAATTTTGTGTTGAATCCAACTTTGTTGGGTTGTGTTCTGGAAGGGCATTCCAGAGCATTTTACCTCTTATTTTTCTGAAATTCAGAGAATATCTGAGGGTTATTTTGGTGCTCTAGTGCTATTTTCCTATGGTTTAATTCATAGGAAATTAACCACAATTTGTTTTTTAGTAAATTCAACTTTGTTAGGTTCTTAAGATTGTTGTCAACCTGCAAGTATGATAGGTGTGCTGTTTGATCCATTGATTTCCTGCATGCTTGATTTGGTTGCTAAGTTGTGGTGATCACTTCAAATAAGAAACCCTAGTTTTTAATAGTGGTAGTTGCTAATTAAGAATCATTAAAACCTTGGTTTGTTTTCTAAACTTGTTTGCTTCTGAGACTCTATGATGGTGTGGTATGGAGTGCTGAATTGTTTGGGACTTGTGTATGCTTGTATATTTATTTGTGCATTGTTATTTTTCCCAGCGATAGAATCGAACGAGGAGTGTACCGAAGAAGGTGAAGTGTACGAGTACCAGGACGAGGAGGACAAGGGACAAGCCAGCCAAGGCAAGCCATCTAAACTTGATGCATATCTGAATCCTTGACGAGGGGTTAACTCGACAAATGCCCTAGATGAAGGACTTAGGATCGGGGAGATAGGGCGCTGGATGAACTCGAAGGTAAGGTTAGTCGAAAATAGGTATGCGTAGAAAGTAAACTTGGGTGTTCAACCTGGCTTGTTTTTCAATCTAGCCTACACCGTCCCCTCCTGGCCCCTATATATAGATGGCCAGGTCTCGAGGATCGGGTAGGGTCCGACAAAGATTACAATATCGATATACGATAGAAACTCGTATTCGACTATCATTACAATTGGGCCTAGCTATACGGGCCTCAGGGGTACTCAACTAACGGGCTCTATTAACTATACCCTTGTCACTAGCCCCTGAGATTCTACCAGAATTGTAGATTCGGGTTGAATCTCTAATCTTTAAATCTTCGACTTGATCAATTCTTCGACTTCTTCTTATCTTCGAATCTTCGACTTGGTCTTTCGACTTATTTTCATGATATTCTTTCGCAAGGGGTTTTGATGAACAAGCCTGACAACTCTGACGGATCAAGAGGTCAGTTAACTGCCGGAACAGATACTTGTCACCTACTTAAAATTCAATCCCCTTGGACTTGAATTCGGGATACCGGTCAAACCCACTCTTTTGCCGTATTTAGGACTTACAAAGAATGAATCCCAGTGATTCTCAGGGTACCCAGTGCGTCCACCAGGATTTTCTTCGCGTCGTAGACACGGATACATACTAGCAGAGCGCATCCATGTGCGTATACCAGGCCACACAGGACAGATCCCGGGGTCTTACCTTCGTGACAAGTCACGGCATTCGAGTTGCATTGCGATAATACAACTCGAGAATCTTATGTCGCAGTCAAAATTTGACTGAAAATATTCGGGTTTTAACAACCATAAAACTCGCTCCCGATGGGAGTAACACTCCTGCACTTCTCCAACTTTAATGCTTTACCAAGAAATATCGTCGGGTGCGCGCTCAGCGCTCCCGATGGGAGTAGCCCCCGAGGCTATAGTCGAAAAAGACTTTTTCAAGTATAGGCTCAAAATATAGCGTAGTCCATCATACTTCAACTCGAGATACTTCAACTTCGAGATACTTTTAAGAACATCTTGTCGTCGAATACTAATCCACTACTTCAGAGAGAAGTTGTATTCACCATTCTTGAAAATATTAGCCCCCATGGCTATAATCGAAACTCCTTCGTATACAGTCTTGTGCACCTATTTTGCACTTGTCGGCGCCATCTTTTCTTCTTTCTTATATTATCTTCTTTATGACATCAATGAGTACGTCACTCTGTACCATTGCAAACCATTGCATGGGCAGTACTGTAAATTTCTTAACTTTTGACCGTTAGTGGGCTTACCATTTCCTATCTTTGCGCCACGTCTCAGCCCACGATCCTTCTCCCAGAAGATATATAAGGGGGATCGTGGGGAATCTTACTGTTTACCAGCTCTTTCTCTCCGCCACCGCCGCCATTGTCGCTCTTGCTTCCTTCTCCTTTCGTGCATAGCTCCCAGGCATAGATCTGATAGATGCGCGTGAAGCACCTAGCGAGCAAGAACGCCATGGCCAAAGGAAAATCGAACGCTGCGACCAGCTGGGTGACCTCTGCCATCACGGAGAAGGAGGTGGAGAAGGCCTGGACGGATGGCCTCATCTCCGCCCAAGATTCGATCAAGTTTCCAAGCACGGAGCGGATCCCGAAGCCCCCGAGTGGTTACCGGGTAATGTTCCTCGCTTTCCTCCTCCGTGGTCTTTCTCTTCCTGCCCACGAGTTCCTTCGTGGGCTTCTCTTTGTTTACGGTGTGCAGCTTCACCAGCTCACACCTAACTCTCTTCTGCACATTGCGTGTTTCGTGACTCTTTGCGAGTCATTCTTGGGCATTGAGCCCCACTTTCTTCTCTGGAGGTCAATCTTTCGGCTCCGCCCCAACGTTACGTTGGCTAGAAAACCCGAACTGGGCGGAGCCGTTGTTTCTGTGCGCCCTGAAGCACAATACCTTGAATTTTCTATGGCCGCATCTGTCCAAGGGTGGAGGACCAAGTGGTTCTATATCAAGGACCGCAAATCCTCTCCTGAAGATGAATACGGCCTACCTCCTTTTGATGCTTCCCAGGAGGTAAAGAAATTGGCGTCGTGGGATATGCTCCCCTCAGATGCGGAAGTCGAAAAAATTCTTCCTCTTTTGTCTCGCATCAAGGCTTTAAAAGGAGGTCAAGGAGGCGCTTTGTCGGGTATTCAACTCATGGCGTTTTTCATTCAACATCGAGTTCAACCCCTACAACACCGTCTTACCAAATTTTGGAGTTACTCCGGCTTGGAAGATCCTACCCGCGTCTCTGAAGATCTAATATCGAAAGAAGATGTCGACAAGCGGGTCAGGAGTCTCACCAAGCTCACCAAGGATCATGCAGTTGCTGATTTGACTGCTGATTTCTTTGACTCCGTACACCCTCTTCCAGAGGTATATATCTGCTTACTTCTTTGCTTCTTGTTGTCAATTTTCGTGTTTCTCAAACTATGTTTTCTTTGTCCTTACTTACTCTAATAACGCATTCGTATGCAGGGACAGCAATTTCTCCTCTCGCGTCCCCCTCTTCCAGAGGCAGGGCCCCTTCCAGCTGATCTGGCCAGGTCTGTATCTGAAGCCCCCGAGGCTGATGATAATCAGGACGGAGATCATGCCAAAGAATCAGAAGAGGATACTAGTTCGTCGACATCGCTTCCTCCTGTGCGGCCTGAAGATACTGGCTTGGACAAGAAAACAAAACGAGTCGACAAATTTGCTTCTTTGAGTTCCTCTTTCCAACAAGCAGTTGCGGAGAAATCTCCTGTCTTGACAGAAGATATGGATCTCTTCGACCTCCTGGCGTCGTAAGTATTTTATTTGAGTTCTTCATTTGCATTATTCTTGTCTTGTTTCTGTAGTATGGCATATAACGTACTTTCTTCTTTATAGAGATGACGAAGAGCCGCCAAAAGATGATTCAACTGCTCCTTTGATGTCGCCAATGACCGCTGCCGAGACCCCTGAGCCAGTTGCCGCACCGAGGGTCACTAGGGCTTCTGTCAAGAAGGTTCCGGAAACTCGAAGCAACAAACGCTCAAAGAAGGCCAAGGAACCCGACGTTTCTCTTGAGGCCCATGCATCGACGGGTTCTCCCGACGATGTGAGCGACTCCTCTTGCTTTTCCTTTTCTTGTCTTTCCTTTGCATATACTTGTGCTCTTACACGTCCTTTCTCTTAGGCATTATTGAAGAGATTTGTCGCCTTAGGCACGGAATGTGCTGGATACCTGAGGGTTAAGAAAGCGTCCGAAGGTGCACTTTTGACGTCTAGTCACAACTTTTTCCTTGTACTTATACTTTGCTCTTATCTGACACGCTTGCCTCTTCTTCTAAAGTTGCTCTGGCGACGGCTAACGCTCGGATTGCGTCGCTGGAGGCGGAGCTCCGTGCTTCACAGAAAGCTTACGATGCTGCGGCCACTGCCAAGGCAAACGCTGAGAAGTCGCAGAAATCTGCGCTTGGTAAGGCGAAGAAAGCTGAAAAAGCTTTAGCTGATGCCAACAAGGATCACGCCCAGCGAGAGCAAGCCGTGGCGGAGCGTCTCCACACAATGTCCACTGCTGCTGAAAGTAAGTGTTTCGCCTTGTCTCCTATTTTCGACTTCTGTTGCACTGTTGTACGTGCTGACATCTTCCCCCTTCTTTTCTTGTCTACCTTCTTTGTGTCGTGCAGGATTTACCGGGGTATCTCCGTCGGCCCTGCAACCGGACGATGACCCTCTGATGACTGCGGTTAACCTACTCGAGGAAAACTGGATATCTATCCAGGAAACTTTCGAGTTAGTTAACCGCGTTCTATCATGACTGTTTGTCGGGTTGTGGCCGAAGAAAAGGGCAGCAGTTCCGAAGGATGACTTGAGTAATCTTGCCAAGTCCTTCGATACAACTGAAGACCCCACCCTCCAACTGAAAGGTCTTTCTATTAAGTGTGGCGCCGAGGGTGCTATCGCACTGTCCCTTGTGCATGGTACGGACTTCGACTGGGAGAGGGTGAGCACTCCCCATGGCCGCACCCGCGACAAGATGAAGGCTTTTTTCGAGAAGGCGAAGAAGTTGGCACCTGCAATGGTGATGCTTATTTCCCCTTCGGCATCCTCTGCGGCATCTGCTGCACCACCTCCAGCGGTGGAAGATCCAGTGCCGCCGTCGACTTCTGGCGAGGAATCTGCCGTGCCCTCTTCTGCCACGGAGCAAAATGCTGAGGTGGCGTAGACTCGGCTCTTTTGTATTTTCAAGTTTCTCATTTTGGAATGTAAAGACTTTTAGTTGCGTGCAACCCGAGAACTTTAGTCATAGGGTTGTGATCTCATGTAAATATATCTTCTTATGAAGTCCTGTGCTGCCTTTCTGAAATGTTTCTTCTTCCTCTTCTTTCGTTTTCAGTTGACGCATGTCGATGACCCTTTGACTTGCGGGCCTGCTCCTTTCTATGTCAATACGTTCAATTCGAGGATTCCATCGCCTCCTAGTCGATGCGATCAATGCGCAGAATATTCTTCAAGGATTTCTGACCTTGAGGTTTGCTTGACTTCAGCCAAACGCCAAGCTCAGATGGCGTTTGATAAAGCTAGCAAAACTTCTGCCCTGATGAAGCAGGTATCGATTCTTGGTGATGAAGTGTCTAGCTTGACGGCAAAGATTTTGCATCACGAAGAATGCAATTCTTTTATTCTTGGTATCATTGAATCCGCCTGTGAGATGTTGCGATGTAAGTTTCCTCTCGACTTATTTTCTTCGCTTTTTGCTCTACTGTTACTTTATGATATCCTTTGCCCTTATAGGCACTTGCTTGGATTTCGCTGCTGAAGATCGTCGGGTTACCGAGCGAAGTGCAGCTCTGGAAAAGATGTCCGCAGGTGTTGAAAATTTATGGTCTGATCCTCGACGCCGAAGCGCTATTGTATTGCTTCAGGACCGTGCCCAGCATATTGGCGAGGCAGTGGATGGCTGTAGGAGAGCTCTCGTTACTATGCACTCGGTCATGCTTCCTCGCAATCCTCTGCCTACTACTTTCCCACTTCTCCTTGACACTTTCAGATCCAGCCAGAGAATTCATCGGTTGATAGAGCTGAACTTAATGGCAGGTGCCAATTTTGCTCTTGGATGGATACGCAAGTGGAAACCAAGACTCAATTATAGTTCTATGTCGCTGAGCTACCCTCCAGGCGGAGCTAACCTTCGAGTGCACTTGGAGAGTACTCTGCAGCCTGCCCGACGAATTATAGCCAGGCTGTTGCAAGAAGATGTCGCGTTTTTTCGCGAGTTTCACTATTTAGACCCTTTGGGTGTAGATGATTCTGATAATCCGATGTTGTAATATATTTTTGTATGTGTGCAACGCGAGAGTATTTTATTTCGCGACTTCATGACGAAAATTTGTTCTTAGAGCGTTATCGTGCGTTTGCCGCATTTTCTCTTTGAAAGACTCATAAACTCGAATATGAGGAACATTTCATCTTCATTATACTTGTAATGTAAGATACATGGGGTAACCCAAGAGATCTGGCCTGTGACCTGTGTTCTGGATCTAGAGGGCATTGCCCCTGGTATAACTCGTGGCTTTTACAGCCTTACTGTTCTACTCTACTTTATTGTTTGTTGATGTTTTATGCCGTCACGGTTTTCCCTTCTTCTCCTGCGTCTTTGTCTTCTCCTGATGCTCCTACTCGTGGTTTCTTCGTTTTGGGCTCCGCAACGCATCCTTCGAGTAGCTTGACGCCCTCTGTAGTTGTGCTTTTTGCCTTCTCTGCATAGTTGGCTATCATGCGGAAGTTTTGTGCCATCTTGTGGAACTCCCTGTCGCAGAGATCTGAAACTTTGAAACTTCCTTTTACTGTAATTACTCCTCTAGGTCCTGGCATTTTGAGTACCAGATATGTATAATGGGGGACTGCCATAAATCGCGAAAACGCGGGTCGTCCGAGGATCACGTGATATTGAGATGGCCAGTCCATGACTTCAAAATCTAGCTTTTCTCTTCTGTAGTTTTGTCGGTTGCCGAAGCAAACGTTGAGTACTATTCGACCCAGTGGGTAATTGGCACTTCCTGGTACGATCCCATGGAAGGAGCAATCTGTTGGCTTCAGGAACTCTAGTGATATATGCATTGCTCGGAGTGTTTTTGCGTATATCAAGTTAATTCCACTTCCTGCGTCCATGAATATTCTGTCGACATCATACGCACCGATTTGAGCTTTGAGTACCAAAGGCGCGTTTCTCGGCCAAGGTACTGTTATAGGGTGGTCTTCTCTGTTGAACTCGATTGGTTGTTCTGACCAGTGCAGATACTCCGTTGCGGCTGGAGGTGAGATGACTGCTAGATTGACTTGTCGAGTTATACTCTTCTCTTCTTTATTCGACTTGGGCACAGGTTGTATCATTGCTGTGATGTGTCCTTTGGATGGAACATACCCGTCGTCGTCATCGTGTCCCTTATTTTGCTGGTCTTGTCCTTGAAGAGCTCCGTTGTTTCCTTGCTGATTTGTCGGAGGATTGTTGCTCCCTTCAAATCCTTGTCGCCTTGCTTCAATTTGCTTGTTTAGTGCTGCCTATTGTAGTTTTAAGAATGTTGTGCAGTCTTTCATTGCGTGCCTTGATACTCGCTTCCCATCGACGAACGCTGAGTGTATATGACAAGGTCCGTTGAGCATATCTTCTGGTGAAGGGTTGCATTCTCTGGATTCTTTTGCGGGGAATTTCTTATAGTCCTCTTTTCCGTAGCTTCGATATCCTGAACTTCTTCGATAGTTTCCTTGGTAGCTGTTGTCTTTGTATCCTGCGGCGACTTGGCTATGTGGGCCGTAGTTGTCGTAATTTCTGGACCGTCTCCTTTGACTTCCATATCTATTTCTTCTATCGCCTTCTGGGGATCGCGTCCGTTTGTTGTTGCATGCGTCTTCTCCATCTGCAAATCTGTTTGCTACATCCATGAGGTCTGACACTGTTTTCGGCTTGATTCTGCCCATCTCTTCGACTAGGTCTCTTCGCCTTAGTCCAATGATGAACGCATCTATTGCTCTTTCGTCCGAAACTTCGACTGCTAAATTTTTGATAAGACTCCATCTTTGGATGGATGCCCGCAGTGTTTCGTCTCGTTGCTGCATGCACGCTTTGACTTCTTCTATTGATGCTGGCCGCTTGTATGTCGACCTGAAGTTGCCTGTGAATTGCTTTGTGAGGTCTTCCCAGCTTCCAATGGTTTCTTTCTCTAGTTTGCTCAACCATGACCTTGCTGCTCCGGTGAGGTGTAGTTGCAAACTTTGCATTGCTGTTTCTTTGGTTCCGCCTAATATTTGCACTGCTTGGAGATAATCTGATAACCATGATTGTGGTTCCTGTGATCCGTCGTATTTTTGCTGATCATGATGTAACTTGAATCCCTTGGGAACTAGAGTGGTGCGAACCCTGCGGGTAAAGCACGATGCCCCCATTTCTTTTTCGTCGTCTTCATAGTCGCGTCTTTCATTTGGGGATCGCGACCTTTGGGTTCCACCGTGCTGTTTTGGTGATGGCGATCGAGATCGTTGCTTGCTGCTTCTGCGCCGAGGACTGTTGTGACGGCATGGTGACCTTGCTTTGTGCACCTCCTTGTGGTGATATGCTTCTTCTCATTTTGCTGATAACTTGTGGCCTACCATGTTGAGTCCGTTCAGTGCTGCTCTATGCATATGTTCTCTAGGATCTCCTAGACTTGGTCGAGTTGTAAGTAGATATGCTTGCACTGCTACTAGTGATGCTTCAGGGGTTTTTGGTAGGATGTTCCCCTGCTCGTCGACCGATAGGAAGGACGAGTCGAGGTTTTTGGAAATACTTTGCCTGTCGGAGTACTCGAGGTTGTCGTACCTTGAACCGTGTCGACGATTTTTCCTTGCGTTACTATATGACGCGTCGCTTCGTGCTTTTCGAGCAGCTTTGCTAGCTGCCATTGCTGAATCTTTTCTTTTTTGTATCTCTATTTTCTCCTTTGCTAGTTGCTTCGCCTGCTGCCTTAGGGTATAATGATACCCCAAAAGCATATCTTTGCTAGAATTTGATGGTATTGGCGTGCCGTGTTCTACGGCTTCTCTTATTATCCTCCATTCGTCGACTGATAGTCAAATTTTTTCCCTGGTTGCGAGGGATTCTGGTGTTTGCCCTTCTGCTAGGTGATTTGCTCCTCTGTCGATATTTGCTGGGTTTAGCACTGGATTGTCGTTTTCGTCGAATTCTTCTGAGTTATCTCCTATAATGGCGAGCACCTGGCATTGTTTGCCGATGTTACCCTTGAAGCTTGAGAAGATCGAGTTACTATCCTCAGAAAGCTCTAATCCAGTCTTCCATGTATCCGTTGACTTGTCTGCAATATCGTCGAGGAAGATCATGAGATCTTCGAGTTGGACTCCTGCGTCAAAATTTTCCTTTTCTTCGTTGTCCTCTGCGATCTTTCCTTTTTGCACTTCCTCTGGGCTGACCGGCGAGTTTACCTCGCTGGAAGAGCCTTCAAAATATTCCATCATTGCTTTTGTTTTGGGCTCACTTGCCGATGGATCTTGTTTCGTCGGATCTGAAAGGCGAGATGAACCCGACGGTCCGATGAGGATGTTTAAATTTCCGATTGTCAACTCCATCTCTTGATTTTCATCGACTTTTGTACTGCTGTTGGCTAAAAGCGAAAAAGCCGTCGAATTCATGATTCCAACGCCCAAGATCCCCACGGTCGGCGCCAATTGACGAGGGGTTAACTCGACAAATGCCCTAGATGAAGGACTTAGGATCGGGGAGATAGGGCGCTGGATGAACTCGAAGGTAAGGTTAGTCGAAAATAGGTATGCGTAGAAAGTAAACTTGGGTGTTCAACCTGGCTTGTTTTTCAATCTGGCCTACACCGTCCCCTCCTGGCCCCTATATATAGATGGCCAGGTCTCGAGGATCGGGTAGGGTCCTGATGTCTACGCACTTCTATTCTTGTAGACACTTGTTGGGCCTCCAAGTGCAGAGGTTTGTAGAACAGCAGCAAGTTTCCCTTAAGTGGATCACCCAAGGTTTATCGAACTCAGGAAGGTTAGAGGTCAAAGCTATCCCTCTCAAACAACCCTGCAATTACGATACAGAAAGTCTCTTGTGTCCCCAACACACCCAATACACTTGTCAGATGTATAGGTGCACTAGTTCGGCGAAGAGATAGTGAAATACAAGTGGTATATATGATTATAAGTAGCAAATGTGATTTAAAGTAAATATCGCTGCAAGCAAACAAGTAACAAAATAGCAAGTAAACGATATGCAAAGCTTGGAAACAAGGCCTAGGGATCATACTTTCACTAGTGGACACACTCCCAACAATATAACATGAACGAACAAGTAACTTCTCTTGCTAAGGTACTCTAAATTACTCTCCTATTGAATAACACTAATCACTGTGTAGTGGCTACGGAAGCACCCCTTAAAGTTCATCAAATACTTGACAAACACCACTCATAGAGATAAACAAATCAGATCACAATTCAAGATAGAAATCATTGCAACTTAGACCAAGTACTAACACGGTGCACACACTCACACCTTTACACCATGAAAGGAGGAATAAATCACTCAAACTATCATAGCAATAATTATTCTCATAATCCACAAGGGATCACAATCGTAGCCTAAACCAAGTACCACCATGATGCACGCACTGTCACCGTTACACCATAACAGGAGGAATAGATTACTTTAATAATATCACTAGAGTACACAAAATATCTGAATAATAACATGTACTTGTTCAACATGATACAAAGCTCACGATCACATAAAGATCACATCATGGGAGAGAGAGGTGAACCACATAGCTACTGGTAGAGCCCTCAGCCCCGGGGATGAACTACTCCCTCCTCATCATAGGAGACAGCAAGGTTGATGGAGATGGCGGTGAGGTCGATGGAGACGGCGAAGACGGCGATGGAGACCGATGGAGATGGCTCCGGGGGCACTTCCCCGTCCCGGCAGGGTGCCGGAACAGAGACTTCTGTCCCCCGAAATTCGTCGGTGGCGGCGGCGGAGCTACGGAACTCTTTCTGGAAATCTGATCGGGCCCTTAGGTTTTTCCGTCCCGAGGCTTCTTATAGGCGAAGGGGCGATGTCAGAGGGCTGCCAGGGCTTCCTCACACAGGGGTGGCGCGGCCAGGGCCTGGTCCGCGCCAGCCCCTTGTGAGGGAGGCCTCTGGCCCCTCTCCTTCCTCTCTTCGGATGTTTGGATGCTCCCGGGAAAAATAAGACTTCTGGCTTTTGTTTCGTCCAATTCCGAGAATATTTCCTGTGTATCACTTCTGAAACCAAAAACAGCAGAAAACAGGGAACTGGCACTGTGGCACTTCGTTAATAGGTTAGTTCCGGAAAGCGTATAAAAATGCCACTAAGTGTAACGAAACAATAGGCAAATGGTGTAAAAACAAGCATGGAGCATCAAAAATTATAGATACGTTTGAGACGTATCAAGCATCCCCAAGCTTAACTCCTGCTCGTCCTCGAGTAGGTAAGTGATAACAAAAGAATAATTTTTGAGGTGACATGCACCTACACAATCTTGATCATATATATAAGCATTGATGAGCTGGGATCAATAGAACTTAAAACATGGGCATGAAGATATAATCATGACAATAAGAACTTAGCAACCATGTTGTAAACATGCAAATGAACACAAACAAAAGATCATGATAATGAAACAATGAAAGTCAAACGTGTGTTCAAATCATAAGGAAAAACATACAAATGGTTTTCAGCTTGTCCTTCATGGAGAGCAAAACATAAATGCATAGGACACCTCAAAGTTTAAGAGGGCGACTAGATACAAGTAATTTAAGAACAAGTGAAACCAACAATATGAGTCAATCAATGAACCTTGGGACAATGCATATCACACTAAGAATGACAACTATGCTCTCTTAATGGTGCATAAAGAAAGAAGGTGGTGACTCAACATAAAAGTAAAAGAAAGGCCCTTCGCAGAGGGAAGCAGTGATTGCAAGTTTTATAACCTTCAAAAATTATGGTACTTACCGGCTTTGAGCTCTCATTGCCCCCATCATAAGCATCTTGAATGGTTAAAGTTAATGCGAGAACAATTATGATGCATATGCTTGACAAATCATAAGTTGAAAACCTCGTGTCCCGTGAATACGAGTACCCAAACCATGCTAATTTACTTAGAGTCCCAAGCAAGGCTCTTGTCATTGTAAGTATATGCATATCATTGAGAACCGCCAATGGGGTACCTCCGTGCCCGATGACATGGAACAAGCCCACACCAAAATGACAGGACAAGCAGACAATGAACACCTCGACATCTCTTTTATTTGCTATATTGTTTAGCTTTTTATTGTGAGATGCGTCGTCGAATGTTCACCATGGGTATGCTGCAAATTTCCACCATGAATTATGCATGGCTTAGATTGGCGGCCCGGCGTTTCCCTAACACATATAAAAACTCCATGATCCTCACAAGATTCCCAATTCATTTCACACAGCGGGCATCCATAAACAAAAGATCACGATATCAACTCAAAAAGAAGTGCAATGTTGAAAGCTTGCCCCATGACAGCATGGCTGGGCTAGAATCCAACTTACAACTTGCAAGCATAACAACTCAGCATAAAAGACCACAATGTCAAATTTTTAGGAACAGGAAAAGTAAAGTGTGCCTTCCGGTTCGTGAGAGCTTTACTGACCGAATTTCGCATAACACTGGTAAGAGTTTAATTTGAAGAGAATATAAAAGCAAGTCAAATTTACTTGGAATAGCAAATTGCTAGTAGGTATGTATGGTGGACACAATGGTAAACTTGGCTTTTAGGAGTTGGATGCACGAGTAGAGCTCATACTCAGTACAAGGCGAGGGCTAGCAAAAGACTGGGAGCGACCAACTAAGAGAGCAATAATGGCCATAATCATGCAAAGCGACAAAGCGACATTAAAAGAAGCATACGATGGCATCAAAAGTCAAAAACTAAATGATCATGAAGGCTAATGGCGACTTTGTAAGAGTCTAACATGTGTGAGCATGCGCCAAGTCAACCCAAATAAAGCATCAAGGAGAAAACCAAAATAATGCTTCCATACAATAAAAACAACGCATGATTTTTTCAAAGGCTCATTAAGCAATCTCAGTTATTTGAGACAAGTCATGCTACAGCAAAACCACTAAGCATACTATCAAAAAGACATCAAGCACGACATGAAAAAGCCTAAGCCGCAGTCTACACAAGCTCCTTCTTGTACCACTATTTTGCACAAAGCTTTTTATCTTTTCCAACACCATTTGAAATTTTTATAAACACCTCTTTTGATGAAAACCAATGAAGACCAGAGGCAAAAATACACCTTGATGAAAAGATATGGCAAGATCTGAACGCAAATCAAGGCGAAAACGAAAACCAAAAGCAGTAGCAGAAAAAGAAGAACACTCGGTGAACGATAAGAGTGAAAAACTGAGTGTTCTTGGCAAATGAAAATGAGTTCATCTCCTCCAAAAGAAACATGATGTGATCTAACCATTTATTGCAGCAAACAAAACTAAACCAACTAAGAAAACTAAAACAACTGACGCTCCAAGAAAAACACATAGTGCATGAAGCAATAAAAATATAGTGTCTTGAAAGGTGACCTGATTTTTGCCGATGAAGAAGGGGTGCCTCGGGGGCATCCCCAAGCTTTGACGCTTGTACTTCTTGGATATTTCTTGGGGTGATGCATGGGCATCCCCAATCTTGAGCTTTTGTCCATTCTTCAACTCATCTCATCATTCTCCAATCCCTACACTTGAAAACTTCCTTCATACAAAACTAAACACAATTCTATTAGCAACATTAGTGTAAGCATAAAATATATTCAACCTCTTTTAGCTTCAGGTTTCAACCCAAAACCACCACATATAAAGTATATACTACTGTAGCAACTTCCACAAGAGTTCTATGATAAAAAAGAACTCAAAAGAAAGCGATAAAGTGGCAAAAACAAATATTGGCAGAAATCTGTCAAAACTGAACAGCTGACAAAGGTCGAATTTTTGAGGGATTTTCTGTTGCTCAAATCAAAAAGTGTTCAACTAACGAAAGTTTGGATATAACCTGGGGCATATGCACAAGAAATCGCAGGTCCAAAAGATATACAGAGAATTTATACGAATTTTTACGGTGCAGCACCGAAAACAGTTTCAGGACAGCAACATCCCCAAATCTTTACCTCACTCAAATTAGAGGCTTCTCTTGGCACAAAAACGAAATAAAAAGGATAAGGAGCGGTTATTACAGTAGTAATAACTTCTAAGACTCAAATAAAAGAAAAGATACTGAAAATAAACAATGGGTTATCTCCCAAGAGTGCTTTTCTTTAACGCCTTTGAGCTAGGCGCAGTAATTTGCACAGATGCTCATGTGGGCGCCATATAAGAGCTTGAGGCAAAGGCGCCATATAGGAACTTAAAGCAATAGAGAGCATCAAAAAGCAAATGTGAAAGACATTTATATCTGAACCACTTCCTATGCATAGGAATCTTGTAAGAAAATAAATCAACGAGGCACATAGTAGCAAGCATGGATAGATAAAATAAGTGCCACTGCAAGATTTGCAACATAAAGAGGGGAAACTTAATATTGTTGAGATCCATCAAACCATATTTCCCTCTCTCATAATAACTTTTAGTAGCATCATGAATAGAATTAACAACATAACTATCACATAAAACATCCCTATCATGAGCCACATGCATAAAAGAATTAATATTCACCACAGGAACAATAGTAGTAGGAGCAAATTCAATAGAATAATTATTCTCATCACCATAATCATCATAAATAGGAGGCATATTGTAATCATAACTAATTTTCTCCTCAAAAGTAGGTGAACTGAAAATATTATACTCATCATCACAAGCTAGAGAACTACTATGTCGCAAAGCATACTCATCAAACATATCATCATAAGAAGGAACATCACATATGGGAGATAAAATATCATCAGAGAAAACTTTCTCCACTAAAGCTGGGGAACTAAAAATATCATGCTTAACAAAACCAGCTTCCCCAAGCTTAGACTTTTCTATAGCATTATCAACAACGGTGTTCAAAGCATTCATACTAACAACACTATTAGCATGCAAATTAAGCTCCAAAGGTTTTTCAATTTTCTCTTCAAACACTTCATATCTAAACTCAGGAAAAAGACTACAGAACTCATTTTCCATTAAGCCTAACTAGTGAAAATAAAAACAAGAAACAAAAAGATGTAATTGCAGAATCTAAAGGAAATAACTCCGAGCACTCACACAGGAGGATGCGAGTACCTTTTACCTTACCTCCCCGGCAACGGCGCCAGAAAAGAGCTTGATGTCTACGCACTTCTATTCTTGTAGACACTTGTTGGGCCTCCAAGTGCAGAGGTTTGTAGAACAGCAGCAAGTTTCCCTTAAGTGGATCACCCAAGGTTTATCGAACTCAGGAAGGTTAGAGGTCAAAGCTATCCCTCTCAAACAACCCTGCAATTACGATACAGAAAGTCTCTTGTGTCCCCAACACACCCAATACACTTGTCAGATGTATAGGTGCACTAGTTCGGCGAAGAGATAGTGAAATACAAGTGGTATATATGATTATAAGTAGCAAATGTGATTTAAAGTAAATATCGCTGCAAGCAAACAAGTAACAAAATAGCAAGTAAACGATATGCAAAGCTTGGAAACAAGGCCTAGGGATCATACTTTCACTAGTGGACACACTCCCAACAATATAACATGAACGAACAAGTAACTTCTCTTGCTAAGGTACTCTAAATTACTCTCCTATTGAATAACACTAATCACTGTGTAGTGGCTACGGAAGCACCCCTTAAAGTTCATCAAATACTTGACAAACACCACTCATAGAGATAAACAAATCAGATCACAATTCAAGATAGAAATCATTGCAACTTAGACCAAGTACTAACACGGTGCACACACTCACACCTTTACACCATGAAAGGAGGAATAAATCACTCAAACTATCATAGCAATAATTATTCTCATAATCCACAAGGGATCACAATCGTAGCCTAAACCAAGTACCACCATGATGCACGCACTGTCACCGTTACACCATAACAGGAGGAATAGATTACTTTAATAATATCACTAGAGTACACAAAATATCTGAATAATAACATGTACTTGTTCAACATGATACAAAGCTCACGATCACATAAAGATCACATCATGGGAGAGAGAGGTGAACCACATAGCTACCGGTAGAGCCCTCAGCCCCGGGGATGAACTACTCCCTCCTCATCATAGGAGACAGCAAGGTTGATGGAGATGGCGGTGAGGTCGATGGAGACGGCGAAGACGGCGATGGAGACCGATGGAGATGGCTCCGGGGGCACTTCCCCGTCCCGGCAGGGTGCCGGAACAGAGACTTCTGTCCCCCGAAATTCGTCGGTGGCGGCGGCGGAGCTACGGAACTCTTTCTGGAAATCTGATCGGGCCCTTAGGTTTTTCCGTCCTGAGGCTTCTTATAGGCGAAGGGGCGATGTCAGAGGGCTGCCAGGGCTTCCTCACACAGGGGTGGCGCGGCCAGGGCCTGGGCCGCGCCAGCCCCTTGTGAGGGAGGCCTCTGGCCCCTCTCCTTCCTCTCTTCGGATGTTTGGATGCTCCCGAGAAAAATAAGACTTCTGGCTTTTGTTTCGTCCAATTCCGAGAATATTTCCTGTGTATCACTTCTGAAACCAAAAACAGCAGAAAACAGGGAACTGGCACTGTGGCACTTCGTTAATAGGTTAGTTCCGGAAAGCGTATAAAAATGCCACTAAGTGTAACGAAACAATAGGCAAATGGTGTAAAAACAAGCATGGAGCATCAAAAATTATAGATACGTTTGAGACGTATCAGGTCCGACACAGATTACAATATCGATATACGATAGAAACTCGTAATCGACTATCATTACAATTGGGCCTAGCTATACGGGCCTCAGGGGTACTCAACTAACGGGCTCTATTAACTATACCCTTGTCAATCCTATTCAATCACTTTGTAGGTTGCATAAATGCTTATATCATTGCATGTTTTTATATTGATATGCCTCTTGTAGCAATTATATTGTTGGCTCATGCTCCATGAGTCAATTTGATATCATCCTTCGAGATGACCCCCTTTTTAACACCTATCATTTAACCTTGTAGTAGAGGCTTGTTGACTAGCAACAAAGCCCTTGGAAGACTTTTAGTGGAGCCAAAAACTCTAGGATGGGAACACTCAAAGAAAAGTTTCGAAAATGTCTTCGAAAACCTTGGAGTAGTACTTACTCCACTGAAATGTTTTCAAAAATGGTTTTGGACAAAAAGGAGTTGGGCATGGAGGAAAAAGGTGTGGTGGTTTTCAAAGGAAAAGACATTGGTGATTATGTACTCACCTGGGGCAATTAACCTGTGCAACCACATTACCCCGGTATGGGACGGGGCTTAGTCCGAAGTTTATCTACCTTAGTGCGGGGAGCCTCTTACTATATAAGGGTTCGTAGGACCCTGGAATCCAGGTTGTCGCAAGTGGTGGGAAACAATGTAGCGGGCCCACCAATAGGCTACCTGTCCGAAAGACACTTGGGTTTCTCCCGCCGTGGCACTGGAACTACGCTCGGCAGAGGTAGATGACCAGGGTTTGCTGGGGATGTATACTCCACAGGGTAGGCGCCCGTACTAAGGTGGATAGGCAGAAGGCTATGATCAATTATCCGAACCCCGCATACTTGTGTATGATGGTCCGTGGTGGTATCCCAGCGGATTTATCAGATGGTGTGGGTAAAGTGTACAACCTCTGCAGAGTGTAAATCTATTCGAATAGCCGAGTCCTCGGTCATGGACGGTTGAACTGGCTGTTGCATAACCCAATGTCAAGTTTTGGTTTTACAAAAGTGTTTTCGGGAAAGAAGGAGAATGGTGCCGGTTCGGAGTACTCGGAGGGTACTACCGTGGCACGGATGTGGTTCTGTGGTGACCCAGCATACCACTGCATGTGTAGTATGCAAGTCATTGACATAACACCAATGAAACACCATCTCACTAGTATTACATCGATCAGAGTGGTACAACAGAAACATCGCAGGTCCAAGGTAGGTGCATAGGATTACGAATTTCATCATACAGAAGATCTTCAGAACCTCCTCAACAGGTAGAGGTTTAGTCCCGGCGACTACAAACGAGAATAATACATTGAAGACTAAGCTAGAGCTACACTAATGCAGTTGGCTTTCTACAGAACTACTCTAGCTACTTAGGTTCTAGGATTAGGGAATTGAGTCCCTTCTATTCCTATTCTAGTTTTCCACCAAGCTTGGCGTAGTCGTTGACTTCATTGATAGTTCTAACATTGATAGAAGGCTTCATCTTCATCTTCAGTGTCTCGAGGTTGCCTCCTTGTGTTGCCTCCAATCTAAGCAAGGGTTACGAGGGAGTGGGGGTGAGTAACGAGCGTTACCCAGCAAGTTCATGTAAGGAATAAGGTGTTTTATGCACTATCTACAGCCTTAGACCCAAGAGTCGTTTGGCAATGCAAGTTTTTGTAAACATTTCTTCAAAAGGTTGCTTTTATTCAAAAGAACTATATCTGTCAGCCTTCACAGGTTGATTAGAGCTTCGATGGGCTCCTTTCCTGCCGCATTCGCAGCTCCTTCCCGGAACAGGGAGTATCCAGATACTTTCTTACACTCTGCAGAGGTGGTCACTTGTACCCATGAGAGATCAAATCCTTGCTGCACAACCGAGCCACGAGCTTCGTCCACACTTCCTTGGTGTGGGGCCCAGTCAATGATCCAAGCCAATCATTGTTCTTCTCCGCGACCCTGCAGACCCACCCTTTTGTAAGTCCATCCATCTACTATACCACATATGCCGACCGATTGGCGCACTGGTCCTCCCCCTTTACACTATGGACGACCCCATAGGTAGACCAGCCCGGACCCCGGTGCCCGCTCCTATGCAATATGGGTAGACCGACCCGGATGACTCTTACAATCCATCATAGATCAATTAGCCAATTTGTCCCCCCTATACTATAGGCAGCCCGGCAGGAAACACATTTCCCCCCTTTGCACTATAGTAGCCCGCGCAAGACAACACTCGACTACTGATCCGTTGGCATGCGAGAGGAAAAAGATACAGCTGACTTCTCTGTCCCATTCCAGATCTCATGGTTGATCGTAATTTACGGCGCTAGAATCACTGGCGACATTGGTTGTTAAGTCCTAGGGTTCACTTTCCCGAACAAATGGAACCTCCACCACAACAATCACTCCATGGTTCTATTTGCCAGCCATCCTAGGTTACCACCACTCGGGTCGATAACCAGCTAATCATATTAATTATGAAAAGAGAACCTTTTGCTTTTCAATGTAGTAATAGTCATACCACTGGTATATTTGCAAGTAATTTGCTAAAAGTAATCAAGAGATATGAGCAAGAGTGAACTTGCCTTTCTGACTACAAGATTATGCGAGTCAGGGTCTTCGATACGATAGAAATCCCAATTCTGAAATAGCAATCATCATCTGATAGGGATGATGTTAGAAATCTGCAGCATGATATGCATAAGATATGATATGCATTGATCTAAGCGTACCCTAACCCCGATGATTTGTTATAATTGAATTATGGTGATTTATTTATGATGTGTTACACTTTTAAATCACACCATAACATGGTTGTTAAGCATTTAGGTTAGATCACTATCAGGTGCAATCTATTATATTATTAAAAAAACTAACAATCAATGGTGGAGATTTTTCAACGCTAAAACGTGGACATTCAATGATGGAGATTTAATAGGCATGTCTAGAGTTTAGAAAGTACACGTGCGGTAGAGATTTTACACGCACGACTTAGAGTTTACAAAGTACACATGTGGAGAAGACTAGAGTTTAGAAAGTACACGTGTGAGATTTAAAAAGCACGTAGAACCAACGCATATATTAAGTTGATGTAAAAAAAAGTGCATCGCTTGGGCAGCTCGCTAGATCGAATCTTGCCTAAAACTCTCGCTTGCATCCGCAAGTCGACGGAACAGGCAAATTGGCGGAACAGCAGATTAAAGGCAGGCCTCACGATCAGTCGATCAGCTTCAAGCAAATCGCTTGCATCCGCAAGTAGATGGAACAGGCAAATCGACGGAACAACAGATTAAAGGCAGGCCTCGCGATCAGCTTCAAGCAATTCGCTTGCATCGGCAAACCGAAGGAACAACAGGCCAGCAGGACACAATCAGATCAAAGGCAGACCGCGGCATCGGCTTCAAGCAAATTGCTTGCGTCGGCAAAACGACGGAACAACAGGCCAGCAGGACACCAGCAGATCAAAGGCACGCCATTAACTTCATGCAACAACTGCAATCTTCAAGTAACCTCATCAACTTAAAGACAATCGCTTGCATCGTCAAATCAATGAAGCAACAGCCTGGCAGGACGCCAGCAGATCAAAGGCACACAATTAACTTTAGGAAACAACTGCAATCTCCAGGTAACCATTGTAGTCTTCGTGTTTGTTTACATCTTCTCAACCAACATGTATTTTCTTATGAATAACCTGTGTTCATGTCATTGATTGATTAGATAGATCACTCATGGGCAAAACATATCTATGAAAAGCAATCACGACAAAGCTAAGATCAGAGGGAAAGATAGTGCTTGCCGTAGCATCATGTGGAATTGCAGCACTGCTTCTCCAAAGTGGAAGGACAGCACACTCAAGGTTCTGCATTAAAATGAATATCACCGAAGAATCAACATGTGAAGACCTCACTTATACTGTGGGATGAAGCTCCTATGGGAAACAAAACTTGCTTCGAGGCACTAGATTAAAGCCTAGATATTCTGAGGTTCATAAACAAAAGCAGCAATGATAAAACATTTGGTGGCCTGACGTTGGTATTGGGAGGTGATTTTAGACAAATCTTATCAGTTATTACAAAGGGGAGGAGAGAGCAGATAGGTAATGCTTCAATCAGAAGGTCATACCTATGGAAGCACGTCAAAATATTTGAGCTAACATAGAACATGCATCTGAAGTGTTTGCCAGATGATCCGATACAAAAACAAAAGGTCGCTGAATTTGTAGAGTGGATACTATAAATAGGAGACGAAAAAAAAGATGAAGGAGAGGATTGGAAAGAGCAATACTATGTCCATGGAAAGAAATAGTCAGGGAAATAAACGTGAGCGCTACTTCCTAGAAGAAAGAGCAATAATTATGTCCATGGAATGAAACAGTCGGGGAAATAAACGAGCACATAACGAGTCAAATACAAGATGAAGAGGTGACATACCTAAACCTTGATACAGTATACAAGGAAACAATGAACAACATCAGAATGGAAAACATGTGTCCTTTCCTCAACAACTTCAAGCTCCCAGGAATTCCAGACCATCAGCTAAAACAGAAGGTAGGTTTGGCGGTGATGCTCCTATGCAACATCAACCAAACTACAGGTTTATGCAATGGTGTGAGAATCACAAGATCACATCTTGGAAACAAGTACATCGAGGCAGAAGTGATTACTGGAACGCACGTTGGCGTATGTATCCCTTGGATCATCATGTCACCCAGCCTATCAAAATGGCCGTTTGTGCTGAAAGGAAGGCAACATCCATTATCAGTCTGCTTTACAATGACCAAAAGTAAGAGCCAATGTCAATACTGAAACAACGTAGGAATATATTTGAATAAGCAAAGTATACTGCCCTGGAAAATTATACTCCCCCCGTTTTAATAAATAAGGCTTATATTTTCTTTGAAAAGTAAAGCTAAGTAAACTTTGACCATACTTTTAGAAAAACTATCAAGAACTATAATATTACACATATATCAAATGAAAATATATTTCATGTTGTATCTAGCGATATTGATTTTGCATTGTGCATTATTTTGATTCATTCTAAGAACTTGGTCAAAATTTACTTTGTTTGACTTCTCTAAAAAATACAAGCCTTCTTCTTTAGAACAGAGGTAGTATGTGGAATTATCAAGAGCCACAAACAAAGAAGGATTGAAGCTGCTGATGGATGACAATAAGTGTCTAAGTGAAGGTAGCGCATAGAATATTGTTTATAAAGAGATATTCTAATTTACAGAGGAGTATCAGACATTTACAATTATGTGTCATGAAGTGGAGCTCTGATCGATAACACAGATTAAACATGCCCATAAATGGGAAAATAAAATTGTAAGTAGGACATATAATATTTTAGTTCATCATAACCTGTTCCTACTTGCTTACCATGCTTCACATGTACTTCATGGACATGATTCTTTCCATAGCTACATACATGTCTCTTACATGTTACGACAAAAAGTTCATATTTAAATGGTAGTTGCCAAAAATATCGGAAACAAAATGTAGATGGGAGCTTGAAAGTTTCAGTTCAGCTAAGCATGTTCCTGCTTGCTTCAATTATACTTCTTGGACGTGATTCAGTTTATATGGCTATAAACATCTATATTTGATCTTAATTTTAGATAGCAAGTATGCCAACAATGTAATCAGAAACTGGATGCTCCTGTTGACGAGGGGTTAACTCGACAAATGCCCTAGATGAAGGACTTAGGATCGGGGAGATAGGGCGCTGGATGAACTCGAAGGTAAGGTTAGTCGAAAATAGGTATGCGTAGAAAGTAAACTTGGGTGTTCAACCTGGCTTGTTTTTCAATCTGCCCTACACCGTCCCCTCCTGGCCCCTATATATAGATGGCCAGGTCTCGAGGATCGGGTAGGGTCCGACACAGATTACAATATCGATATACGATAGAAACTCGTATTTGACTATCATTACAATTGGGCCTAGCTATACGGGCCTCAGGGGTACTCAACTAACGGGCTCTATTAACTATACCCTTGTCAGTAGCCCCTGAGATTCTACCAGAATTGTAGATTCGGGTTGAATCTCTAATCTTTAAATCTTCGACTTGATCAATTCTTCGACTTCTTCTTATCTTCGAATCTTCGACTTAGTCTTTCGACTTATTTTCATGATATTCTTTCGCAAGGGGTTTTGATGAACAAGCCTGACAACTCTGACGGATCAAGAGGTCAGTTAACTGCCGGAACAGATACTTGTCACCTACTTCAAATTCAATCCCCTTGGACTTGAATTCGGGATACCGGTCAAACCCACTCTTTTGCCGCATTTAGGACTTACAAAGAATGAATCCCAGTGATTCTCAGGGTACCCAGTGCGTCCACCAGGATTTTCTTCGCGTCGTAGACACGGATACATACCAGCAGAGCGCATCCATGTGCGTATACCAGGCCACACAGGACGGATCCCGGGGTCTTACCTTCGTGACAAGTCACGGCATTCGAGTTGCGTTGCGATAACGCAACTCGAGAATCTTATGTCGCAGTCAAATTTTGACTGAAAATATTCGGGTTTTAACAACCATAAAACTCGCTCCCGATGGGAGTAACACTCCTGCACTTCTCCAACTTTAATGCTTTACCAAGAAATATCATCGGGTGCGCGCTCAGCGCTCCCGATGGGAGTAGCCCCCGAGGCTATAGTCGAAAAAGACTTTTTCGAGTATAGGCTCAAAATATAGCGTAGTCCATCATACTTCAACTCGAGATACTTCAACTTCGAGATACTTTTAAGAACATCTTGTCGTCGAATACTAATCCACTACTTCAGAGAGAAGTTATATTCACCATTCTTGAAAATAGTAGCCCCCATGGCTATAATCGAAACTCCTTCGTATACAGTCTTGTGCATCTATTTTGCACTTGTCGGCGCCATCTTTTCTTCTTTCTTATATTATCTTCTTTATGACATCAATGAGTACGTCACTCTGTACCATTGCGAACCGTTGCATGGGCAGTACTGTAAATTTCTTAACTTTTGACCGTTAGTGGGCTTACCGTTTCCTATCTTTGCGCCACGTCTCAGCCCACGATCCTTCTCCCAGAAGATATATAAGGGGGATCGTGGGGAATCTTACTGTTTACCAGCTCTTTCTCTCCGCCACCGCCGCCATTGTCGCTCTTGCTTCCTTCTCCTTTCGTGCATAGCCCCCAGGCATAGATCTGATAGATGCGCGTGAAGCACCTAGCGAGCAAGAACGCCATGGCCAAAGGAAAATCGAACGCTGCGACCAGCTGGGTGACCTCTTCCATCACGGAGAAGGAGGTGGAGAAGGCCCAGACGGACAGCCTCATCTCCGCCCAAGATTCGATCAAGTTTCCAAGCATGGAGCGGATCCCGAAGCCCCCGAGTGGTTACCGGGTAATGTTCCTTGCTTTCCTCCTCCGTGGTCTTTCTCTTCCTGCCCACGAGTTCCTTCGTGGGCTTCTCTTTGTTTACGGTGTGCAGCTTCACCAGCTCACACCTAACTCTCTTCTGCACATTGCGTGTTTCGTGACTCTTTGTGAGTCATTCTTGGGAATTGAGCCCCACTTTCTTCTCTGGAGGTCAATCTTTCGGCTCCGCCCCAACGTTGCGTTGGCTAGAAAACCCGAACTGGGTGGAGCCGTTGTTTCTGTGCGCCCTGAAGCACAATACCTTGAATTTTCTATGGCCGCATCTGTCCAAGGGTGGAGGACCAAGTGGTTCTATATCAAGGACCGCAAATCCTCTCCTGAAGATGAATATGGCCTACCTCCTTTTGATGCTTCCCAAGAGATAAAGAAATTGGCGTCGTGGGATATGCTCCCCTCAGATGCGGAAGTCGAAAAAATTCTTCCTCTTTTGTCTCGCATCAAGGCTTTAAAAGGAGGTCAAGGAGGCGCTTTGTCGGGTATTCAACTCATGGCATTTTTCATTCAACGTCGAGTTCAACCCCTACAACACTGTCTTACCAAATTTTGGAGTTACTCCGGCTTGGAAGATCCTACCCGCGTCTCTGAAGATCTGATATCGAAAGAAGATGTTGACAAGCGGGCCAGGAGTCTCACCAAGCTCACCAAGGATCATGCAGTTGCTGATTTGACTGCTGATTTCTTTGACTCCGTACACCCTCTTCCTGAGGTATATATCTGCTTACTTCTTTGCTTCTTGTTGTCGATTTTCGTGTCTCTCAAACTATGTTTTCTTTGTCCTTACTTACTCTAATAACGCATTCGCGTGCAGGGACAGCAATTTCTCCTCTCGCGCCCCCCCTCTTCCAGAGGCAGGGCCCCTTCCGGCTGATCTGGCCAGGTCTGTATCTGAAGCCCCCGAGGCTGATGATAATCAGGACGGAGATGATGCCGAAGAATCAGAAGAGGATACTAGTTCGTCAACATCGCTTCCTCCTGTGTGGCCTAAAGATACTGGCTTGGACAAGAAAAGAAAACGAGTCGACGAATTTGCTTCTTTGAGTTCCTATTTCCAACAAGCAGTTGCGGAGAAATCTCTGTCTTGACAGAAGATATGGATCTCTTTGACCTCCTAGCGTCGTAAGTATTTTATTTGAGTTCTTCATTTGCATTATTCTTGTCTTGTTTCTGTAGTATGGCATATAACGTACTTTCTTCTTTATAGAGATGACGAAGAGCCGCCAAAAGATGATTCAACTGCTCCTTTGATGTCGCCAATGACCGCTGCCAAGCCCCCTGAGCCAGTTGCCGCACCGAGGGTCACCAGGGCTTCTGTCAAGAAGGTTCCGGAAACTCGAAGCAACAAATGCTCAAAGAAGGCCAAGGAACCCGACGTTTCTCTTGAGGCCCATGCATCGACGGGTTCTCCCGACGATGTGAGCGACTCCTCTTGCTTTTCCTTTTCTTGTCTTTCCTTTGCATATACTTGTGCTCTTACACGTCCTTTCTCTTAGGCATTATTGAAGAGATTTATCGCCTTAGGCACGGAATGTGCTGGATACCTGAGGGTTGCAAAAGCGTCCGAAGGTGCACTTTTGACGTCTAGTCACAACTTTTTCCTTGTACTTATACTTTGCTCTTATCTGACACGCTTGCCTCTTCTTCTAAAGTTGCTCTGGCGACGGCTAACGCTCGGATTGCGTCGCTGGAGGCGGAGCTCCGTGCTTCACAGAAAGCTTACGATGCTGCGGCCACTGCCAAGGCAAACGCTGAGAAGTCGCAGAAATCTGTGCTTGGTAAGGTGAAGAAAGCTGAAAAAGCTTTAGCTGATGCCAACAAGGATCACGCCCAGCGAGAGCAAGCCGTGGCGGAGCGTCTCCACACAATATCCACTGCTGCTGAAAGTAAGTGTTTCGCCTTGTCTCCTATTTTTGACTTCTGTTGCACTGTTGTACGTGCTGACATCTTCCCCCTTCTTTTCTTGTCTACCTTCTTTGTGTCGTGCAGGATTTACCGGGGTATCTCCGTCGGCCCTGCAACCGGACGATGACCCTCTGATGACTGCGGTTAACCTACACGAGGAAAACTGGATATCTATCCAGGAAACTTTCGAGTTAGTTAACCGCGTTCTATCACGACTGTTTGTCGGGTTGTGGCCAAAGAAAAGGGCAGCAGTTCTGAAGGATGACTTGAGTAATCTTGCCAAGTCCTTCGATACAACTGAAGACCCCACCCTCCAACTGAAAGGGCTTTCTATTAAGCGTGGCGCCGAGGGTGCTATCGCACTGTCCCTTGCGCATGGTATGGACTTCGACTGGGAGAGGGTGAGCACTCCCCATGGCCGCACCCGCGACGAGATGAAGGCTTTTTTCGAGAAGGCGAAGAAGTTGGCACCTGCATTGGTGACGCTTATTTCCCCTTCGGCATCCTCTGCGGCATCTGCTGCACCACCTCCAGCGGTGGAAGATCCAGTGCCACCGTCGACTTCTGGCGAGGAATCTGCCGTGCCCTCTTCTGCCACGGAGCAAAATGCTGAGGTGGGGTAGACTCGGGTCTTTTGTATTTTCAAGTTTCTCCTTTTGGAATATAAAGACTTTTAGTTGCGTGCAACCCGAGAACTTTAGTCATAGGGTTGTGATCTCATGTAAATATATCTTCTTATGAAGTCCTGTGCTGCCTTTCTGAAATGTTTCTTCTTCCTCTTCTTTCGTTTTCAGTTGACGCATGTCGATGACCCTTTGACTTGTGGGCCCGCTCCTTTCTCTGTCAATACGTTCAATTCGAGGATTCCATCGCCTCCTAGTCGATGCGATCAATGCGCAGAATATTCTTCAAGGATTTCTGACCTTGAGGTTCGCTTGACTTCAGCCAAACGCCAAGCTCAGATGGCGTTTGATAAAGCTAGCAAAACTTCTACCCTGACGAAGCAGGTATCGATTCTTGGTGATGAAGTGTCCAGCTTGACGGCAAAGATTTTGCATCACGAAGAATGCAATTCTTTTATTCTTGGTATCGTCGAATCCGTCTGTGAGATGTTGCGATGTAAGTTTCCTCTCGACTTATTTTCTTTGCTTTTTGCTCTACTGTTACTTTATGATATCCTTTGCCCTTATAGGCACTTGCTTGGATTTCGCTGCTGAAGATCGTCGGGTTACCGAGCAAAGTGCAGCTCTGGAAAAGATGTCCGCAGGTGTTGAAAATTTATGGTCTGATCCTCGATGCCGAAGCGCTATTGTATTGCTTCAGGACCGTGCCCAGCATATTGGCGAGGCAGTGGATGGCTGTAGGAGAGCTCTCGTTACTATGCACTCGGTCATGCTTCCTCGCAATCATCTGCCTGCTACTTTCCCACTTCTCCTTGACACTTTCCGATCCAGCCAGAGAATTCATCGGTTGATAGAGCTGAACTTAGTGGCAGGTGCCAATTTTGCTCTTGGATGGATACGCAAGTGGAAACCAAGACTCAATTATAGTTCTATGTCGCTGAGCTACCCTCCAGGCGGAGCTAACCTTCGAGTGCACTTGGAGAGTACTCTGCAGCCTGCCCGACGAATTATAGCCAGGCTGTTGCAAGAAGATGCCACGTTTTTTTCGCGAGTTTCACTATTTAGACCTTTGGGTGTAGATGATTCTGATAATCCGATGTTGTAATATATTTTTGTATGTGTGCAACGTGAGAGTATTTTATTTCGCGACTTCATGACGAAAATTTGTTCTCAGAGCGTTATCGTGCGTTTGCCGCATTTTCTCTTTGAAAGACTCGTAAACTCGAATATGAGGAACGTTTCATCTTCATTATACTTGTAATGTAAGATACATGGGGTAACCCAAGAGATCCGGCCTGTGACCTGTGTTCTGGATCTAGAGGGCATTGCCCCTGGTATAACTCGTGGCTTTTACAGCCTTACTGTTCTACTCTACTTTATTGTCTGTTGATGTTTTATGCCGTCACGGTTTTCCCTTCTTCTCCCGCTTCTTTGTCTTCTCCTGATGCTCCTACTCGTGGTTTCTTTGTTTCGGGCTCCGCAACGCGTCCTTCGAGTAGCTTGACGCCCTCTGTAGTTGTGCTTTTTGCCTTCTCTGCATAGTTGGCTATCATGCCGAAGTTTTGTGCCATCTTGTGGAACTCCCTGTCGCAGAGCTCTGAAACTTCGAAACTTCCTTTTACTGTAATTACTCCTCTAGGTCCTGGCATTTTGAGTACCAGATATGTATAATGGGGGACTGCCATAAATCGCGAAAACGCGGGTCGTCCGAGGATCGCGTGATATTGAGATGGCTAGTCCATGACTTCAAAATCTAGCTTTTCTCTTCTATAGTTTTGTCGGTTGCCGAAGCAAACGTTGAGTGCTATTCGACCCAGTGGGTAATTGGCACTTCCTGGTATGATCCCATGGAAGGAGCAATCTGTTGGCTTCAGGAACTCTAGTGATATATGCATTGCTCGGAGTGTTTTTGCGTATATCAAGTTAATTCCACTTCCTGCGTCCATGAATATTCTGTCGACATCATACGCACCAATTTGAGCTTTGAGTACCAAAGGCGCGTTTCCCGGCTGAGGTACTATTATAGGGTGGTCTTCTCTGTTGAACTCGATTGGTTGTTCTGACCAGTGCAGATACTCCGTTGCGGCTGGAGGTGAGATGACTGCTAGATTGACTTGTCGAGTTATACTCTTCTCTTCTTTATTCGACTTGGGCATAGGTTGTATCATTGCTGTGATGTGTCCTTTGGATGGAACATACCCGTCGTCGTCATCGTGTCCCTTATTTTGCTGGTCTTGTCCTTGAAGAGCTCCGTTGTTTCCTTGCTGATTTGTCGGAGGATTGTTGCTCCCTTCAAATCCTTGTCGCCTTGCTTCAATTTGCTTGTTTAGTGCTGCCTCTTGTAGTTTTCAGAATGTTGTGCAGTCTTTCATTGCGTGCCTTGATACTCACTTCCCATCGACGAACGCTGAGTGTATATGACAAGGTCCGTTGAGCATATCTTCTGGTGAAGGGTTGCATTCTTTGGATTCTTTTGCGGGGAATTTCTTATAGTCCTCTTTTTTGTAGCTTCGATATCCTGAACTTCTTCGATCGTTTCCTTGGTAGTTGTTGTCTTTGTATCCTGCGGCGACTTGGCTATGTGGGCCGTAGCTGTCGTAATTTCTGGACCGTCTCCTTTGACTTCCATATCTATTTCTTCTATCATCTTCTGGGGATCGCGTCCGTTTGTTGTTGCATGCGTCTTCTCCATCTGCAAATCTGTTTGCTACATCCATGAGGTTTGACACTGTTTTCGGCTTGATTCTGCCCATCTCTTCGACTAGGTCTCTTCGCCTTAGTCCAATGATGAACGCATCTATTGCTCTTTCGTCCAAAACTTCGACTGCTGAATTTTTGATAAGACTCCATCTTTGGATGTATGCCCGCAGTGTTTCGTCTCGTTGCTACACGCACGCTTTGACTTCTTCTATTGATGCTGGCCGCTTGTATGTCGACCTAAAGTTGCCTGTGAATTGCTTTGTGAGGTCTTCCCAGCTTCCAATGGTTTCTTTCTCTAGTTTGCTCAACCATGACCTTGCTGCTCCGGTGAGGTGTAGTTGCAAACTTTGCATTGCTGTTTCTTTGGTTCCGCCTAATATTTGCACTGCTTGTAGATAATCTGATAACCATGATTGTGGTTCCTGTGATCCGTCGTATTTTTGCTGATCATGAGGTAACTTGAATCCCTTGGGAACTGGAGTGGTGCGAACCCTGCGGGTAAAGCACGATGCCCCCATTTCTTTTTGGTCGTCTTCATAGTCGCGTCTTTCATTTGGGGATCGCGACCTTCGGGTACCACCGTGCTGTTTTGGTGATGGCGATCGAGATCGTTGCTTGCTGCTTCCGCGCCGAGGACTGTTGTGACGGCATGGTGACCTTGCTTTGTGCACCTCCTTGTGGTGATATGCTTCTTCTCCTTTTGCTGATAACTTGTGGCCTACCATGTTGAGTCCGTTCAGTGCTGCTCTATGCATATGTTCTCTAGGATCTCCTGGACTTGGTCGAGTTGTAAGTAGATATGCTTGCGCTGCTACTAGTGCTGCTTCAGGGGTTTTTGGTAGGATGTTCCCCTGCTCGTCGACCGATAGGAAGGATGAGTCGAGGTTTTTGGAAATACTTTGCCTGTCGGAGTACTCGAGGTTGTCGTACCTTGAACCGTGTCGACGATTTTTCCTTGCGTTACTATATGACGCGTCGCTTCGTGATTTTCGAGCAGCTTCGCTAGCTGCCATTGCTGAATCTTTTCTTTTTTGTATCTCTATTTTCTCCTTTGCTAGTTGCTTCGCATGCTGCCTTAGGGTATAATGATACCCCAAAAGAATATCTTTGCTGGAATTTCATCGTATTGGCGTGCCGTGTTCTACGGCTTCTCTTATTATCCACCATTCGTCGACTGATAGTCGAATTTTTTCCCTGGTTGCGAGGGATTCTGGTGTTTGCCTTTCTGCTAGGTGATTTGCTCCTCTGTCGATATTTGCTGGGTTTAGCACTGGATTGTCGTTTTCGTTGAATTCTTCTGAGTTATCTCCTATAATGGCGAGCACCTGGCATTGTTTGCCGATGTTACCCTTGAAGCTTGAGAAGATCGAGTTACTATCCTCAGAAAGCTCTAATCCTGTCTTCCATGTATCCGTTGACTTGTCTGCAATATCGTCGAGGCAGATCATGAGATCTTCGAGTTGGACTCCTGCGTCAAAATTTTCCTTTTCTTCATTGTCCTCTGCAATCTTTCCTTTTTGCACTTCCTCTGGGCTGACTGGCGAGTTTACCTCGCTGGAAGAGCCTTCAGAATATTCCATCATTGCTTTTGTTTTGGGCTCACTTGCCGACGGATCTTGTTTCGTCAGATCTGAAAGGCGAGATGAACCCGACGGTCTGATGAGGATGTTTAAACTTCCGATTGTCAACTCCATCTCTTGATTTTCGTCGACTTCTGTACTGCTGTTGGCTAAAAGCAAAAAAGCCGTCGAATTCATGATTCCAACGCCCAAGATCCCCACGGTCGGCGCCAATTGACGAGGGGTTAACTCGACAAATGCCCTAGATGAAGGACTTAGGATCGGGGAGATAGGGCGCTGGATGAACTCGAAGGTAAGGTTAGTCGAAAATAGGTATGCGTAGAAAGTAAACTTGGGTGTTCAACCTGGCTTGTTTTTCAATCTGCCCTACACCGTCCCCTCCTGGCCCCTATATATAGATGGCCAGGTCTCGAGGATCGGGTAGGGTCCGACACAGATTACAATATCGATATACGATAGAAACTCGTATTCGACTATCATTACAATTGGGCCTAGCTATACGGGCCTCAGGGGTACTCAACTAACGGGCTCTTCTAACTATACCCTTGTCACCTGTCATCTTGCTCACCGTGCAGATCGACCTCAAGAACCGATAATCAACAACTTACATCTCTCAAGCGAAATGTAAAAAAAATCCACAACTCTCTTATATTGTCTCAAGAAATGGCTACAGCATGGATATTTTATCTCTTATTTCAAATCTCAGTTATCTGGAGATTACATTACATATTATTTCTCATATGGAATAAAATTTAGCGTGTTTGGGATGGAGATAGGATAATTGATTTACACAAGCCCAATCAGATGAACTGGCCCTATTGCTACCGCTTTTTTGCCCAATGACACTGTCATTGTTGCTGAAAATAGATCAAATCCTACAAAGAATGACTAAATGATGGATCATCCTGTAATAAAATTGGGGAAAATAAAAAATACAAAGAGAAATGTGGAACCATGCATGGTAAGAGTGACTGGAGCAGTGAGTCATGTGCTGCCTTACCTGCTGAATGAGGGCTACAGATATCGCCGCTGAACATGGGCGACGCAAGCAGCAAGCCCGTGCCCCAAGCGCCGGAGCGGACGCAACCTGTGGTGCCGCACGCTGCATTGAGGTCTTCAGATCGGCGCTCCGCTCGGCTCCTGTTACAGTCGGATTGGCGCAGCTGCGCCCTCAGCGGGACAACCTGCCAGTAGCGTGGCTCCAGCACGCGTCCCCCCTCCTTGGTCAACCCTCGCCTGCAATAGCATGGCTTGGAAAGATTTGGAGATGGACTCACTGGTAGAGAATAGAAAGAGGAGTTTTAAATCTCAAAAAAAAGAGGAGTTTTATTACTTGCTTTTCACAAGCGAGAGAGATGAGTGTGTCTGGTCCATGCCTCATTGTTGTCGGACTACTGAAAAATATTATTTAACAGGTGAACCAAGTGCATGTATACTTAATAAATATTTTAGTGAATAAAGGCTGAATAAAATGTAAGGAATATGTATGATGTTTTTTCTGAAAAAGTTAACCATATACTGAGCTAAAACAAATTGGATATAGAGATGCATTTCATAAAATGAATAATGGAAATAGAAACATGTGGCTAGAAGAAAATATCATCTGGTCTCTAAAAAGATCCGGTAACTAAAATAAAACGAAGTTCTGAATTGTGAATTGTAACCTGAACAATTTTTGTTGGACACAAGTAACATTTCAAAAATGAAACTAAATAAATCTAAAAAATGTTTAAGCCACATAATTGCACTGGATTTGAAAAAAATGAAAGAAAGAATTCATTATTCAAAACATATTTGTCGACATTATCATATAGAACTAATAATGACCATACTATGCATTCTAACAAATGTGATAAACAAATATATAATGTTCCTACAATATAAAATCTAACAGTGTAAATGCGTAGATTGCATTTCTTATATATAAATAGTAGCTAAAAATTTACAATCTATGTAGCAAACTATAACGTATATAGTCTAGCCGCGCAAATGCGCGGGCCACCCTGCTAGTTAAAAGAATAAGACTTTAACAAGAACTAATGTTTTAGGGCTTTATAATCATTCCCTGCTACAAGAGAATGATGGTTGATGGTGAAGACATGAAGGTAACACTTTTAAGTTGTATCTTATAATTAGCAAGCACTTGGTTGATTATGGATATGCAAAGTCAAAGTAAAGTATACACATAGTAATATCTAAGTAGTTCTAGGGTTGACAACAATCTTAACCTAACCAGGCAATTGTTATCAGAAAGCATATGGTTTGGTGAAATGCTTACTTGATATGTTCTTAAAAGAATAACTTTTGAAAAACATATCTCATAATGGGCATTCAGTATAAAATTACCTTTTAGTGGTCATTTACTTTATAAGAAGGTTGGAGTGATTAATAAAACACAAGTTCCTTTATTATTAGCTAGTAGGGTTTGAATCACAATTTTAAATGATTCTTAAAATTGAGTTAGCAGTTATAAAACAATTGTTAATCAATAGATTATAGTTGAAAATAGAGTCTAAACTCAAGTTGATGCTTATTTAAGAGTTATCCTAATTTCTTATCATTTAAGAAAATAGTTTTTTAGGATTTAAGTCAAATTTTAATGATTTAAAATTGACCTAGAAGTTTTAAATTTACTTTTACTGAAACAAAAGTTGAAATAACAATATTAGAGTTAAGAAATAATTCTGATACAAGTTTATGATTTTTCCCAAATTTTGCTACATTAAATTTGTTTTAGAAAAATCATTTTAGGAATTAAAATCCTAATAGTAAAGTTTTAGGATTAATATTTAATAATAACAAAATATTAATTGGAATAACATTATTTGAGTTGTCACATTTTTTATTGGTATTTGAAAACTTGGTTTGAATTATTATAATTGGATTTGAATTCAAAATTCAAATACTACTTAAACAAGTTTTCAAATTTAGTTCAAAATTATTTCACACAAGCATGCAAGATTATAATCTAAATAGATAGATAATGTTATTGTGAGCATTTTGGTATATCATTTGTATTTTTCTGATTTAAAACGAAATAGTTATGATTTTTCTAAGTTTCTGATATTTTTTGATATTTCAAATAACAGCCAGATATTTTTTATACCGAGTCTATACCTAGCCACACATGCTGACAAGTGGGCCAGGGGCCAGGTCATATGCCATGTTGGCAATGACCAGTCAAGCCCCTGACTGGGAGGTTTGACCTCACCGCCGGCGAGCAAAGCAACGACGGCGACGCCGATTTAGGGTTCCCAGAGATGAATGGATAGGCGCGTCCGAACCAGAATGAAACGAGGAACCTAACGGTGGTCGCGACACCACCTATTGGTCACCGGAGTAGCTCCGGCGAGCACCTACTACGGCGGCGCACGGCAGCGATCTACGGGATTGCGCTAAAGACCACCAAAGGATGCAAATAAGGACTCTAGGGACTCGTAGGCTCACCAGAAGACTAGCCGATGGCTCGAGGAGGTCTATCGTTGCCGGAGTCGAGCTCAAGACCATGTACTCCGATGAGCTCTGGTGCAAAGGAATGGCGCGATTCAGACTCCTCCTAACTTCCCTCGACGTGTAACCCCTACAGGATGATGAAGAAGATCATGCGCTCCTCCTGGACCTCTTCACAGCCTCCGGGGTGGCTTCCAGTGGTGGTTCGCTAGGGAACAGTCGACGGCGGCCTCGGTGATTATGGGAGCTAGAGATATGCTGGGAGACAGAGAGAGTGGAGAAGCACCAAGGTTCTCTGGTGGTGCTCTGGGGAGTTTTAAAGGAAGAGAGGGAGGTCGACGTTGCTGCCACTGCAACGGCAACGGCCAGGATACGGCGGCGGTTCCAGTTAGGGTTACGGGCGTGAATCACCTCACTCACTTGCCAGTAGGCTCGGAAGGATAAGGGCGAGGATGTAGCGGTAAACGACGTTGAGTGGTGGTCCTCGAAGACGGTGGGGATGTGGAGCTCGCCGTCGCTCTGTCGCCCTAGGGGAGGAAGAAGAAGATGGCGTCCCTCTTCTGACTAGTGGGTCCTGCCTGTCGATCGGATACCAAATCGGTATCCAGACCCAGGTGTTGCTGGGTTGGCTAGCTGGGCCGGCTCGTCGGGCTTCGGCCATGTACACTTTTCCCTATTTTTTCTGTTCTGCTTTCTTTTCTTTTTACTCTATTTTCTGTTTTGAATTTCAAATCTGATTTCAAATCTGTTTTGTAGGTTTTGAATCTAGGAACTTAACTGGGGTAAACCTATGACAATAAGTATATTTTGATAGTTAGCAAAGAATATTTATATGTGCACTAGCACATAAAATTATTTAGTCATCACTAGGATTGTAATTAGGATCTTGTTAGGAATAGATTCAAACACTCCAACTAGTGTTCAAAACTTTTTATTAAGACTTGGGTGAGATGCATATTAAGATGCAAGAATTTGCATTTGGGGTTCAAATACTTACTACTAAAGATTTTAACTAGTGTTTGACTTTGATAACTCTGAGTCTATTTATTATTGCCCTCTCTTGTGACAATTACTTCTTTCCTTGAAAGTAAATTAAAGATGCATATCAATATGTGGGTGTAACATCCCTCTTTTAGCTAAACCTAATTAGGAATTGTTTTTGCATCATTAGCATCATCTAAAAACTCACTAAGAAATTTTCGCATTTAAAGTAAAGTGAAAACCGTAACAATGCATATCCCTTCCTCTATTTTGAAATGTGCTCAAAATGTTTGAAACTTTAAAATAAAAAATTATGGACTTTATAATATGTGCTGATAAGTCCATCCCATATTTTGAATGTTCCAAAACAAGTTTGTTCCAAAACAAGTTTGAAAACCAAAAACAATTCAAAACATTGCAAAGGATTTTGGAAACAGAAAATGTTAAAGGAAAATAGTTTTTCTCCCTTCTTTGCTTTGGGCCGAAAGCCAGCCACCATATTCCCTCCTTACCCGGTGGCCCAACAGAGTCCCGGCCCAACTCCTTTCTTCCTCTCTTCGTTATCTACCGCGCGGCGCAGCACCTAGCAGCCCAATTCGGCCCAGCCCGTTTCCTGGTTGCCTTCTTCGTGGAGACGCCAAGCAGATCGGTGGCAGCGCTCCTGACGCCCGATCTCCCGAGGAGATGATCGCCGCCGCCCTGGCGAGGGGATAAAGATCCCCTGCCGCCCTGCCCTACTCTCTCTTCCCTATCCTCTGGCTGCTCTCCCTCTTCCTCTGTTCCTCTTCTCCCCCCCCCCACACGCGCCCGACATGGCCGCCACGGCCGTCGCCTTCCGCCAGCGTTTGACGCCTCCCCGAGCTCCACCGGCATGCCCAGGAGCTCTGCCTCGCCTCCCTGCTTCTTCCTGCCGAAGGACGCATCCGAGGGAGCCCGAAATCGCCGGGATCGACCCCGTCTTCCCGAAGTCTGGCCGCTGCTCGTCGCCGATGTTGCCGTCGTTTCCGACCTCCCCTGCCGTCTCCGACCAGCCAGGAAGACTCGGGGTGAGCCTCTGGTCCACCCGGACCTCTCCCCATTCCTTCCCTCTGGTTCGCCGACCCTGCGGGGCGCCGTCGCGCTGGCCGCCGGCAGGCATGGCGAGGCCAGGCCTCGACCGGTCGGTTGACCGGCCAACTTGGCCAGCCGACGTGGACCCGGGGTCTACCCGTCAGCCTCCGTGGGTCAAAAGACCCTAGGTACAAAAAGTTCTACTACTCGTTTTTAATTCCAGAAAATTTCAGAATTTAGTTAAATCTTGTAAAAATCATAGAATATTCTCTGTTTATCGGAAAAATGCGAATGACCTATCAAAATGCTCAGAAAAAATGTAATCTACAAGTTTATGTCCAATGCATGCATGATTAACCAACTTGAACCCTGATTTAATTAGAAGAACCAATTGTACCCCCTCCGGTGAAATCTAGGGTTTATCGGATCCCCGTTTCGGAGTCATCCGAAAACCCCGCTACCTGACTAGCTAGTATTAGGGTTTATTTTGAGCATCCTAAACTTGTCATATCATCATTTTGTATGCACATCGATGCCATGTTTGAATGTTGTTTTCCTTTTCCGGTGTGTTTCTGCTTCTCCCCGATAGGATCCGGAGTTGATGTGAGCAACGACATCGAGTCGACAACACCGGAGGATCAATACTTATCCATTGATGAACAAGTCAAGAAGACGAACCCTGGATATCTATCTCTATTTTGAATATCAACCAGCAAGGCAAGCGTCTGATCCCATGTTTTCAAAGTGTTTTAGTTTCTGCTATTTATCGCATCGATTCAAATGTCTTTTATCGGTAGTTATAGTTATCTTATCTTATGCATGCTCTTGTCGCCTAAATTCCCTGATCCACTGCTCCTAGCGTAACTAGGTCTCGCTTATGTGCATTGCTAGAGCCTTTATATCTTCTATGCTTAGCCATGCTTAGTTGGTAAACTCTGATCCATCCGATTGATGAATCCGAGCTGTGAATGAACCTAGCATGACAGGTTGACGTGGTATGATCAGTGAGTTGTGTGAATAAACATGCTAAAGGCTTGGATGAGCCGCCACAGTGGATGTGGTTATTTGACTCATTCTTGCCGACCCTAGGACCCGAGTTCTCGCCTCTTGAACCAAGACTGAGCGTACAACCACATGAGGCCCTATAATGGCACCCTCTTGACTAACTAACTTGCCTAGTTTGCTCCATGAGTCACCTTATTTGGGTGTTTAAACTTTGTTTTGAACGTGGCCGGGGTTGCTTGAGGTGCGGCCTCTGGTAAACCAACCCCTGCGCACAATTAGAGGGACCGACTTCGGGACTGGACCCGTTACGGCGGAGCTTCCCTCTTTTAGTGAACTCATGGTTTGGGCAAAAGTAAGGTAAAGGTCATGGTTGACCACCCTCTACCGGCTTTCCATGGAAGAGGGCTAATGATTCTGGTGTTAAGAGTCGGTCGGCACGTGTGGGTAAAGTTGTGCACCCCTGCAGGGTTAAATCTTTTCGAAAAGCCGTGTCCACGGTTATGGACGACTTGGGAATGGATTCTATGATCATAGAGAACATTAACCTAATCGTAAAACTTGGCAAATAAAGTGTGCTTAGGATGCTTCCTCTAGGTTGAAAGAGGGGGTGATCCTTGTGGACAGGTTCAGCTGATGATGATTTGGTGGATATGAAAGATCAAGATATTTTGGTGGATTCAAAAGATGATACAATTGCTCGGTGGATCTAAATAGTAGTTGTTGCTCGGTGGAGATAAGAATGATGGTTCGGTGGATGTCTCAATGATGATCATAGATATCGCTCTCTTATCCCCTTTTAAATGTTCTAGATAGACGAGCTTCTCTTCTATCTGTTTTATGCAAATAAAATTTGCTTTATGCAAAGAAACTCCACAAAAGGCCTTTCTAACCAGGCATGTAGCTAATAGGTAGCTACTAGGTTAGTAAGTCTTGCTGAGTACCTTTTGTACTCAACCTTGCCTCGTTGATATTTTTTGCAGTAGTGTAAGTTTACCACCGAAGGTTCTGGACGACATCGACATCGACGAGTAGCTTGGGGTTCCCAGGCGGCAGCCTGGAATCTATGGATTGGGACATCGCCGTTAAGCTTCAGGCCTCTTAGGCCATTTGGTCTTGCTATGTCTAATAGCATAACTTCGCTTTCATTGATTGATGATTGACAGGTCAGTGACCTCTGCTTGTAATTTGCTTCTTGCTCTTTTAAGAGCTTGCTATATTACTTTTGAGTCGTAGAGTCACTGTTGTGTTACCGATTCCCTCACTGTAAGGCTCTCGAGCTCTCGGTTAGGCTTATGTCAGATGAAGGTCTGGATTTATCTAGCCTTGATCCCGGGGGTCCCCACAGGCTTTGGTATCAGAGCAGGACTGTCTGTAGGAAAACCTTGCTATTGGTCAATGTTGAGTCTAGTGTTTGCGAAAACTTTTTGAAAGTTAAAAAAAATCTGTGAAAACTCTAAGTAGGCTTCTTTTTACTCCTTATCTGGTATCGCTCTATTCTGAGTCACCGTACCTCAAGTTGATTTGAAAAGTTTTGTTATCTCCTCTCGTCTTTCAAAATCTAGGTGCCCTTTTGGCAGGCCGTTTAACCATTTGACCTAGGGTTGAGTTCTCTAGAGTCTCGTGTGTGTTCTTTGCTCCGTCTTTCTCGTATGTTAGTTGAGAGATTTCTTTCCATCATGATCTCTCTACTTTGTGGATTCCACCTCATTCTGTTCTATGCTTCGAGGCTTCCTTTCGCCTTGTATGCCTCCATCTTCTTTGTTTGCGTACTTCAGAATCCTTACCTGGTTTCGGAAACTACCTTTTTGACTACTACATCATAGTGTCCTTTGTGTCACTCAACTAGTAGTTACTCATTTCTCTTTGTTCTAACCCTTGGACTTGAACCGAAGGTCCCAGATTGTGCTGGATTCTAGTACATGAAGCTGGCCTTTAACCAAGATCCATTCCGTTGAACCCTTCATGTTAATGATCTTACATTAACTCAAATTGTCTAATTCCAAGTGTGTGGTTGTCGTCGTGATTGAATTGCGGCAACAACGAACTTCCCCTACCACTAGCTATGGCAGAGGTTCTATCATGGAACCAAATGGATCACGATAAGAGTTCTCTTAGTGAGTCTCACATCTCTGTCTGTGACTCTGGCACACCCTCCCTTACAGCATTGGCTTACATGAGATGTTAACCTATGCATCTGCATTCTAGGATCTCCTCTTTAGTTGCCTTCCAACCTTTGTCTGCTAGTTAGCATCCAAGTTGTAATTATGCATTGGATTCTTTTGATGCATTTTACTCTTTTGGTTCGTCAAGATATTTCTCTTTGAAATGTCTGGAGAAACAAACTCTTGTACCTCTTCCATTTCTAAGACCAGGTCAAAGCGTTGTACTCCATAGAATGTGAGGTATGCACACCCTATGTTCTATTCTACCTTAGAGTATCACACTCTTTTATACCAATGGTTGTGCTAAGTCTCATGACCATATTGATGAAGTGATGCTCTTGCACATCTTTGCTCATCCTTCCTCTGAGTTGTTTGTGCTTGGAATGTTGGGTATGCGTATTGATGTGGCCACCTCAGATTCTAAGCAATTCTTATTGCTTCCAATCCAAAGTACATTGTGTGTCATTCCTAGCTTGATTGGTTAACCGATCACCAAGCGAAGTTTGCTTGTGTTGCTAAGTCCATTACTCGGGCAATAATTCTTCGCTCAAAGAGTTAGGTTTGTGCCAAAGCTCTTAAGACCACATCATCTTGCCTTGAAGATCAAATTCCCTCTCGAACTAAGTGACATATCGGTGGTTTGTGATATTTTAGATGTCTTTCTAGAAGTATCGCCATGTTGCCACATGACCGTGTTGTCGAGTTCATGAGTAAGAGGTTCTCTTAATCGCTCCTTTCTCCAAGAATCTATGTTGGATATCCTAGACTAGTTGGTTGAGCTTAAACAACAACTTGGGGAGTTGAAAGACAAAAGCTCTATCTGACTTTGTTCCTTCTTAAAGGATGTCTAGCTTGTCCGTGTTGAAGCAAGATAGTATCTCCTTTTGGAAATGTTATCTTCCCACCTTTGATTTGAGTTTGGGCTATCGTCAAATCAAACTCAGTCCCAAGGACTATCTTGATGATGTTTCTATTCGTGGTGTTTCACTATAGTACATCTTCACGCCTTTGGTTTGACCAATATTTTTGCCTCGTTCATACAACAACATATGAGTTAGCCTTCTTGGAGTATCTTGATAAGATTGTTATTGAGCCCATCGATGACATTCTATTCTTCTCCATGTTTGGATAAATTCATATTGAAAATGGCACTATAGTATTGGAAACTTTTGAGAACCAACTTTGTGTCACCACGAAGCATGTGTTCTGGTTGTTGGAAGAGTCTTCCTCTAGTTCACGTGCACTTTCTAAAAGATGTTGTCGTGGATGATCCTTGATACTTCACTAGTCAGCGTTGTTTTCCTTCCCTTTTGTTTATACCCAGAGTTCTAATCATCTCCCACATTGTGTGAATTCGTCACCCAATTGAGGACCCCGAACTTTTAAAATCATGTTCGTAAGTGGTCTTTTCTTGTCAAATAGTTGGATCCCCATAAAGAAGTTATCCTCCCGTGTTTCTCTGAATCTCCTTGTCTATTCATCTTGGTGGTGTGAAGTGAATCATAATCCCTGGCAAAGATTTTGATAGACCTTGATGAATAAAGAGGTTCATCCATATCTGCAGCCATGCCTAAGAGTTACTATGATTCTGAAATCAAAAACTCTCTTGTTGCATGACTCAAGTGTGTTTATACGAGTAACTCATTTTTTTGAAGAGTGTCTATTCATGGTACCAAAAGCAGTTCAACTCCTCGCTACTTTGTTACTTCATATTTTTGTCAAGCGTGGAACCATTGCCTACCAAAAAAAAATTGAATCTTCTTCAATTTCCTCTGTAACCCTTGATGTGTCTCATGCTCGTCATCTCAATAGATGTTTATGAACAATTCCTCCATGAGTTGACCATGAGATATTCGACCTTGAGAAGATCCATCCTTCTAGAGTTATTCCCTCTTTCCTTTAGTGCAGATGGGCAACAATGTCAAAAAAAATGAAGCTTCATGATGTCGTGCATCAACCTCTTCAAGAAAGAAGATCATCGTCGGATCAACAAGATCGTTGAATACTAGTGTGACCCTTGTTCCCTTCTCTCTTGTACTACCTATGAATCTCGGGATGAGATTCTTGTAAGGGGGATAGATCTGTAACATCCCTCTTTTAGCTAAACCTAATTAGGAATTGTTTTTGCATCATTAGCATCATCTAAAAACTCACTAAGAAATTTTCGCATTTAAAGTAAAGTGAAAACCGTAACAATGCATATCCCTTCCTCTATTTTGAAATGTGCTCAAAATGTTTGAAACTTTAAAATAAAAGTTTATGGACTTTATAATATGTGCTGATAAGTCCATCCCATATTTTGAATGTTCCAAAACAAGTTTGTTCCAAAACAAGTTTGAAAACCAAAAACAATTCAAAACATTGCAAAGGATTTTGGAAACAGAAAATGTTAAAGGAAAATAGTTTTTCTCCCTTCTTTGCTTTGGGCCGAAAGCCAGCCACCATATTCCCTCCTTACCCGGTGGCCCAACAGAGTCCCGGCCCAACTCCTTTCTTCCTCTCTTCGTTATCTACCGCGCGGCGCAGCACCTAGCAGCCCAATTCGGCCCAGCCCCTTTCCTGGTCGCCTTCTTCGTGGAGACTCCAAGCAGCTCGGTGGCAGCACTCCTGACGCCCGATCTCCCGAGGAGATGATCGCCGCCGCCCTGGCGAGGGGATAAAGATCCCCTGCCGCCCCGCCCTACTCTCTCTTCCCTATCCTCTGGCTGCTCTCCCTCTTCCTCTGTTCCTCTTCTCCCCCCACACACGCCCGACATGGCCGCCACAGCCGTCGCCTTCCGCCGGCGTTTGACGCCTCCCCGAGCTCCACCGGTGTGCCCAGGAGCTCTGCCTCGCCTCCCTGCTTCTTCCTGCCGAAGGACGCATCCGAGGGAGCCCGAAATCGCCGGGATCGACCCTGTCTTCCCGAAGTTTGGCCGCTGCTCGTCGCCGATGTTGCCGTCATTTCCGACCTCCCCTGCCATCTCCGACCAGCCAGGAAGACTCGGGGTGAGCCTCTGGTCCGCCCGGACCTCTCCCCCTTCCTTCCTTCCCTCTGGTTCGCCGACCCTGCGGGGCACCATCGCGCTGGCCGCCGGCAGGCATGGCGAGGCCAGGCCTCGACCGGTCGGTTGACCGGCCAACTTGGCCAGCCGACGTGGACCCGGGGTCCACCCGTCAGCCTCCTTGGGTCAAAAGACCCTGGGTACAAAAAGTTCTGCTACTCGTTTTTAATTCCAGAAAATTTCAGAATTTAGTTAAATCTTGTAAAAATCATAGAATATTCTCTGTTTATCGGAAAAATGCGAATGACCTATCAAAATGCTCAAAAAAATGTAATCTACAAGTTGATGTCCAATGCATGCATGATTAACCAACTTGAACCCTGATTTAATTAGAAGAACCAATTGTACCCCCTCCGGTGAAATCTAGGGTTTATCGGATCCCCGTTTCGGAGTCGTCCAAAAACCCCGCTACCTGACTAGCTAGTATTAGGGTTTATTTTGAGCATCCTAAACTTGTCATATCATCATTTTGTATGCGCATCGATGCCATGTTTGAATGTTGTTTTCCTTTTCCAGTGTGTTTCTGCTTCTCCCCGATAGGATCCAGAGTTGATGTGAGCAACGACATCGAGTCGACAACACCGGAGGATCAATACTTATCCATTGATGAACAAGTCAAGAAGACGAACCCTGGATATCTATCTCTATTTTGAATAGCAACCAGCAAGGAAAGCGTCTGATCCCATTTTTTCAAAGTGTTTTAGTTTCTGCTATTTATCGCATCGATTCAAATGTCTTTTATCGGTAGTTATAGTTATCTTATCTTATGCATGCTCTTGTCGCCTAAATTCCCTGATCCACTGCTCCTAGCGTAACTAGGTCTCGCTTATGTGCATTGCTAGAGCCTTTATATCTTCTATGCTTAGCCATGCTTAGTTGGTAAACTCTGATCCATCCGGTTGATGAATCCGAGCTGTGAATGAACCTAGCATGACAGGTTGACGTGGTATGATCAGTGAGTTGTGTGAATAAACATGCTAAAGGCTTGGATGAGCCGCCACAGGGGATGTGGTTATTTGACTCATTCTTGCCGACCCTAGGACCCGAGTTCTCGCCTCTTGAACCAAGACTGAGCGTACAACCACACGAGGCCCTATAATGGCACCCTCTTGACTAACTAACTTGCCTAGTCTGCTCCATGAGTCACCTTATTTGGGTGTTTAAACTTTGCTTTGAACGTGGCCGGGGTTGCTTGAGGTGCGGCCTCTGGTAAACCAACCCCTGCGCACAATTAGAGGGACCGACTTCGGGACTGGACCTGTTACGACGGTTCCCTCTTTTAGTGAACTCATGGTTTGGGCGAAAGTAAGGTAAAGGTCATGGTTGACCACCCTCTACTGGCTTTCCATGGAAGAGGGCTAATGATTCTGGTGTTAAGAGTCGGTCGGCATGTGTGGGTAAAGTTGTGCACCCCTGCAGGGTTAAATCTTTTCGAAAAGTCGTGTCCACGGTTATGGACGACTTGGGAACGGATTCTGTGATCATAGAGAACATTAACCTAATCGTAAAACTTTGCAAATAAAGTGTGCTTAGGATGCTTCCTCTAGGTTGAAAGAGGGGGTGATCCTTGTGGATAGGTTCAGCTGATGATGATTTGGTGGATATGAAAGATCAAGATATTTTGGTGGATTCAAAAGATGATACAATTGCTCGGTGGATCTAAATAGTAGTTGTTGCTCGATGGAGATAAGAATGATGGTTCGGTGGATGTCTCAATGATGATCATAGATATCGCTCTCTTATCCCCTTTTAAATGTTCTAGATAGACGAGCTTCTCTTCTATCTGTTTTATGCAAATAAAATTTGCTTTATGCAAAGAAACTCCACAAAAGGCCTTTCTAACCAGGCATGTAGCTAATAGGTAGCTACTAGGTTAGTAAGTCTTGCTGAGTACCTTTTGTACTCAACCTTGCCTCGTTGATATTTTTTGCAGTAGTGTAAGTTTACCACCGAAGGTTCTGGACGACATCGACATCGACGAGTAGCTTGGGGTTCCCAGGCGGCAGCCTGGAATCTATGGATTGGGACGTCGCCGTTATGCTTCAGGCCTCTTAGGCCATTTGGTCTTGCTATGTCTAATACCATAACTTCGCTTTCGTTGATTGATGATTGACAGGTCAGTGACCTCTGCTCGTAATTTGATTCTTGCTCTTTTAAGAGCTTGCTATATTACTTTTGAGTTGTAGAGTCAATGTTGTGTTACCGATTCCCTCACTGTAAGGCTCTCGAGATCTCGGTTAGGCTTATGTCAGATGAGGGTCTGGATTTGTCTAGCCTTGATCCCGGGGGTCCCCACAGTGGGTTGATTACTGGATACAAGATGTGGTTGATCTTGGAAAGATTATTGTTTGGACACCACTTTTGAATTTATAGATAGGACATGATTCTAAGAGTTGTTTATGATCACAAGGTGATGCATAAGTTGGAATTTAAATAGATAGAATAGGTATTCCAATGATTCCTAGGCCTAGCCAATGATTATTTTAGATTAGAGGCATATTTCTCCTACGTATGGTGAGTTCTTCCCTTTTCCCACTAATTACACTCCTCTCCTCTCATCTTAGACCAACCTGTTGGTCTTGTGAAGCTTGCTCTTCGGGAAATCTAATAAACCTGCATCTTGTGGCATGCCTGCACCTCCTAGCTGCTTGACCTAGTTCCTAATTAAACTAAGTAACCATTTGGTCTTGGTCTTGCTGGTTTGGTTCTTGTGGTTGTGCTGGTGGTGGTGAATCCTGCCCTATTGCTCAACTCATGAGCAGGGTGGATTGTGTGGTGGTGTTGTTGGTGTGATGGTGATGTTTCTTGGCCCTAACCAATGTATGATAAGGCCCAAATTCGTTGGTGTCCCTCTACCATGATTTGATGGTGTCAAAATGGATGCCAAGGGGTTCCTTTTATAGTATCTTGAGGTCCTCCACAAGTTGACACTTCAAGTGGTGACTCTTGTTTTAATTTGGTGAGTAAGCTACTTGTTCTCAAGCTCTCATGCATGAGCATTACTTGGGGTTCAAGTAAAGGAAGATATTTTCAAGTGGATAACTATGCACATTACTTGGGGTGCAAGTATAGGAAGATATTTTAAAGTGCATTACTTGGGGTTCAAGTAAAGAAAGATATTTTGAAGTAGATAACTATAAACATTACTTGGGGTGCAAGTATAGGAAGATATTTTGAAGTGGATAACTATCCTAGGTGGCATGATGATTATCCTCTATTAATCTTTATTTTGGACGGCCAAGTGGCATTTGGCACTAAATGGATTTGTGGCTGAATCAATTCATATTCTTATACATATTTGTAATTCAAAATTGAATTGTTATCAATTGATGTTGTATTAATTGTTTGGAAGTTTAACTTCCAAAGTTCATATTTGAAATGACCCTGTTATTGTGAATTATGCACATTGTCCTATCTTATTTGTTCCTATTATCAGTTGTGCTCAAAATATCCAAAGTTAGCAAGGTCATGTTCAAATTTAAGTGATTTGATTTGATTTCACCAGGGCATGACCATAAGAGTTTCAAAATGGTCATAGTTATTTTTATTCAGATGGTTTGAACTATTTAATGTAATGTAAATGAAATTAGTTTTGTTATATCTATTATAGTTAATAAGTTATGATTTAAATAAGAATGGGTGGCTTTTATGCACTTTAGACCTTGTGGTTTACCAATTTTGGTAACAAGTTTAGGAGTGAATTATATAATACCCAGAAGTACTGGATAATTAGTTAAGTAGTTAAACTCTATTGTAAACTCCTCTAACCAACTTGGTACTAGGTTAGTCTCTCCCTTTTCTAAAGGTTCTGAATTACACCCTATGGTTCTATCTCAAGAGATAGGAATGATATTGGATCTGATATAGAATCTCTCATTGTTTTAGAGATAAATAGATTTAGATGGGAAAGACTATGATAATCAAGATATGAAAACAAAGTAGATTAAGAGTCAAGGTAAGACTTGTGTTGTCTTCCTTTAAGCTAGGAATGGCTTCAATGATTTAGGTTTAAGAAATACCATGGTGATCATGGTAAATTGGTTATAAGGTCCTAAAATGATGTGTTAACATATTAATCCTACCTCACATTCATCTCCTTTGATTGTTGTTATTATCTCTACCCAAAACAAGGTTGTTAACAAAGGTCATGTTGAAGTTTATCGCACTTCAGTCGATGAGCTACTTCAGTTCCATCAACTCAAGAGAAGCTTCAATCACTTTGACAAGTTTTATTTAAAAGCGCAAAAATTTCCCAGATTTTCTATGCATGAATGCAATGCACACTTATGTGTTCTCTCTATTTCTAGCCTCACATCCTGGGATGTTACAGACTCTCCCCCTTAAAATCAACTTCATCCTCGATGTTGGGGATATACCAAACGGGTATACCAGCGACGTAGTCCTAAACCAGCAAGCCAGGGTGGCCCATCAGGGTGGTATGGCGGATTGCCTACCGGGCGGCCCAGTTGCTGGAAATACCATGGTGGTACTGGACGCAGGAGCTTATGGCGGATCCGGAGACAGGCCCATGGCGGGTTGCCTTGTAGTACACGCATAGGACTTAGTCTAGGACTCTAGTTTGTATCTGCTCCGGTACCATCGTGTAGCCCACGCCAGGCGCCTTTATAAGCCAGCGTGGGGAAGCCCTTGAGGCACAACTCAATAGCTTAGACATACGGCCAATCGCATACGAAACAGCCAACCTCATCATTGTAACTGAGCACTTGTTGCCATATAGTGAATTATAGCAGCACGTAGGGTCTCGCCACCGTTGCGGGATCTGAAGCTGGGTAAACTCATGCTACCACTGTCCCAGATCGCTCCGTCGTGTTCACCCCCTTCCACAAACCGCCATACACCTACCCCTATGGCAGATCTGTTGATGAAACCATGACAGTTGGCGCCCACCGTGGGGCATAGCACGTCAGCAGCGCGGATCTAGGCGGGATCCGCCTTCATAGGCATCGGCGACACCATCGCCATCGGGCGCGTCCTCTACGATTCCGACTTCCCCATCATCCTAGCGGATAACCTCTGGGTGCCGGCTAGAGAAGACCCCGCTCGATTCACCATCGTTCCGATCGGAGATATCCATATCTTCATTGGAGAGACAAACCCTACCCCCGCTACGAAAACCAATTTCTGACGGATTGGTATGGCTGAAACCCCCAAACGGACCGCTTTCGGGCTGGATACGGAGGAGGACTCATCTGATCTGGAACTTCCTAAGTTACCTAGATCGGATCTAAAAAACAACCCCACCCAGCCCGCCCTAGAGTTAGAGGAAGTGGTGGAAGATCACTGTGAATCCGCCATGAGCAATCTGGCATTAGAGACACCGCGGTACTGCCTTGTCGCTTTCACAGGTATCACTTCGGGATCTACCTCCAATGGAGAAGATAGCCCAGGTGAATCCATCCTAGAGGCACTTAACGAAAGTGGTGAATCAGATGACTGGGATAGCAAAGGCTATGATTCTGATCACTATGACACCGCCATGAGAAGGATCGAGGCGGAGTTAGCTCAGCAAGCACTTGAAGACCAGAACGTAGCCGCCAAGCAGGTGTTCATGACCAACAAAGGAGATGAAACTGGGCAGACAACCGGTGATCTGCCATCTCAGGCAGCCCATGACAGAGATGCTGGCAAAGAGCAGGGTAACCTGCCACAAGCCGCCATGAGAAGGATCGAGGCGGAGTTAGCTCAGCAAGCACTTGAAGACCAGAACGCAGCCGCCAAGCAGGTGTTCATGACCAACAAAGGAGATGACGCTGGGCAGACAACCGGTGATCTGCCATCTCAGGCAGCCCATGACAGAGATGCCGGCAAAGAGCAGGGTAACCCGCCACAAGCCGCCGATCCCGCCACGGAATAGCTTCCTGAGATCCAGGGCGGCCCCAGGCCTCTGCAACCCGCCATCAATGAGGTCCAGCACCCAGAAGACTTCACGACCCCGCTGGATAAGGTCGTCTACGGAACTCTAGCAGATCCAATCACCCCTGACTATGTCAGGGACGTGAACGATCTCGAGAAGAAAATGCGAGCAATCCTCAAAGAAGCAAAGCGAGTCGAGAAGATGGGCCAATAGCTAGATGGCGACAGTGCTAAAGCTCAAGACACGCTGAAGCGCGCAAGGAACATGGAGGAGAAGTACGTTACTCTCATCCAGAACCAAATGAACGAGGGAGGCGACCCGCAGCTGGTGCGAAACCTTGAGTACACCGTACCAACCGCAGAAACTTTGGCCAAGATGTACATCAAGAACCCGCCATATGTGGACAAGAACCGCGATGAAGTCAGGGCTATGCCAGTAGAGAACATCGTGGCCGCAAAGGAGCTATTGGAGCACAATAAAAGCCCAGCAGCCCTAGAGATGGCAGTAAAACTGATGACCAAAGCATTGGTGCAGCAGGAGAAAGCTACGTCGTCACGACGGCTTGAGTCTGATCCCGGGCTATGCAGGTCTAGCACTGCCTCCAAAGCTCAGGGTACTAGCAACTATGGTACGTGCCCTGATAACGAATCTCATACCGGATCCTCAGAAGTCCGAAGAAGAGAAGCTCGCAACCGGGCAGATGCCATCCCAATATCCTCCGATGACAAGCCGCATGGCAAGGGCCCGCAGAGAAATTCATCACCACCTCACAAGAACTACCCTGCCTATGGATACCAGCAAGACAACGCTGCTCCCCGCCATAAGACCAACATGCCGCCACCAAAGTATAAGACGTTCGAAGTCCCAAAGGGAGGAATCGTCATATGCGACAATGATGGCAAGCAAGGACGAAGCCGTGACGCTGGACGCAGAGATGATCCGCCACGATGGGAAGCAAGTCGGGACGGCGGATCCAAGCAAAGGGAATGATCTTGCCATGACGACGGCGCACACCGCAGCGGCGACAAGGATAAGCATCGCTCTTCCCACTGCCACGATGACAAAGGGCAAGGCTCCCGCCGCCATGATGACGATCCATCTCCATGGAGAGCAGAGGGAAGCCGTCGTAGCTGCAGAGATCAATCGCAAGACAGCGAGAGTAAAAGACGACGTGATCCTTCGCCATCCCCACCAGGCAGCCCCCATGGTGGCGGCGGTGGTGGCGGCGAACCAGCAAAATCATTCAACTCTCGCAAGGATCTGCAGGACCAGAAGCCCTACGACGCGCGTACCCACCTAAATGAGATTGCCAAGTCTCAAACAGCCTTCTTCCTCGGCCCAAAGTGCTTTGGACAACGGATCCGTGATGAGCCCATCCCACATGGGTTCAAAATCGAGAAAAATATCCGCCAGTACAATGGAGTCGACAGGCCTCTAACTTGGCTACAAGACTGATCTATTGAGATTATAGGGGGGTTTTTCTAGTCGTCTCCACAGGGATCAACACAAATGAGACTATTTCCTAATTTCCAGAAGCTAAGCAGAAAAGTGGGGTTTTTGGTGTTTGTAAACAGAAAAGTAACAGGAGGTTTTGAGCAGGGAAGTTTTAACATAACAAGTTCAAGGATTTCTTGTTTGTCAGACAAGAAAGCATTGAACAAACTAGCAAATTTTAGATAGGGATATGTTTTTGGGACTAGGTGCAGAGACTAGTCTTACACCTACAGATCAAGCAAGTGCAACACAGTTTTCACAGTAATCTTAGAGTTTACAATGGAGTGTGTCACTCAAACCATAGCAAAGGTCAAAGACAAGTTTCAAACTGCTTTACAACGCAAGATCAACACAACAGATCACAGAGCATGAGGGAAAGGAGGAGAGATTTGCTGTTTGTCACCGAAGGCTTGCCGTGGCAGAGAAAGTAGAAGAATTGCTGTCGCGGCAGAGGATGCAGAGGTTGAGGGAGAGCTGGGCCTTCAGATCCTTGGGGCTATGTTCATCCTGTGTTCTTGAGGTTCCTGAGGGAGTTCTTGGAGTTCTTGGTGGACGCCATGGATCCAGTCTTGTTACAACAGAGGAGAAGAGGGATAAGGGTGGAAAAGTTTTTGTGTTGGACTATGGAGGAGGAAGGTTTTGGTGGAGTGGTGGATGGATGGAGTGGCTGTGGATGCGAGGTGAGAGATGGAGATGGTGGGAGTGAACCTGGACCTCTCCTTTTAAAGACTTTTTGTGGCATTCTTGCTGCGGCGTAGAGGAGTAGTGGGAAGTTGGTGGCGGCAGCGGCTTTTCTGCTTTTGCCGTTTTTCCTGTCTTCTTGTGCCGTACCAGCCACTTTCTGCCGTGCTTGCTTTTCTTGCTCCTCAAGATGTACTCCTCCATTCCTGGTGGCTTGGTCTTTGGTTTGAATTACTCTAACTTGTAGATTTAAGTGCCTTGGCGCACTGATCTGTGACAAAGGATCAAATGATGTAAAATGTTGGTGCAACACTGGTAGAAATGAGGTAAAACAGACAAGTTTTATGGTTGCAAGGTTCAGATATATGTGTAAATCTTAGAGTGATCAAAACCCCCAGACCAAAACCTTTGCTTGTCCTCAAGTAAAGAATGGTGCATTGTACCAAACAAAATGTAACAGAGCATGATGAGGGACATTGCTGACTCAATGCAGATAAATCTTGCAATTGCCAATTCAAAAACAAGTTTCACAAGAGAATTTGAGTATGTCTAGATCAAACAACATGGACACATGAGTATAAAGTAATTGACTCTGAAATTGAAAACTCAAGATCCAGTACATAGCCCAATATGTAATGCAAATTTAGTGCTTCACCTATTACAGTTCCCAGGAACATAATAGGCTAATGCATAGACAAGTTAGTTAGTTAGTAACTTAGCTTGATGGGTCAACTTAGTTAGTGCTTCACACACTACAATCCCAGGATCATAGGTGCTAGTGCTTTAGGTATTTACAACAAGTTTTACTTAGCATCATCAGGTTAGTGCTTCACACACCACAATCCAGAGATCATGGTTGCTAATGCTAAACTTTTTCCTTTCTGTTAGTATGTTAGTGCTTCACAAATCACAATCCAGAGATCATGTTTGCTAATGCAAAAAATGCAACAGATGCAATTGGTTAGGGGCTAAGAAATGGATCATGAACTTCATTCTTAGGGCAATTAACAAATATACTGATGTTTCACAGGTTCTTTGAGTAGAGACATACAAAGGTTCTGATTTGAAACTTGGCTTTGAGAATAGGCATTTGCAAGAGTTATAAGCAGATTCAAAGCAAAGTTCTTCATAGCATGCAAAGTGATAATTTCAGGTTCAAGCAACAAAATTTGATTTGTTTCTTAACAGAGCACTTTCACACAAGATCAAACAATAGTATAGTATATTCTGATTCAGATTTTAACAAATGTGTGGAAATGGAAAGTGTTCACCTGATGGTTTTCCTGCTTCTCTGCCTTGTCAATCAACAGCAATCTTTCTCCTCATCCAAGTTATCACTGAAACAACAAAAAGAAACAAACACACAAGGCAAAAACATAAAAAGGTGAAAGGGAAATATATGATACAAGGGATACCAGGTTTCCTCCTGGAAGAGAGCTTGTTTAAAGTCACTAGCTTGACTGTAGCTTCATCATCACTGGTTTGCATGGGTAGAGGATGCATTGGAGCCATCCTCTGGTTCATCATCTTCTTCAACTTGGTTTTCAATCAAATCTCCAATCCTGTAGTGCTTCAACCTCTGGCCATTTACTTTGAATGTTCCCTCAGCTGAGCTATAAACCTCAAAGGCACCATGGCCTAGATCTTTCTTGATAACACAAGGGCCAAACCATCTGGACTTGAACTTCCCAGAGAATAAGTGTAGCTTGGAATCATACACCAGCACTGACTGCCCTTCCTTGAATTCCCTTCTCAGAATGTGGGAGTCATGCCATTTCTTGGTCTTCTCCTTGTAAATCTTTGCACTTTCGTAGGAATCATTCCTGAGCTCTTCAAGCTCACACAACTGCAGTTTCCTCATGTTTCCTGCTTTGCCAATGTCCAAGTTCAGCTTCCTGATTGCCCAATGCGCTCTGTGCTCCAATTCGACTGGCAGATGGCAAGCCTTGCCATAGATAATTCTGAAAGGTGACATGCCAATGGGTGTCTTGTATGCTGTCCTGTAAGCCCACAAAGTGTCGGGCAATTTCATTGACCAATCTCCTCTGGTCTTGGACACAACTTTCTCCAAGATTTGCTTGATTTCCCTGTTTGACAACTCCACTTGGCCATTGGCCTGCGGATGATAAGGAGTTGTCACTCTGTGATTCTTCACTCCATACTTGGTCAGAAGCTTCTCAAACTGGTCATTATTGAAGTGAGCACCACCATCACTGATTACAACTCTTGGCACTCCAAATCTTGGGAAAATGACAGTCTTGAACATTCTACAAACTGCCTTGGCATCAGCATTAACAGTGGGAATGGCTTCAACCCATTTTGACACATAGTCAACAGCAACTAAAATATGCTTGTAGCCTTGAGAAGATGGCAAGGGTCCAACAAAATCAACTCCCCAAACATCAAACAATTCCACTTCCAAGATTCCTGTTTGGGGCATTTCATTTCTCTTTGACATCTTTCCTGCTCTTTGACAAGGATCACACTTCATTATGTACTCATGAACATCTCTGAACATACTTGGCCAAAAGAAGCCAGCTTGCAAAATCTTGGCTTGAGTCTTGAACACTCCAGCATGTCCTCCATACAATCCTGAATGGCATTGGAACATCACATCACTTTTTTCATCAGAGGGAACACACCTTCTCACAATGCCATCAGCACAATGTTTGTACAGAAAAGGTTCATCCCAATAGTAACTCTTGACATCATGGAGGAATTTTTTCTTTTGCTGGTAGGAGAGATCTGCTGGCACAATATCACAAGCTAGGAAGTTCACAAAGTCAGCATACCAAGGTGAAGTGGCACTGACTGCCATGAGCTGTTCTCCTAGCATCAAGTCTTGAATCTCTCTGTTTTCATCAATGTTGATTCTGGACAAGTGATCAGCAACTGAGTTCTCTGACCCTTTCTTGTCTCTAATTTCTATGTCAAACTCTTGGAGCAGAAGGATCCATCTGATGAGCCTTGGTTTAGCATCCTTTTTGCTCACTAAATATCTGATTGCTGCATGGTCTGTGTAGACAATGCACTTGTGTCCAACCAGGTATGGTCTAAACTTATCAAATGAGAACACAACAGCAAGCAGCTCCTTCTCTGTGGTGGTGTAATTGATCTGAGCATCATCCAAAGTCTTGCTTGCATAATGTATAACATGTACAGCTTTGTCTTTCTTCTGGCCAAGGACTGCTCCAACAGCAAAGTCACTTGCATCACACATAAGTTCAAATGGCAGTGTCCAGTCAGGAGGTTGAACAACAGGGGCTGTGATGAGAGCATCTTTCAATTGGTTGAATGCTTGCAAACAAGTGTCATCAAACACAAACTTCACTTCATGATTCAGGAGATTGGTGAGTGGCTTGGCAAGATAGGAGAAGTTCTTGATAAACCTTCTGTAGAAGCCAGCATGGCCCAGGAAGCTTTGAATTCCCTTCACATTTTCAGGAGGAGGTAGCTTGGAAATCACATCTACCTTTGCCTTGTCCACCTCAATTCCTCTAGCAGACACAAGGTGGCCCAACACAATGCCTTCAGAGACAAGGAAGTGACATTTTTCCCAGTTCAGAATCAAATTTTGCTCAGAGCATCTGTGAAGGACTAAGGTGAGGTTCTTCAAGCAAGCTTCAAAGTCTTTTCCATACACAGTGAAATCATCCATGAAAACTTCCATAATCTTCTCAATGTGATCAGAAAATATGGACATCATGCATCTCTGGAAGGTGCCTGAAGCATTGCAAAGGCCAAATGGTAGCCTTTTGTAAGCAAAGGTTCCATATGGGCAGGTGAATGTTGTCTTGTCTTGGTCAGAAGGGTGGATTGGAATCTGCAGAAATCCAGAGTAACCATCAAGGTAGCAGTAGTACTTCTGGCCAGCAAGTCTCTCTAGCATCTGGTCCATGAATGGCAGAGGGAAGTGATCTTTTCTTGTAGCTTTGTTCAATTTTCTGAAGTCATTCACCATCCTCCATCCTGTAACAGGTCTTGTGGTCATGAGCCTTCCTTCTTCATTTTCAACAAAAGTGTAGCCACCTTTCTTGGGCACAATGTGGATAGGACTCACCCACTCACTGTCAGAGATGGGGTATATCATTCCAGCCTTTAACAATTTCAGAACTTCCTTCTTTACTACATCTTGCATAGAAGGGTTTAGTCTCCTCTGTCCTTCTCTTGTTGGCTTGCTGCCTTCTTCCAAGTGGATCCTGTGAGAACACACTTTCTCACTAATGCCAATGATGTCATCAATGGAATATCCAATGACATTCTTGTACAGCTTCAGAATAGACAGAAGACTTTCTTCTTGCTCACTTGAAAGGGCAGAACTAATAATCACAGGGTGTAACTTTTCCTTCTCCAAGAATGAGTATTTCAGATGGGAAGGCAATTCTTTGAGCTCCACAACAGAATGGTGAGCTAGATGAGCTGGTTCTCTTGCACTTGACACAGGTACAATTTCACAAATTTTCACTTCACAGAGCTGCTGTACATTGGTGGTTTCAGCAGTAACAAAGACTTGAGCTTCAGGCTCTTCTTGCTCAGGTTCTGGCAAAGTTTCTAGCACACTTCTTTCAACAACATCAATGGAATGGCAATGTTCAGGAACATTGGGTAAGTGAGTGGCATGTTTCATGCTGAATTCAGCTTGCTCTGATCCAAATTGTAATTTGAGGGTTCCACCTTTGACATCAATGATGGCACCAGCAGTTGCCAAGAATGGCCTGCCTAGAATCATTGATTCAGCATTGTCTTCCATCTCTAGCACAACAAAGTCCACAGGATATGCAAAGTTGCCAACTTGGACTGGCACATCTTCAAGGACTCCTACTGGTTTTCTCAAGGTTCTATCAGCAAGTTGAAGTGTCATTGGGGTAGGCTTCAACGTTCCCAGCTGCTGAATCTGGCTTGCAGCAGAGGGTAACACACTCACAGAGGAACCTAAGTCACAAAGGGCTGTGAAGGTTTTTCTTCCCACTACACAGGGAATGCTGAAACTTCCAGGGTCTTGTAGCTTCTTGGGCATGTGGTTCAAGATCACAGCACTGCAATCTTCTGTCAAGGCTACTAACTCAGGGCTGTCCAAACTCCTCTTCCTTGTGATCAGATCTTTGAAAAACTTTGCATATAGGGGAATGTGCAACACTGCATCCAAGATGGGGATGGTGATTTGCACTTCCTTCATGGTCTCAAGGAATTTAGAGTATTGCTTCTCCTCCTTGGTCTTGTCCAATCTCTCTGGAAATGGCACTTTCATCAACAAAGGCTTCTCTGTTGGTTCTGTGGCAGAGATCTGTGCCTTGGCAGGGTTTTCTGTCTGGGCAGGCTGTCCTGTTGATTTTTCCTGCCTTGGCAGAACAATTTCTGGAGGTGTTTGTTGCTGCACGGTGGGTCTTCTCTGTGGAGCAACATAAGTGACATTTGGTGGGGTTTTGAGTAAGGGTTCAGTGTTCACCCCACTCCTAGTGGTGACTGCATCAATAACTTCAGTAGTGGAAAGGGCACCACACTGTTTCGGGTTTTTCTCTGCTTGGGCTGGCAGTTTTCCTTCAGCTTGTTTTCCAATGTTGTTGGTCTGGATTCCAGCAGTGAGTTGCTGCATAGTCTTGTAGAAAAGTTCAGATTGCATTTTCATAGTTTCTTGCATTCCACTGAACATTTCCTTCTGTAGCTTCATCATTTCTCCAAGCTCAGATTGGCTGCTACTGCTGGATGAAGTAGTTTGCTGATGTACTGGGTGGTGTTGTTGTTGTGGGTGTTGCACTTGACCTTGGGGTCTGAAATTTTGTTGTCCAGGCTGATGGTAACTCTGCTGGGATGCTTGGGCATAGTGCTGCTGCCCTGGTGCTGGGTAACTTTGCTGATTATTGCTCTTGTAAGAAAGGTTGGGGTGGTTTCTCCAAGAGGGGTTGTAACTTTGGGAATATGGCCCTTGATTCTGGGCATAGTTCACCTCTGATATCATGGCTTCAGGAGGTGCAGACAAGGTACATTCCATGAGAGAATGGCCTTCTTTTCCACAAATTGCACAGGCAGAAGTAACTTGGTTGACAGGAACCAAAGCTTGGCTGTTTCTTTCTGTCATAAGCTGGGCAAGCTGAGTTGTTAAACTCTCCAACTTAGCTTCCAAAGCATTCTGGCCACTTGACTGAATCTGCAGCTGATTGCTGGGGTGGACAGCTCTTTCATTTGTCCAGGAGAAGTTGTGTGATGCCATGCTCTCAATCAACTCAGTAGCTTCATCAAGGGTCTTGTTCATGATTCCACCTCCAGCAGCTGAGTCAACAAATGATCTGGTTTGCTCTGTCAAACCCTTGTAGAAGGTTTGCAAGATGAGCCATTGCTCCTGGCCATGGTTGGGACACATCCTGATGAGACCTTGGTATCTCTGCCAAGTATCATACAGGCTTTCTCCTTCATATTGCACAAATCTTGTTATCTTGTCTCTGCACTCAGCTGCTTTGGTTGGAGGGAAATATCTCTCAAAGAAGGCTTGAAGAACATGTTCCCATGTGTCTCTGCAGTGAATAGGAAGAGAGTGGAACCAAACTTTTGCAAGTCCAGACAGTGAGAAGGGAAACAATTGCATCCTGATGGCTTCAGGAGGAACACCATTGTGCTTCAAAGTGTTGCAGTACTCTAGAAAGTTTCTGATATGCTCATGGGGGCTCTCCAAAGCAGAACCTTTGAAGGGATTATGTTGCACCATATTGATCAGAGCTGGCTTGATTTCCCAGTTGTTTGCTTGTATTGCAGGCATAATCACATCTGCATTGTTGATCTGGTCCTTGGGAATCCACAAATCTCTCAACTTCTTATCACCCATGCTGAAATCTGAGGATGACGATTCCAAATCTGAGACAGAAGTTTCCAAATCTTCAGCAGAAACTTCAGAAGCTGCTCTCTTCCTTGCAAACAAAGTCCTCTCTGGTTCAGGATCAAATGGGGCTAGTGGAGAATCTTCAGAGGACTGCATCAACTGAATTCCCACGGAGATTAGATGAAATCATTGTTCTACACACAATCACAGACAAGAACTTGATCAAGGGTTAGTGAACTAAATCCCCTAATAAAAGTTCTAAGCTTGATCACAGACAAATCATTAAAACAGACAATCAAAGATTGCAAATTGGAACAAGTATTTACACAGCTTAGTCTACTGTAATCTAAGGAAACAATCAAAAGTTGATCCCCGGCAACGGCGCCAATTTTGATCTATTGAGATTATAGGGGGGTTTTTCTAGTCGTCTCCACAGGGATCAACACAAATGAGACTATTTCCTAATTTCCAGAAGCTAAGCAGAAAAGTGGGGTTTTTGGTGTTTGTAAACAGAAAAGTAACAAGAGGTTTTGAGCAGGGAAGTTTTAACATAACAAGTTCAAGGATTTCTTGTTTGTCAGACAAGAAAGCATTGAACAAACTAGCAAATTTTAGACAGGGATATGTTTTTGGGACTAGGTGCAGAGACTAGTCTTACACCTACAGATCAAGCAAGTGCAACACAGTTTTCACAGTAATCTTAGAGTTTACAATGGAGTGTGTCACTCAAACCATAGCAAAGGTCAAAGACAAGTTTCAAACTGCTTTACAACGCAAGATCAACACAACAGATCACAGAGCATGAGGGAAAGGAGGAGAGATTTGTTGTTTGTCACCGAAGGCTTGCCGTGGCAGAGAAAGTAGAAGAATTGCTGTCGCGGCAGAGGATGCAGAGGTTGAGGGAGAGCTGGGCCTTCAGATCCTTGGGGCTATGTTCATCCTGTGTTCTTGAGGTTCCTGAGGGAGTTCTTGGAGTTCTTGGTGGACGCCATGGATCCAGTCTTGTTACAACAGAGGAGAAGAGGGATAAGGGTGGAAAAGTTTTTGTGTTGGACTATGGAGGAGGAAGGTTTTGGTGGAGTGGTGGATGGATGGAGTGGCTGTGGATGCGAGGTGAGAGATGGAGATGGTGGGAGTGAACCTGGACCTCTCCTTTTAAAGACTTTTTGTGGCATTCTTGCTGCGGCGTAGAGGAGTAGTGGGAAGTTGGTGGCGGCAGAGGCTTTTCTGCTTTTGCCGTTTTTCCTGTCTTCTTGTGCCGTACCAGCCACTTTCTGCCGTGCTTGCTTTTCTTGCTCCTCAAGATGTACTCCTCCATTCCTGGTGGCTTGGTCTTTGGTTTGAATTACTCTGACTTGTAGATTTAAGTGCCTTGGCGCACTGATCTGTGACAAAGGATCAAATGATGTAAAATGTTGGTGCAACACTGGTAGAAATGAGGTAAAACAGACAAGTTTTATGGTTGCAAGGTTCAGATATATGTGTAAATCTTAGAGTGATCAAAGACTACTTCAATGCAGTGCAGTTCGCCGGGGGATCACCCAACGTTGCTGTCCGCTACCTGCCCCTGATGCTATCCGGCACAGCACGGCAGTGGATCAACGACTTGGCAGAAAATTCCATCCAAACCTAGTTTGATATGCAAACTGCGTTCACCAAAAACTTCAAGGGCACTTACAAGAGACCCCATAATATTGGTGACCTCCAAAGGTGCCGACGGGCTGACGACGAGACCTCTCGAACTTTCCTTGCGCGATGGCTAGATAAGAACTCTTATGAAGGAGTTACCGATGAATCCGCTATCCTCGCGTTCATCGATAGTTTGGAGAGAGGCCAGCTGCTCCGCCATCGCCTGTTGTGGGAAAGGAACGAAAGGAAACTAACCCTAAATTCCATGATCACCATTGCAAGCAACTACGTGGCCGCCGATGACAACGCCCGCGAGTCCCTGAAGGCTTCCGCCATCCAGAATACTGGAAAGCGGAACAATAGCAATAAATAGAAGAATCCACCAGAAGAGCAGGAAACTCCGGATATGGTGGCCACAACCTTCGCCGATAAGGGTCAAAGCAGCCAGCGCAGTAGAGGACGCAGTACTAGCAGTGGCCAGCCGCGGAGCTCTACAGCTCCCGCTTCGGTGCCATCCGCCCCTGTGTCCTACGATGAATACCGTGATATGCCATGCTTCGCCCATCGCGATGCTTCAGGGAAGTGCAATCACACCAACCGGAACTGCAAATTTGTCAACGACATCAAGGCAGATCAAGAAGCTGGCTACAAGCGCAACCGGTGACAACGGCCTCGTGGCAAAGGAAAAGCGGACAAAGACAAGGAGTCCAAGGATGGCAGTGATATGGACGAAGATCCTGCACCCAAACCCGCCAAAAAGGCAGAGGGTGATGCTGGCAAGGGTAACCCAATAAAAACAAAAAAGGAGCCTTTCACACGTTCCTTGGACCCCCCACGGCTAAGGCACAGAGAGGTGCTATGTGCTCGCTCAATGCCACCGTGCCAAAAATCCGTTAGTACGTCCGATGGTCCGAAGTACCGGTGCACTAGAGCCGCGATGATCATCCAGAGCACATCCCGGATGGATATTACGCCATGGTTGTATGCCCTGTAATCCACGGCTATGAGTTCTCCAAATGCTTAATGGACGGCGGCAGCAGCCTGAACATCATGTACGTGGAAACTCTTACAAAACTTGGCCTTACCAAGACCCAACTCCGCCATAGTGCTGTCACTTTTTATGGAGTGGTTCCTGGCCGTCAAGCTAAGTCCCTCGGGTCCATCACCCTCAAGGTTGCCTTCGGCAGTGAAGAAAATTACCGAGAAGAGCCAATAACCTTTGAGGTGGTCCCGTTCAAAAGTACATACCACGTGATCTTCGGCCGCCCCGCCTTCCATAGTTTCCATGCCAGGCCATGCTACATTTACAACCAACTAAAGATGCCAGGACCGGATGGCATAATCACCGTTTATGGTAGCTTCAGAAAGGCAAAGGAGTGCAAGGAAGGAGAAGCCGCTTTCGCGGAAGCAGTGTTCTTAGGCGAGGAGTTCAAAGAAATCCACGCCGCCACGGACCCTGCAGAGATGCCGGCATCCAAGCAAGAGGTTTCCGCCTCCCTGCCCACCTTCAAGCCTACAGTTGATACAAAACAGGTGGAACTTGTCGCTGGCGATGCCGCCAAGACCACCTCCATTGGGACAAATCTGTCCCCCAAATAGGAAAGCGTGCTCGTCGAGTTCCTCCGTGAGAACCGGGACATCTTCGCATGGCAGCCATCTGACATGACAGGTGTACCTAGGGAACTTGCTGAGCACACCCTACAGATAATCCCCGGCTCCAAGCCAGTAAGACAAGCCATGAGACGCTTCAGAGATGAAAAACGCCGCGCGATAGCAAAGGAAATTTCCAAGCTACTGAAAGCAGGCTTCATCAAAGAAGTGATCCATATAAAGTGGGTGGCGAATCCTGTGTTAGTTCCTAAGAAAAACACAAAGGTTCTGCGCATGTGTGTAGATTACACTGGTCTGAACAAAGCATGTCCAAAAGATCCTTTTCCCTTGCCTCACATTGACCAAGTCATTGACTCGACGGCAGGATCGGAGATGCTATGCTTCTTAGATGCCTACTCAGGATACCACCAGATCAAGATGAAAGAGTCCGATCAGCTTGCTATGTCGTTCATAACACCTTATGGCACATATTGCTATGTCACAATGCCATTCGGTCTGAAAAACGCAGGAGCAACGTATCAGGGCACCATGCAGAAGTGCCTGGCGGATCAAATCGGACGAAACATCCACGCATATGTGGACGACATCGCCGTTATGTCCAAGAAGCAAGATGGCCTTATATCGGATTTGCAAGAGACCTTTGACAATCTGAGGAAGTACAACATGATGCTCAACCCCACGAAGTGCGTCTTCGGGGTACCAGCTGGACAACTTCTGGGATTCATCGTCTCCCACCGCAGAATCGAGGTCAACCCAGAGAAGATCAAGGCAATCCTCGACATCTCCCGGCCTAATGACTTAAAGGACGTACATCGACTCACAGGCTGCATGGCAGCAGTGAGCAGGTTCATCAGTCATCTTGGCGAGAAGGCTTTGCCACTCTACAAGCTGATGAAGAAATCAGACGAATTCGTCTGGACCGACGAGGCAGACGCTGCGCTTAAGGATCTGAAGAGAGTGCTATCCACTGCACCAGTCTTAGCAGCTCCCAAAGACCAGGAACCCATGTTACTATACATGGCAGCAACCAACAGGGTCGTCAGCATCGTCATCGTGGTAGAACATAAGGAGGAAGCGCAGAAGTACGGCGTACAGCGACCAGTCTACTATGTCAGCGAGGTCCTGACGGAATCCAAGCAGCGCTACCCTCACTACCAAAAGTTGGCATATGGAGTTTTCCTATCTTCTCGTAAGTTAAGGCATTACTTCTATGACCATAAGATCACAGTGGTGAGCAAGGCTCCACTGAAGAACATCATCAACAACAGTGATGCAACAGGATGAGTTGCAAAGTGGGGCATTGAATTGGCCTCTTTCGACATCGACTACAAGCCTCGCACCGCCATCAAGTCTCAGGCTTTGGCGGAATTTATGGCGGATTGGAAGGAAGCACAGGAGACTACGCCCGTCCCAAAACCAGAGCATTGGGTGATGCACTTTGATGGTTCAAAGCTGCTACACGGCTCGGGGGCGGGAGTGACACTCAAATCTCCTAAGGGAGATGAGCTCAGCTACGTTCTCCAGATCCACTTCCCCACCACCAACGACATTGCAGAGTACAAAGCGCTACTGCACGGGCTACGCGTCGCAAAGGAGATCGGCGTACAACACATTATGTGTTGTGGAGATTCCGACCTTGTCGCTCAGCAGGTGGCTGGCACATACAAAGCTCAGAATGAAGTTATGGCGGCTTACAGAGACGAAGTGGATGAGATGGCCAAAAGTTTCCTTGGCTACGATATAAAGCACGTACGACGAGAAGATAACATGGCGGCCGACACCTTATCCAAGTTAGGATCTAGCCGCAAGGCAGTTCCGCCATGCGTATTACTCAAGCATTTGCACGTACCATCAGTCAAGATGGTGGACCAGACCATCCGGACCTAGCAAGCTCCCCTATTATGGCGGTTTTGCCCAGCAATCCGCCATGGGCAGAGCCCTACTTGGAGTATCTGACGAACAAGAAGCTACCCGAAGACGAAGTCCAAAAGAGACAAATCGAGCGTAGAGCAAACGCCTACACCATCATAGATGGCCAGCTCTACAAACGAAGCACCTCGGGAGTCTTCATGAAGTGCATATCCCAAGTGGACGGAATCGAAATACTAAGGGAGATCCATGAAGGCGAATGTGGGCATCACGCCGCCGCCAGATCCCTAGTAGCTAAGGCATTTCGCCATGGATTTTACTGGCCAACAGCCAAGGCAGATGCAGACCGCATCGTGGAGCTCTGCCAAGGTTGCCAGATGTACTCCGAGCAAACCCACATGCCCGCCACAGCACTGCATACGATCCCTATAACCTAGCCTTTTGCGGTCTGGGGGCTGGACATGGTGGGTCCGCTAAAAACAGCACCTTCGGGATTTACGCACCTCCTGGTAGCGGTAGACAAATTCACAAAGTGGGTGGAAGCTAAGCCCATCAGAAAGCTTGATGGCAAAACCGCCCTAAAATTTGTCAAGGACATTGTGGTCAGATTCAGCATCCCACATAGCATCATCACCGACAATGGCACTAACTTGTCTTAGGGAGAAGTTGAAGAGTACTGCCATCACAACGGAATCCGCCTTGACCTGGCATCTATGGCACATCCACAGTCCAATGGCCAAGTTGAGCGGACCAATAGACTAATCATGTCAGGGATCAAGCCACGCCTAGAAGCACCGCTACGTAGAGCAGCTGGAGCCTGGGCAGAACAGTTGCCATCTGTGTTATGGAGTCTACAGACCATGCCAAATAGATCAACTGGCCTCACCCCTTTCTTCTTAGTCTACAGAGCACAGGCAATCTTGCCAAGTGATGTCCAGTACGATTCCCCAAGAGTCGAGGCCTACGAGGAGGAAGATGCAGAAATGTCCAGACAACTATCTGTGGACCTACTGGAAGAAGAACGAGACCTAGCAGCCCAGAGATCTGCCATCTACCAGCAGAATCTCTGCCACTATCATAGCCGGCGAGTTCGCAAACGCTCGTTCAAAGAGGGGGACCTGGTGCTACGCCTCAAACAGCAGAAGTCCCACAAGCTATCCCCGCCTTGGGAAGGACCCTTCGTCATCAGCAAAGCTCTACTAAATTGTTCCTACTACCTCATTGATATTCGCGAGCTAGATAAGCGACCCAGTAAGAAGCGCAAATGAAGAGACCCTGACGATATCTATGACGAAACAGATCATCCATGGAATATCGCACATCTACGTCCTTTCTACACTTAGCACTTACCTAGCTATGTAATAGGCACCTCTATATGATCAATGAAATAAAGCATTTGGTTCACTCTTGATTTCTTCTGAGTCTTTTACCTCCTTTATTGTTCATTTAGATCACATGGAATCTTTGCGCAATTGTGCTTTGCACTTGCGTCTTTTTAAATCCGCCATAACGGTTCGCGTAGCATATTTATGTTTTGATCTCCATCTGATGTTCTTTGTGTGGATTCCTGAGTAGTGACTTTTTGATGATCTAAGCCGCCATCTGCTAAGGGTTTTGGATGGTTGCTATTAAGTATCGTCGCCCTAGCGGATTGTTCGTGCGAAGATTTTGCTATCTCACGAAAAGTCAAGCACAAAGAGCCGGATGGCGGATCACATAATCCTACGCATGATTTTTTTTTCAAAGTGTTGTTTTTTGAGCATGTCAAACAACTGCAAGTTGCATAAAAATAGGCCTGGCAGTTTTTTCGCACATAAAACCACTCCATAAAAAACTGCCACAAGTTCAAAAGCATTCACTGATCCGCCACAAGCAGATCAGGCAAAGTGCAGAGCATACACGCAGTTTAAATAAGTTTAACTTACAAACCCACTCAGGGGCCGAATTGATGCAATTGTTTTTCTCCTGCCACATCGCAGGGCATAACTCAAATGGCTGGCGGAACTCCAGAGGACACTCGCCATCAGGACCAGCGGTGGCTGCAGAGACCGACGCCTAAGCTTCGCTTGGAGACCCCGGTAGATCATATGCTTCGTAGTATACGTTCATCTGGGTGCCCAGGGCGCACAGCTGATCGTATCCTAGCACGCTCTGCCGGATGGCGGCCTCGTTCACCGGTGCTCCGTCCTCGCCACTCTCTGGGATGCCGGAGGTGATCAGGTCCAGATCCAGCTCGAGGTAGTGGGCCTTCGCCAAGGTTAAGGCAGTCCTGGCACCACCCCGAGCGGAAGACTACTTCCAGTCCGCCACTAGCCCAGGCACGAGCAGCAGCTTCTTGGTGAGCCCTATGGCGGAGAGGCTAGCGGAGCCCGCTATCTGCAGACTCCTGCACGCCTGACGTCCAACGTTGAGAAGGCCATCCAGCTCCTTCTTCGCTGCGTCAGTGGCCATGCGCAAGCCTGCAGCGGAATCCACTTCGCCTTGGTCCAGGGTCGCTGCATAGCGGAAACAAGCAAGGAGTCAAATTCGGCATAACGCATTACTACAAACTACAAAGTATTGAGAGCCATTGATACCTAGCAAGGTCTTTTGGAAGTGATCGAGGAGCTCGTTAAAGCCATCTCACCGCCGTTCAAATTCGGCAGTGGCTTTGCGGAGATCCTCTATCTCCTTGTCCTTCTTTAGGTTATGGCGTTCCTGGTCCTTCAGCTGCTCCTCGAGCAGGGTATTCGAGGCCAATGATTTTTGGAGCTGCTGCTGCAGCCCCTCCATCGCAATAGCGTGGCCCTTTTCCACCCCCTCAAGTGTGGACTTAAGCTTGGCAGCATCTGCATGGTGGAAGTGTCAGCACAGTATTGATCGAATAAGCATAAAGGTACTTAAACTTGTCCAAGACAAAAGTAAATTACCGCTATTCTCAAGTTGCTGCTGTAAGTCCGCCACAAGAGCGCTTCTTTCCGCCAGCTCCTTCTCCTGCGAGCTGACAACCTGGACCAGGTCCTCCACAACTTTCTTGTAATTCTGGCAAAATGATATGAAGTGTTAGTCACTCTTAGAGCTTTATGCCAGATAATTATCTGCCATAATGCTCAGGGGCTAATCACGATGATTTTTTAGTCACTCTTAGAGCATTATGCCAGATAGTTATCCACCATAACGCTCGGGGGCTACTCATACTAATTTTTTAGTCTTCTTAAGAGCTTTATGCCGGATAGTTATCCGCCATAACGCTCGGGGGCTACTCAGTGCAAAATTTAAAGTTCTCTACAGAGCACTGTATAATATGACAGCGCTCGGGGGCTATACTATGCAAAATTTTATAGTAGTTTTTCTTAGAGCTCCATAGAGGATCATCTATGAAAATCTGCCACGGCGCTCGGGGGCTACTGGGAGTACATACCTTCTTCATGGTTGTTGTCTTCTCTACAAAAGCTGCAATACCACTGGATAGTTGGTTGCTGGCATCTTCCTGGCTAGTGATAAGGTTGACAATCTCAAGTTGCTTCTGCTTCCAAAACAAACTGCTCCCCGCCGAAGCATCCGCCATCTGACCTTGAAATGAGTCAGAAGCCTTCTCACTTTGGATGACATCATTAGCCGTAGCTTCAGTCGTTGGGTTGGCTTCTGGCATCGAATCAAACTGACCACCGGCATCCTCCATATCGATATCGTTACGAGCAGGGGAGGGAATTGGTACGTCAGGGGTCTGTGGGATAGCAGCAGGGGAGGGCTTGGCTCGCTTGGATGATGGTTCCTTGACAGTAGGTTTCTTCCTTCTGAGCAAAGGAGGATTAGTAGTGAAAACAGCAACAATGAAGGAAGACAATGAAAGGTTACCTTGACTTTGGCAAGTTGATGGTAGCGGTATTCTTGGATGGCGTTTCTAGCTCCGCCCTGCGTTGAGCTTCGAAACGATGGGAATCAGTAGATTTCCCGCCACCACCACGAGGTTTCCCGCTGCTGCCCCGCTTCTTGGGGACCACCTTTGCCTTCGTCGTGCGGGCTGTGTCATCTACATCCCCTGCCATCTCCTCTTTGTTTCCGCTGGAGTGAACTACTTCCTCAGCAGCGGTGGGCTTGGAGTTGGAGCGGCGAAGTGGATGAGCAAAGTCCGCAGGGCCAAGTGATTTGAGCTGATAAATAAAAATATCAGTTAGAACAAAGTGCAAAGGTATCATGGAATATTATGGCGGAAAAATAACTTACCAGAGGGCAGCTCCCATTCTCAAACATTGCCATGCCAAATTTCAAAGGCTTCTTCCTGGGAGATTTCATAAGAGAGCGAATGCGCTTCTCCACCACCTTAGGGTCGAGCTCCTTGTCTGAATAACGCATGCCATCATTTGCACCAGTGTATTCGTGCATCAGGCTATCGCGGTGTTGAAGGGGCTGGATCCGCCGAGATATCCAATAGTTGATGGTGTCGATCCCTTTTAGGCCATCTTTGGATAGCTTGGCGATCCGCCGAGCCAGGAGCTTGACGTAGGGAGTGGCGGTTTCATCGTTGACGGGCTTCCAGGAGTCGTGAGGCTGAGCTGCTATGTTCTCAAAGGAAGGAAGGCCGCGGGCTTGAGATGGCGCAGGCTTGTCCGCCATGTAGAACCAGGACCCTCTCCACCCTATGGCGGAATCAAGAGGTGTGATGAAGGGATATTCTTTTGATCTCCGTGGAAGAAAGCATATTGTTCCGGAGGTTCGAAGGAACCCGTCATCTTCGTAATTGGCCCACACGGAGAAGAAGAGCTGGAAGAGGTCTACCCTGGGATGAATTCCAAGATATCCTTCGCACGGGGCCGCATAACCTGCTACAGACACCAAGCTATTTGGCGCTATATGGTGGAGCTGCAGCCCGTAGAACTTCAGAAGATTAGTAAAGAAAGAAGATGGCGGCATGCTGAGACCCCTCTCCACGTGAGATTTGAGCATCATGATTTCAGTGGAGTTAGGGGCAGGCACCAGGGCTTTAAAGTCAGTCCGCTAGTGGGACTCAGCCTGGGGCGCCACGGTGCCCTCATCCTCCAAAGTTTGGATGTGAGCATCCTTGACATGGCATTTTGCCCAGTACCCATGAAGGTTCTGAGGAATCTGCTCTTCCTCGGCCTCAGCTCTGTCATCCTATTCTTCTTCTTCGGCTTCGCCATCCGCTTCTTTGTCTGCGGCCTCTTCTGTGGTCATCCCCGCCATCTTCTCCTCGGCTTCGGATGTAATATCTTCCGGATACAAATCCGCCATTGAGGGGTGCGCGCCCTGAGCTGATTACTGCAGCGGGGAATCTTCCTCCTCAGCTTCGGAAGGATGGCGGGAAGGAGATCCATGGTTCATGGCGGCGAACAGAGGTTGGATCCCGCTATGAAATGAGTGAGATTCTTGAGTGAACTGCTCCGGCAGAAAAAGCCACCGGCGGCGAGAAATTCCTGCGGCGGCTCGCCGGAGATGACGGAGCTCTCGTGGAGGCGCTGAGGAGAGAGAGTGCAAGGGGGGTGAATGAGGTGTGACCGGCCGGGGGTGAGAGGCCAGGGTATATATAGGCCCCAGACCTCGAGATTCATGCCCGCCATCACAACCGCTCCTCCTGATCGCAGAAACCCTAATCGAGTGATACGTGTCTGGGGTAAAAAAGTAACTTCAGTAAAAATAGTGCATGCGCTGTAAATCTTGCCCTAGAAGGAACTACGTGCCAAAATTTATGGCGGATTTCTATGGTATGATCCAACGAATCCCGGAAATCTCGCTAAGTTCAAAGCTACGTCGCTTGATCCGCTATTTATGGCGGATTGATAGATGGAGAAAAGAGAAACATCAAGAAACCGCCATCCCGACGCAGAACAGCAGATGAGCTATGGCGGATAGACTTCGCCAAAGACGAGGCATGGTGGATGGAGATGGCGATCTTGAAGTTCCCTGGGGGCTACTATTGGGGATATACCAAACAGGTATACCAGCGATGTAGTCCTAAACCAGCAAGCCAGGGTGGCCCATCAGGGTGGTATGGCGGATTGCCTACCGGGCGGCCCAGTTGCTGGAAATACCATGGCGGTACTGGACGCAAGAGCTTATGGCGGATCCGGAGACAGGCCCATGGCGGGTTGCCTTGTAGTACACGCATAGGACTTAGTCTAGGACTCCAGTTTGTATCCGCTCCGGTACCATCGTGTAGCCCACGCTAGGCACCTTTATAAGCCGGCGTGGGGAAGCCCTTGAGGCACAACTCAATAGCTTAGATATACGGCCAATCGCATAGCAAAACAGCCAACCTCATCATTGTAACAGAGCACTTGTTGCCATATAGTGAATTATAGCAGCACGTAGGGTCTCGCCACCGTTGCGGGATCTGAAGCTGGGTAAACTCATGCTACCACTGTCCCGGATCGCTCCGCCATGTTCACCCCCTTCCACAAACCGCCATACACCTACCCCTATGGCAGATCTGTTGACGAAACCACGACACTCGAAGTTCGAACTCTCTTACGTTTGGGCTGAGCTTATCGTCGATAACATCTTGCTTGCAACTCCTACTCCATTTGACTGGATATAGATGATATCCCTTTGTTCAGAATGCCTCTTGAATCCTCTTTATCCAACTCAGAACAATCATCACTTGAATAAGTCCTACGTTGTCTTCCAACATCCTTGGGGAATCCAATAGTCTTCGGCACCTTAGTTTACTTAGTTTTACAATAGGTTTCTGTACTTGAGTATCAACTTTCTATCAATAGGCCAGTTACTGTCTATAAAATAAGGTTTCACGGAGCTCAAGATAATACTCAAGAGGTCCATTAAGGTTTAGGCATACCTAAATATTCAATTCCAAGGAATGGATTAGACTCATTTAGCCTATCCAATCTAGGGTTTTGGTTCACCTTCAAAAATTTGATCTTGGTCCTCTATGCTTGAAAAGTTACTAACTGTGGTTCATGGTCCACAATCGTCTAACTCCTTCACCTTTCTCCTTACGGAGAAAAGTTGGTCTTTAGGAAAGTTTACTTAATCATACTTCATTCAGCTTCAAACACCTTTTTCTTTCCTGAACTCCTCCTTTTTATCTAGGTTTTCTTCTTTCAAACTCAAGCCTACTCTCCCCCTTAGGCTTTCCTAAAGGTCTCTCAAAGAAATTTGCGGTGTACCCACACAATTGTGGATATCTGGTACGAATTCTTTGATTATGTATTTAGGTAGGGTGTTGTATTCCACTTTCAGGTGTAAGTTCATGCCCAAAAGTTCTAAAAGTTAATGAGAATTGGGTTTTCCCATCGCTATCCATCCTAATTCAGATCGGAGGGTATCTATACAAAGCCACGGGAGAAATCCGACAGAGTTTCTCTTGTACCGGAGGACATCCACGACAGGCAGTTGTATATATTGGACAAAATAAGAACTAACAGGGATACAAATGAACAAATGGTTTCAACCTATCATTGCCAACGCGAAAACCTATGAAAATCTCACAAGTCTTGGTCCGTAGACAAAGACTACATTCCAAGGTAAGAAAAGATGTTGCGAACGTCTTAACCACCAATCTACAATTCAAGATTTTGGGACTAGGGATCAAAGTTATATAGAAATGTTATGTATCTTAGTCATGCTAGCAATGAGGGTTACTGGGGTTACCACTCCCAGGCTGAGTAAAGCAGCAGGCAATACCGGAATGGATCATCGGTACTACAACACCTCAATCGACCCGTGATGTACTAAGCATAACCAAGGCTGCATAACAACGAGCTCAAATACCTCAAACTCAATGGTAGCTAACCTAATTAGTGGTTTTACTCCACGATCTGGTGTTAGGATCTAGTATTTATGAACTTAGAGTTCCACTAAACTCTAATACTTCATACTTCTACCACTTCATGATACTTCCATGAATGGGTCTTCTACTTTTCTCCACCTTTTGCTACCAACTGTGGTATCTCTTATTCAATTTTTCTTCTTCTAGGGTTTGTATTGCAAGAAATACACCATCTACAGGTGTGTTCTCAGACATTCCCTTCTTGTTTGGCTTCCTTCTGCTTGTAATTTCTTCATCCTTGTCTTGACTGCCTTAGGAACTCATCTCTTCCTCACACGAATCCTTTAACCCTCTAGACCAATACCATGAATTAAGAACTTGATAATGCAACATGCATTTGCATATCAGAGTTAAACTTCATGTATGGATCTAGTCAATCAATAAAAATCCAAGAAAAGTCCAAATGTGTGCTTGCAACATACATCATCATAAGCCCTTTGAGTAAAACATCTCTAGAGTTTGGGCTTAGATGTGTACTTTATAGCACCAAATAATATAGGTTTATATCGTGCTATATTGCACATAGTGGTGGACTACTACTCTTTGTCTCAATATTTACTTCAATTGCTCAATTGCAACCAAATAATTTGAACAAAATGGGTTTGCGAATCTTTGTAGCTGATCTAAACGAGCCTCCCTATTATACTATAACTTACTTTCCATTCTAATGAAGATTACCCTCACATGATCTTTTGAAGCTTCTAGCATAGCTTCTCTAAGCACCTACTTCGCTAAGCATGGTTCACACAACTCCATGATGTTCATGGGGTTCTCCGTTGTGCTTTGATCAATCTACTCCAACTAGGGATATGGTTCTTTCATACTTAGCCTAGTTACCATGGTTTGGAACACTTCCTTCATCCTTTTCCTTGAGCATCTTCTTCCTCAGCAGAGAATTGCTGGTTTACTATAAAGTTCTTCTCCATTATGTAAAGATTCTCATGTGGATCTCACATACTCCAAGATTTTACACCATGGGTACTTCTTACTTGTATATGGAATGCATGAGTATCCACATACATGACTTAACATGGGGTCCTACTACCTCATCTAGTTTCACTTGAACACTTGACATCATCCTACTACAATTTCAGATGACTCAAGTTTAACACGATGACCTTGGTATACTTCTTCCAATAGGATAGTTCCCATTCCGGTTGTATCCTCTCTTTGGACTACCCTGTATTGTATACCAATTGTAACCTACTTCCATCCTTTATGTAAGGCTCTAATGATGTCATAGCTACTTGGTATGGGGCAAGATGTCTAACTTCACTTAGGAAAAACAGGTAAGAAATTTGACTCAAGTGTGTCAGGATTATCCTTTTATTGAATATCCATCTCAAGTCATAAGAAGAATTGGTTTAGATAAGATGGCTTCTTATAGTCACTACCAAACCTACAGGTCTCCTATTAAAGGGTTTTAATCCTAGGGTCAAAGTGTTTGCTCTGATACCAACTGTGGTGACCCAGCATACCACTGCATGTGTAGTATGCAAGTCGTTGACATAACACCAATGAAACACCGTCTCACTAGTATTACATTGATCAGAGTGGTACAACAGAAACATCACAGGTCCAAGGTAGGTGCATAGGATTACAAATTTCATCATACAGAAGATCTTCAGAACCTCCTCAACAGGTAGAGGTTTAGTCCCGGCGACTACAAACGAGAATAATACATTGAAGACTAAGCTAGAGCTACACTAATGCAGTTGGCTTTCTACAGAACTACTCTAGCTACTTAGGTTCTAGGATTAGGGAATTGAGTCCCTTCTATTCCTATTCTAGTTTTCCACCAAGCTTGGCGTAGTCGTTGACTTCATTGATAGTTCTGACATTGATAGAAGGCTTCATCTTCATCTTCAGTGTCTCGAGGTTGCCTCCTTGTGTTGCCTCCAATCTAAGCAAGGGTTACGAGGGAGTGGGGTGAGTAACGAGCGTTACCCAACAAGTTCATATAAGGAATAAGGTGTTTTATGCACTATCTACAGCCTTAGACCCAAGAGTCGTTTGGCAATGCAAGTTTTTGTAAACATTTCTTCAAAAGGTTGCTTTTATTCAAAAGAACTATGTTCGTCAGCCTTCACAGGTTGATTAGAGCTTCGATGGGCTCCTTTCCTGCCGCGTTCGCAGCTCCTTCCCGGAATAGGGAGTATCCAGATACTTTCTTACACTCTGCAGAGGTGGTCACTTGTACCCATGAGAGATCAATGCCTTTCTGCACAACCGAGCCGCGAGCTTCGTCCACACTTCCTTGGTGTGGGGCCCAATCGATGATCCAAGCCAATCACTGTTCTTCTCCGCGACTCCGCAGACCCACCCTTTTGTAAGTCCATCCGTCTCCTATACCACATATGCTGACCGATTGGCGCACTGGTCCTTCCCCTTTACACTATGGACGACCCCATAGGTAGACCAGCCCGGACCCCGGTGCCCGCTCCTATGCAATATGGGTAGACCGACCCGGATGACTCTTACAATCCATCATAGATCAATTAGCCAGTTTGTCCCCCCTATACTATAGGCAGCCCGGCAGGAAACACATTTCCCCCCTTTGCACTATAGTAGCCCGCGCAAGACAACACTCGACTACTGATCCGTTGGCATGTGAGAGGAAAAAGATACAGCTGACTTCTCTGTCCCATTCCAGATCTCATGGTTGACAGTAATTTACGGCGCTAGAATCACTGGCGACATTGGTTGTTAAGTCCTAAGGTTCACTTTCCCGAACAAATGGAACCTCCACCACAACAATCATTCCATGGTTCCATTTGCTAGCCATCCTAGGTTACCACCACTCGGGTCAATAACCAGCTAATCATATTAGTTATGAAAAGAGAACCTTTTGCTTTTCAATGCAGTAATAGTCATACCACTGGTATATTTGCAAGTAATTTGCTAAAAGTAATCAAGAGATATGACCAAGAGTGAACTTGCCTTTCTAACTGCAAGATTATGCGAGTCAGGGTCTTCGATACGATAGAAATCCCAATTCTGAAATAGCAATCATCATCCGGTAGGGATGATGTTAGAAATCTGCAGCATGATATGCATAAGATGTGCATTGATCTAAGTGTACCCTAACCCCGATGATTTGTTATTATTGAATTATGGTGATTTATTTATGATGTGTTGCACTTTTAAATCACACCATAACATGGTTGTTAAGCATTTAGGTTAGATCACTATCAGGTGCTATTAAAAGAATAAGACTTTAACAAGAACTAATGTTTTAGGGCTTTATAATCATTCCCTGCTACAAGAGAATGATGGTTGATGGTGAAGACATGAAGGTAACACTTTTAAGTTGTATCTTATAATTAGCAAGCACTTGGTTGATTATGGATATGCAAAGTCAAAGTAAAGTATACACATAGTAATATCTAAGTAGTTCTAGGGTTGACAACAATCTTAACCTAACCAGGCAATTGTTATCAGAAAGCATATGGTTTGGTGAAATGCTTACTTGCTATGTTCTTAAAAGAATAACTTTTGAAGAACATATCTCATAATGGGCATTTAGTATAAAATTACCTTTTAGTGGTCATTTACTTTATAAGAAGGTTGAAGTGATTAATAAAACACAAGTTCCTTTATTATTAGCTAGTAGGGTTTGAATCACAATTTTAAATGATTCTTAAAATTGAGTTAGCAGTTATGAAACAATTGTTAATCAATAGATTATAGTTGAAAATAGAGTCTAAACTCAAGTTGATGCTTATTTAAGAGTTATCCTAATTTCTTATCATTTAAGAAAATAGTTTTTTAGGATTTAAGTCAAATTTTAATGATTTAAAATTGACCTAGAAGTTTTAAATTTACTTTTACTGAAACAATAGTTGAAATAACAATATTAGAGTTAAGAAATAATTCTGATACAAGTTTATGATTTTTCCCAAATTTTGCTACATTAAATTTGTTTTAGAAAAACCATTTTAGGAATTAAAATCCTAATAGTAAAGTTTTAGGATTAATATTTAATAATAACAAAATATTAATTGGAATAACATTATTTGAGTTGTCACATTTTTTATTGGTATTTGAAAACTTGGTTTGAATTACTATAATCTATCTATTATATTATTAAAACAACTAACAACCAACGGCCTAGATTAGCTGGGAGTAATCAAATAAAGACCAACGATCACGATTATATGTTGCAAAACAGTATCACGTCTATCGGCAGCTATGTTGATTTAGCAAATATTTCGTGTCCTTATCCCTCACGTCTACGAGCAAAAATAGGGAAAGAGAAAACCTAGATGCAAACCCTTCTTTCCCGAAAGAAAATCTGCATCGCGATTCATCCCCACGCCATCGCCGCTTCGCGAGCAGCACCGCCGTGTTTTCTCTTAAAAGCATAGCATGGAAGCGGGTGGGATCATCGAGTGCAGGTCAGCGGTGGCTCGCCGGCGCATGCATAGAGGAGGCGGTATTATCGTACATATCGCTCACTGGGACAGTCTTGCTAGCCTCAAGGAAGACAAAGCCGGCGTCTTGCACCGGCACACCTGCTAACATCTCTACTCTGAAGAAAGGTGCAACCTCCGTTCACAACTGGCATGGCCAGCCGCGAGCACATGCAACCTAAATCAGTGAGCTTTTATCTTGCGGGCTACATTGGACTACGTGATGTATGAAGGTGAGTTCGGCCACATCACACTAAGGTAAACTAACGTCTGTTAGCCTGCAGCTAATACAGTGTACTTGCAGGAGACTGGTGCATGATAATGGAACAATGGATTCGAGGTAAACTGGTAAGATCTCTGCATCCATGCAAAGACTAGACGGAGGCTTGGAGAGTATAACTCTAGAATAAAAAATAATCCCCTCTTGCTTTACTATATAGTTACTGTCTGATGTAGTTCTTCTTAATCTAATGAAAGAACTGCTGCTCCTTTCCTTAAAAACTGTCTGATGTATCTTAGCAAAGAAAATTTCTTAAAGGTTTCATGGTGGCATGGTCACTTGGTCAGTCCAGCATGAAGCACGACAGAAGACATGTCGAAGGTTAAAATAAATACATCACCCACAAGATGGTAGAGTGAAGCTGAAGCTGAAGCCTCACAAGATGGTAGAGTGAAGTCTAGGTGAAACAAAGTGATAAAATGGTCTCTTAAACATGGATATTTGCAGTGCTTTTTATATCCACTGTAAATGCTAGGATTTATTAGCTTCAGGATAAATTGGTATGCGGCCATATTATGCTGCTCGGTTTGTCTGAAGAACTGAAAATAATAAGGTAGTTTTATTTTTGCAGGGATAAATATGATTCTCAGGAAACCAAACTTATAATTCTATCGGGATTCTGCATTATTGTGAACCGGAGGTGTAAATTTAGGCGAGTAGCCTATTCTGCAAATTTGGTATGCTTCAATTCAACGTTCTGATTGCACATATTACATGTTTAATATTTAAGGAATGATGCCATTATATAATTTCATAACAAACCTATTTTGCTTGGTACGTATGCTGCACAAAAAATATCATACTTGTAGATGGCTGAGTTGCAGTTACTACCAATATGCAAGAGAGCATAAAATTGTTGCTACTCTGCTTGCCATCTACGCTCTAAACAGCAACTAAAGCTTTAGGCCTCGGAGTGCATCTGTTCATGTAAAACAATACACTATATATTTAATCTGTTCTTCATTTTGACAGGCTCCAGATCATTTCAGATAATGGTTTTTTGGCTACATAGCAAATAGGATTTCAGTTAACACATTTGGGCGGATGCCAGGTAGCGTTTACTATTTTACTTTTTGCTTTTTTCTATGCGCTTAAAAAATTAGAACAGTTCTTCATAGATTTTAGTTTCACAATAATTAACATGCTTATTGGTATTGCGCTCTCCCATAAAAAACATGAAATTATTAGAGGGGGCTAATATTGAGAAATCTGTTAATGAAATAAGTAGAAGAAGTGTACTCTGGCAGAACATGAAAATATAGAGCATGTTATAAAAACCTGTTAAATTTGTATAACCATACGAAATATTTTCTTTATAACCTTAATTAGTTTTCCTATTTATGAAATCCAATATCATATATTTTTGTATGTGTGTATTCTATCATAATAATAAATAAAATAAACAATTCTACTTGATATCTACTGTAATTAACATGATTCGTCAAGAAGGTGTTTCTAATGAATCATGTTAGTATACCACAGATAATTATTAATGTTTCTTAACATGGCAGATTATTGCAGGGGCGATGTGACAGAATTGATTGCTGGAGTTTGAGGGGAAAAAATACATTTTGTATGTTAGAGTCCCGCGCTCTCCCATAAAAACATGAAATTATTAGAGGGGGCTAATATTGAGAAATTTGTTAATAAAATAAGTAGAAGAAGTGTACTCTGGCAGAATTGTAAATATAGAGCATGTTAAAAATAAAAAACCTGTTAAATTTGTAGAACCGTACGAAATATTTTTTATAACCTTAATTATTTCCTTATTTACGAAATCCAATATCATATATCTTTGTCTGTGTGTATTCTATCATAATAATAAATAAAATAAATAATTCTATTTAATATCTACTCTAATTAACATGCTTCGTCAAGAAGAGGTTTCCAATGAATCATATTTGTATATCACATAATTATTATTATTTCTTAACATGGCAGATTATTGCATGAGCGATGGGACAGAATAGATTGCTGGAGTTTGAGGAAAAAATACATGTTGTATGTTAGAGTTCCATACTACATAACAAAACTCGAAAGTGATCTAAATAATGAAGTTACTTAGGTTTAGTATCTATTAACATGTGCAAAAGTTTTATCACATAGATGGTACATGTGAGTAATTACATCTTATTTCTCCTAAATTGCTCAAAACATGGAATAAAGAAAGAAAAAAATACAATGTATATATGAAGATACAAGTAATATTTTTGCTAGCCGCGCAATTGCGCGGGCCACCAAGCTAGTTGGATTTGAATTCAAAATTTAAATACTACTTAAACAAGTTTTCAAATTTACTTCAAAATTATTTCACACAATCATGCAAGATTATAATGTAAATAGATAGATAATGTTACTGTGATCATTTTGGTATATCATTTGTATTTTTCTGATTTAAAACGAAATAGTTATGATTTTTCTAAGTTTCTGATATTTCAAATAACAGCCAGATATTTTTTATACCGAGTCTATACCTAGCCACACAGGCTGACAAGTGGGCCAGGGGCCAGGTCATATGCCACGTTGGCAATGACCAGTCAAGCCCCTGACTGGGAGGTTTGACCTCACCGCCGGCGAGCAAAGCAACGACGGCGACGCCGATTTAGGGTTCCCAGAGATGAATGGATAGGCGCGTCCGAACCAGAACGAAACGAGGAACCTAACGGTGGTCGCGACGCCACCTATTGGTCACCGGAGTAGCTCCGGCGAGCACCTACTGCGGCAGCGCACGGCGGCGATCTACGGGATTGCGCTAAAGACCACCAAAGGATGCAAATAAGGACTCTAGGGACTCGTAGGCTCACCAGAAGACTAGCCGATGGCTTGGGGAGGTCTATCGTTGCCGGAGTCGAGCTCAAGACCATGAACTCCGGCGAGCTCTGGCGCAAAGGAACGGCGCGATTCGGACTCCTCCTAACTTCCCTCGACATGTAACCCCTACAGGATGATGAAGAAGATCATGCGCTCCTCCTGGACCTCTTCACAGCCTCCGGGGTGGCTTCCAGTGGTGGTTCGCCGGGGAATGGTCGACGGCGGCCTCGGTGATTGCGGGGGCTAGAGATATGCTGGGAGACAGAGAGAGTGGAGAAGCACCAAGGTTCTCTGGTGGTGCTCTGGGGAGTTTTAAAGAAAGAGAGGGAGGTCGACGTTCCTGCCACTGCAATGGCAACGGCCGGGATACGGCGGCGGTTCCAGTTAGGGTTATGGGCGCGAATCACCTCACTCACTTGCCAGTAGGCTCGGAAGGATAAGGGCGAGGATGTAGCGGTCAACGACGTTGAGCGGTGGTCCTCGAAGACGGCGGGGACGTGGAGCTCATCGTCGCTCTGTCGCCCTAGGGGAGGAAGAAGAAGATGGCGTCCCTCTTCTGACTGGTGGGTCCCACCTGTCAGTCAGATACCGAATCGGTATCCAGACCCGAGTGTTGCTGGGCTGGCTAGCTGGGCCGCCTCGTCGGGCTTCGGCCATGTACACTTTTCCCTATTTTTTCTGTTCTACTTTCTTTTCTTTTTACTCTATTTTCTATTTTGAATTTCAAATCTGATTTCAAATCTGTTTTGCAGGTTTTGAATCTAGGAACTTAACTGGGGTGAACCTATGACAATAAGTATATTTTGATAGTTAGCAAAGAATATTTATATGTGCACTAGCACATAAAATTATTTAGTCATCACTAGGATTGTAATTAGGATCTTGTTAGGAATAGATTCAAACACTCCAACTAGTGTTCAAAACTTTTTATTAAGACTTGGGTGAGATGCATATTAAGATGCAAGAATTTGCATTTGGGGTTCAAATACTTACTACTGAAGATTCTAACTAGTGTTTGACTTTGATAACTCTGAGTCTATTTATTATTGCCCTCTCTTGTGACAATTACTTCTTTCCTTGAAAGTAAATTAAAGATGCACATCAATATGTGGGTTGATTACTGGATACAAGATGTGGTTGATCTTGGAAAGATTATTGTTTGGACACCACTTTTGAATTTATAGATTGGACATGATTCTAAGAGTTGTTTATGATCACAAGGTGATGCATAAGTTGGAATTTAAATAGACAGAATAGGTATTCCAATGATTCCTAGGCCTAGTCAATGATGATTTTAGATTAGAGGCATATTTCTCCTGCATATGGTGAGTTCTTCCATTTTCCCACTAATTACACTCCTTTCCTCTCATCTTAGACCAACCTGGTGGTCTTGTGAAGCTTGTTCTTCGGGAAATCTGATAAACCTACATCTTGTGGCATGCCTGCACCTCCTAGATGCTTGACCTAGTTCCTAATTAAACTAAGTAACCATTTGGTCTTGGTCTTGCAGGTTTGGTTTTTGTGGTTGTGCTGGTGGTGGTGAATCCTGCCCTATTGCTCAACTCATGAGCAGGGTGGATTGTGTGGTGGTGTTGTTGGTGTGATGGTGATGTTTCTTGGCCCTAACCAATGTATGATAAGGCCCAAATTCGTTGGTGTCCCTCTACCATGATTTGATGGTGTCAAAATGGATGCCAAGGGGTTCCTTTTATAGTATCTTGAGGTCCTCCACAAGTTGACACCTCAAGTGGTGACTCTTTTTTAATTTGGTGAGTAAGCTACTTGTTGTCAAGCTCTCATGCATGAGCATTACTTGGGGTTCAAGTAAAGGAAGATATTTTCAAGTGGATAACTATGAACATTACTTGGGGTGCAAGTATAGGAAGATATTTTGAAGTGCATTACTTGGGGTTCAAGTAAAGGAAGATATTTTGAAGCGGATAACTATGAACATTACTTGGGGTGCAAGTATAGGAAGATATTTTGAAGTGGATAAGTATCCTAGGTGGCATGATGATTATCCTCTATTAATCTTTATTTTGGACGGCCAAGTGTCATTTGGCACTAAATGGATTTGTGGCTGAATCAATTCATTTTCTTATACATATTTGTAATTCACAATTGAATTGTTATCAATTGATATTGTATTAATTGTTTGGAAGTTTAACTCCCAAAGTTCATATTTGAAATGACCCTGTTATTGTGAATTATGCACATTGTCCTATCTTATTTGTTCATATTATCAGTTGTGCTCAAAATATCCAAAGTTCGCAAGGTCATGTTCAAATTTTAAGTGATTTGATTTGATTTCACCAGGGGATGACCATAAGAGTTTCAAAATGGTCATAGTTATTTTTATTCAGATAGTTTCAACTATTTAATATAATGTAAATGAAATTAGTTTTGTTATATCTCTTATAGTTAATAAGTTATGATTTAAATAAGAATGGGTGGCTTTTATGCACTTTAGACCTTGTGGTTTACCAATTTTGGTAACAAGTTTAAGAGTGAATTATATAATACCCAAAAGTACTGGATAATTAGTTAAGTAGTTAAACTCTATTGTAAACTCCTCTAACCAACTTGGTACTAGGTTAGTCTCTCCCTCTTCTGAAGCTTCTGAATTACACCCTATGGTTCTATCTCAAGAGATAGGAATGATATTGGATCTGATATAGACTCTCTCCTTGTTCTAGAGATAAATAGATTTAGATGGGAAAGACTATGATAATCAAGATATGAAAACAAAGTAGATTAAGAGTCAAGGTAAGACTTGTGTTGTCTTCCTTTAAGCTAGGAATGGCTTCAATGATTTAGGTTTAAGAAATACCATGGTGATCATGGTAGAATTGGTTATAAGGTCCTAAAATGATGTGTTAACATATTAATCCTACCTCACATTCATCTCCTTTGATTGTTGTTATTATCTCTACCCAAAACAAGGTTGTTAACAAAGGTCATGTTGAAGTTTATCGCACTTCAGTCGATGAGCTACTTCAGTTCCATCAACTCAAGAGAAGCTTCAATCACTTTGACAAGTTTTATTTAAAAGCGCGAAAATTTCCCAGATTTTCAATGCATGAATGCAATGCACACTTCTGTGTTCTCTCTATTTCTAGCTTCACATCCTGGGATGTTACAGGTTCGGAGTACTCATAGGGTACTGCCGAAGAAGGATGGTGGTCATGTTTGATTGACCATTGTTATACTTGGAAAGAAAATGAGTTCCCCCTTCCCTAGAGCTTTTACTAAAATTGCTTTACAAAAATTCTTCTTTAATAAGGATATAGAGATGTCGTATGATATGCTATATCGACAAGAGAAACTATGATATAGAGATGTCGTATGACATGCTATATCGACACGAGAAACTATAGTTAGAATTAAGCACTAGCCTTGAACCAACTTTCCTTGCTACAGCCAAATAGCATGCAACTTGTTCCCTCTTAGGTGGTTTGCGAGTACAATTCCAAAATGTACTCACGGCTTTGTCCCTGGCTATTAACTTGGTCAGATTATGATGATGGCTACGATGATGAAGGTGAGGAGTTCGACGACGCTGGTGTGAACTAGGATCCGTCTCCCGGTCAGTCGCCTGTAGGGTAGAGGCACGACACGGGCTACTGATACGTCTCAAACGTATCTATAATTTTTGATGCTCCATGCTTTGTTTTACACCATTTGCCTATTGTTTCGTTACACTTAGTGGTACTTTTATACATTTTCCGGAACTAACCTATTAACAAGTGCCACAGTGCCAGTTTCCTGTTTTCTGCTGTTTTTGTGTTTCAGAAGTGATACACAGGAAATATTCTCGGAATTGGACAAAACAAAAGCCAGAAGTCCTATTTTTCTCGGGAGCATCCAGACATCCGAAGAGAGGAAGGAGAGGGGCCAGAGGCCACCCTCACAAGGGGCTGGTGCGGCCCAGGCCCTGGCCGCGCCACCCCTATGTGAGGAGCCCCTGGCTGCCCTCTCGCGACGCCCCTTCGCCTATAAGAAGCCTCGGGACGGAAAAACCTAAGCCCCCGATCAGATTTCCAGAAAGAGTTCCGTAGCTCCGCCGCCGCCACCGATGAATTTCGGGGGACAGAAGTCTCTGTTCCGGCACCCTGCCGGGACGGGGAAGTGCCCCCGGAGCCATCTCCATTGGTCTCCATTGCCGTCTCCGCCGTCTCTATCGACCTCACCGCCATCTCCATCAACCTTGCTGTCGCCTATGATGAGGAGGGAGTAGTTCACCCCCGGGGCTAAGGGCTCTACCGGTAGCTATGTGGTTCACCTCTCTCTCCCATGATGTGATCTTTATGTGATCGTGAGCTTTGTATCATGTTGAACAAGTACATGTTATTATTCAGATATTTTGTGTACTCTAGTGATATTATTAAAGTAATCTATTCCTCCTGTTATGGTGTAACGGTGACAGTGCGTGCATCATGGTGGTACTTGGTTTAGGCTACGATTGTGATCCCTCGTGGATTATGAGAATAATTATTGCTATGATAGTTTGAGTGATTTATTCCTCCTTTCATGGTGTAAAGGTGTGAGTGTGTGCACCGTGTTAGTACTTGGTCTAAGTTGCAATGATTTCTATCTTGAATTGTGATCTGATTTGGATATCGCTATGAGTGGTGTTTGTCAAGTACTTGATGAACTTTAAGGGGTGCTCCCGTAGCCACTACGCAATGATTAGTGTTATTCAATAGGAGAGTAATTCAGAGTACCTTAGCAAGAGAAGTTACTTGTTCAGTCATGTTATATTGTTGGGAGTGTGACCACTAGTGAAAGTATGATCCCTAGGCCTTGTTTCCAAGCATTGCACACCGTTTACTTGCTATTTTATTACTTGTTTGCTCGCAGCGATATTTATTTTATACCACAGTTACTACTTATAATCATCTATACCACTTGTATTTCACTATCTCTTCGCCGAACTAGTGCACCTATACATCTGACAAGTGTATTGGGTGTGTTGGGGACACAAGAGACTTTATGTATCGTAATTGCAGGGTTGCTTGAGAGGGATAGCTTTGACCTCTAACCTCCCTGAGTTCGATAAACCTTGGGTGATCCACTTAAGGGAAACTTGCTGCTGTTCTACAAACCTCTGCACTTGGAGGCCCAACAAGTGTCTACAAGAATAGAAGTGCGTAGACATCAAGCTCTTTTCTGGCGCCGTTGCCGGGGAGGTAAGGTAAAAGGTACTCGCATCCTCATGTGTGAGTGCTCGAAGTTATTTCCTTTAGATTCTGCAGTTACATCTTTTTGTTTCTTGTTTTTATTTTCACTAGTTAGGCTTAATGGAAAACAAAGAGTTCGCTAGTCTTTTTCCTGAGTTTAGATATGAAGTGTTTGAAGAGAAAATTGAAAAACCTTTGGAGCTTAATTTGCATGCTAATAGTGTTGTTATTATGAATGCTTTGAACACCGTTGTTGATAATGCTATAGAAAAGTCTAAGCTTGGGGAAGCTAGTTTTGTTAAGCATGATATTTTTAGTTCGCCAGCTTTAGTGGAGAAAGTTTGTTCTGATAATATTTTATCTCCCATATGTGATGTTCCTTCTTATGATGATATGTTTGAAGAATATGCTTTGCGAAATAGCTGTTCCTTAGCTTGTGATGATACTAAACCTCTAGTTTATGATGGCCATGATGATGAGTATAATATTTTCAGTTCACCTACTATTGAGGATAAAATTAGTTATGATTACAATATGCCTCCTATTTTTGATGATTATGGTGATGAGAATAATTATTCTATTGAATTTGCTCCTACTACTATTGTTCCTGTGGTGAGTATTAATTCTTTTATGCATGTGGCTCATGATAGGGATGCTTTATGTGATAGTTATATTGTTAGTTCTATTCATGATGCTACTGAAAGTTATTATGAGAGAGGGAAACATGGTTTGATGGATCTCAACAATATTAAGTTTCCCCTCTTTATTTTGCAAATCTTGAAGTGGCACTTGTTTTATCTATCCATGCTTGCTACTATGTGCCTTGTTGATTTATTTTCTTACAAGATTCCTATGCATAGGAAGTGGTTCAGATATAAATGTCTTTCACATTTGCTTTTTGATGCTCTCTATTGCTTTAAGTTCCTATATGGCGCCTTTGCCTCAAGCTCTTATATGGCGCCCACATGAGCATCTTTGCAAATTACTGCGCCTAGCTCAAAGGCGTTAAAGAAAAGCACTCTTGGGAGATAACCCATTGTTTATTTTTCAGTACTTTTTATTTTATTTGAGTCTTGGAAGTTATTAGTACTGTAATAACCGCTCCTTATCCTTTTTATTTCGTTTTTGTGCCAAGAGAAGCCTCTAATTTGAGTGAGGTAAAGATTTGGGGATGTTGCTGTCCTGAAACTGTTTTCGGTGCTGCACCGTAAAAATTCGTGAAAATTCTCTGTTTATCTTTTGGACCTGAGATTTCTTGTGCATATGCCCCAGGTTATATCCAAACTTTTTTTAGTTGAACACTTTTTGATTTGAGCAACAGAAAACCCCTCAAAAATTTGACCTTTGTCAGCTGTTCTGTTTTGACAGATTTCTGCCACTATTCATTTTTGCTGCTTTATCGCTTTCTTTTTGGGTTCTTTTGATCATGGAACCTTTTGGGAAGTTGCTACAGTAGTATATTCTTTATATGTGGTGGTTTTGAGTTGAAACCTGAAGCAAAAAGAGGTTGAATATATGTTATGCTTACACTAATGTTGCTAATAGAATTGTGTTTAGTTTTGTATGAAGGAAGTTTTCAAGTGTAGGGATTGGAGAATGATGAGATGAGTTGAAGAATGGACAAAAACTCAAGCTTGGGGATGCCCAGCACCCCAAGAAATATCCAAGAAGTACAAGCGTCAAAGCTTGGGGATGCCCCCGAGGCACCCCTTCTTCATCGGCAAAAATCAGGTCACCTTTCAAGACACTATATTTTTATTGCTTCATGCACTATGTGTTTTTCTTGGAGCGTCAGTTGTTTTAGTTTTCTTAGTTGGTTTAGTTTTGTTTGCTGCAATAAATGGTTAGATCACATCATGTTTCTTTTGGAGGAGATGAACTCGCTTTTTATTTGCCAAGAACACTCTAGTTTTCACTCTTATTGTTTCAACGAGTGTTCTTTTTTTTTCTGCTACTGCTTTTGGTTTTCGGTTTCGCCTTGATTTGCATTCAGACCTTGTCATATCTCTTCATCAAGGTGTATTTTTGCCTCTGATCTTTATTGGTTTTCATCAAAAGAGGTGTCTTAAAAAAAATTCAAAGGGTGTTGGAAAAGAGAAAAAGCTTTGTGCAAAATAGTGGTACAAGAAGGAGCTTGTGTAGACTGCGGCTTAGGCTTTTTCATGTCATGCTTGATGTCTTTTTGATAGTATGCTTAGTGGTTTTGCTGTAGCATGACTTGTCTCAAATAACTGAGATTGCTTAATGAGCCTTTGAAAAAATCATGCGTTGTTTTTATTGTATGGAAGCATTATTTTGGTTTTCTCCTTGATGTTTTATTTGGGTTGACTTGGCGCATGCTCACACATGTTCGACTCTTACAAAGTCGCCAATAGCCTCTATGATCATTTAGTTTTTGACTTTTGATGCCATCTTGTGCTTCTTTTAATGTTGCTTTGTCGCTATGCATGATTATGGCCGTTATTGCTCTCTTAGTTGGTCGCTCCCAGTCTTTTGCTAGCCCTCATTTTGTACTGAGTATGAGCTCTACTCATGCATCCAACTCCTAAAAGCCAAGTTTGCCATTGTGTCCACTATAAATTCCTATGCATGGTATTTGTAAGCCATTCCAAAGTAAAATTTTCGTGTGCTACCTTTCAAAAACCTTCAAAATACTTCTCGTTTTGTGACACTGTTTTCAGCTCATGGGGACGTAGTGGTCGGATTTGCTATCTTCCATATTGTTTATTCCAAAAAGATAAAAAAAGGAAAAAAGAAAGAAAAAGGCACTCCTCCAAAGAATGTGAATGTTGGTGGGCACCCGATGGAATCGGTTAGCCACGGTATGTGAAAGGAAAAGGTGGGGAGGAGTGCCAAGTTTTATAAAAAGAGCACGAAGTGCCAATCTCTCTCTCAAAAACTTGCTTTATTTTTGTATGGAAGATAGTAAGAACCCCATTGCTAGTCGTTGACAAAGACAACCACCTCTCAAAATCAAGTTTTATCTCTGTTTTACAAATGAAAAGCTCTAGCACATGTTTAAATCACTGCTTCCCTCTGCGAAGGGCCTTTCTTCTACTTTTATGTTGAGTCACCACTTTCTTTCTTTATGCACCATTAAGAGAGCATAGTTGTCATTCTTAGTGTGATATGCATTGTCCCAAGGTTCATTGATTGACTCATATTGTTGGTTTCACTTGTTCTTAAATTATTTGTATCTAGTCGCCCTCTTAAACTTTGAGGTGTCCTATGCATTTATGTTTTGCTCTCTTTGAAGGACAAGCTGAAAACCACTTGTATGTTTTTCCTTATGATTTGAACACACGTTTGACTTTCATTGTTTCATTATCATGATCTTTTGTTTGTGTTCATTTGCATGTTTACAACATGGTTGCTAAGTTCTTATTGTCATGATTATATCTTTCATGCCCATGTTTTAAGTTCTATTGATCCCAGCTCATCAATGCTTACATATATGATCAAGATTGTGTAGGTGCATGTCACCTCAAAAATTATTCTTTTGTTATCACTTACCTACTCGAGGACGAGCAGGAGTTAAGCTTGGGGATGCTTGATACGTCTCAAACGTATCTATAATTTTTGATGCTCCATGCTTTGTTTTACACCATTTGCCTATTGTTTCGTTACACTTAGTGGTACTTTTATACATTTTCCGGAACTAACCTATTAACAAGTGCCACAGTGCCAGTTTCCTGTTTTCTGCTGTTTTTGTGTTTCAGAAGTGATACACAGGAAATATTCTCGGAATTGGACGAAACAAAAGCCAGAAGTCCTATTTTTCTCGGGAGCATCCAGACATCCGAAGAGAGGAAGGAGAGGGGCCAGAGGCCACCCTCACAAGGGGCTGGCGCGGCCCAGGCCCTGGCCGCGCCACCCCTATGTGAGGAGCCCCTGGCTGCCCTCTCGCGACGCCCCTTCGCCTATAAGAAGCCTCGGGACGGAAAAACCTAAGCCCCCGATCAGATTTCCAGAAAGAATTCCGTAGCTCCGCCGCCGCCACCGACGAATTTCGGGGGACAGAAGTCTCTGTTCCGGCACCCTGCCGGGATGGGGAAGTGCCCCCAGAGCCATCTCCATCGGTCTCCATCGCCGTCTCCGCCGTCTCCATCGACCTCACCGCCATCTCCATCAACCTTGCTGTCGCCTATGATGAGGAGGGAGTAGTTCATCCCCGGGGCTAAGGGCTCTACCGGTAGCTATGTGGTTCACCTCTCTCTCCCATGATGTGATCTTTATGTGATCGTGAGCTTTGTATCATGTTGAACAAGTACATGTTATTATTCAGATATTTTGTGTACTCTAGTGATATTATTAAAGTAATCTATTCCTCCTGTTATGGTGTAACGGTGACAGTGCGTGCATCATGGTGGTACTTGGTTTAGGCTACGATTGTGATCCCTCGTGGATTATGAGAATAATTATTGCTATGATAGTTTGAGTGATTTATTCCTCCTTTCATGGTGTAAAGGTGTGAGTGTGTGCACCGTGTTAGTACTTGGTCTAAGTTGCAATGATTTCTATCTTGAATTGTGATCTGATTTGGATATCGCTATGAGTGGTGTTTGTCAAGTACTTGATGAACTTTAAGGGGTGCTCCCGTAGCCACTACGCAATGATTAGTGTTATTCAATAGGAGAGTAATTCAGAGTACCTTAGCAAGAGAAGTTACTTGTTCAGTCATGTTATATTGTTGGGAGTGTGACCACTAGTGAAAGTATGATTCCTAGGCCTTGTTTCCAAGCATTGCACACCGTTTACTTGCTATTTTATTACTTGTTTGCTCGCAGCGATATTTATTTTATACCACAGTTACTACTTATAATCATCTATACCACTTGTATTTCACTATCTCTTCGCCGAACTAGTGCACCTATACATCTGACAAGTGTATTGGGTGTGTTGGGGACACAAGAGACTTTCTGTATCGTAATTGCAGGGTTGCTTGAGAGGGATAGCTTTGACCTCTAACCTCCCTGAGTTCGATAAACCTTGGGTGATCCACTTAAGGGAAACTTGCTGCTGTTCTACAAACCTCTGCACTTGGAGGCCCAACAAGTGTCTACAAGAATAGAAGTGCGTAGACATCAGCTACCGACGCTACTTTTGATTCCGCTGCAATGCTTAGAGAACTTGCCCTATGAGGCACTTAAATTCGGCCAAATGGCCATGTAAGACTTATCGACTTATTTATGTAATGGATGATATACTCTGTAATGCCAACTCTGTTATGTGGATTCATGACGGTCTTCCTGGGATCATGAATTGTATGCATAACGGGAATTCTGGGTGGTAAACCAGGGTCCCCACAAGCGCCCCCACATTTTGGTCACCGGAGGCAGCTCCAGTGAGCTCTACTGCGGCGGGGCACTACGGCCAACGATCGAACTCGAGCTACAAACGGTTATTTGATGCGGTAAGAAGCTCGCAGGACCCGCAGACTCACCCTGATACTAGAAGAAATCTCGGTGGGATTGATTGTGGATGATAGCGAGCATACGGCCGAGTATTCCGGCGAACTCCTCTGGAAAGGGAATGAGTCGATTTGCTTGACTGGAAGCACCCCTGCTCGATTCCTTCGGCTTGGATGATATTCAAGACATGGTGAAGCTCCAAGACCACTCCATGGAGCTCGGGGTTGCCTCCATTGTCGGCTATCCGGAGATGGGTTGACAGCGACTTCGGCAATTGAGAGAGAGACGGAGAGGGATTCAGAGAGATTGAGAGGGGGTATAGGCATTAGGGTTGCCGTATGGTGCTCCATAAAGCTTTGCAGATCAAGATGAGGGCGGCATCATCACTTCATCGCCGGCAGTGGCCGAGATGCGTCAAAGATCGACTCGCTCATATCGGGCGCAAATCTTGTCAAATATCTTTGCCAGTGGACTCAGATGGATGGGGACGATGATCTGGAGGTCAACGGAGCTAGTGGTGGTCCTCGGTGGCAGCTGTTGTCGTGGTGGAGCTCCCTTCATCATGTTGTTGAGCGCGCCTACGAGGGAAAGAGGAAGACGATGACCGTCTCCTCTGACTGGTGGGTCCCGCCGGTCATATACCGAACCAGTATGGGGACTAGGCCAGCTGGTAGTTGGGCGGCGGCCCAGGTAAGCCTCTCCCCTCTATTTTTTTCTTGCTTCAAGTTTTTTTCTATTTTCTGTTTTTCAGTTTTATGATTCTAATTTTGAATTTGCTAATTTGTTTTGCAGGATTTGAACTTGGGAATTATTCCATATTTCATTTCTAGATATTTATTAATCCAGCTTGTTGCACTTGTGATATTTTGGAATGTATGAATGTATTGAGATTTTATTCAAGTCATCACCTAGTCCATTGTTAGGTCATGGTAACATTTTTATGTGTATTTGAAAGCATAATTTTGATTCATAAGTATCAGAATAGGAATTACCTTAGTCCTCAACTCTTAATATTAGTATGATTTTTCTTATGATTTCCTTACCTTAATAACTTGAGTATATATTTCTTATCTCACCCAAGAAAGGTTTGTTTGAGATTAAAACCAAGATACACACTAATATGTAGGTTGACCATTAGGTAATGGATTTGAGATGTACTATAAGAAGTGTTGTTTGGTCACAATTCTTATACTTAGGATTAGGACATTGAGATAGGTTTTACTTATGGCCACCAATGGATGCGCATGTAGAATTGGACAATAGAGTAGAGTCCCAAAGGTAAAGATGAAAAGGGATGGAGTTTAATGGGATTGTGGTCCTCCCTATAAAAGAATATTTCTTACTCCTAAGATATAATTAGTGCCATATAGGTTCTAACAAGACTCAGGGTTTAGGTTATGATCACCTCCACCTATAACAAGTACTTTTCTTAATAGGAAACATGTGTCTAAGCCAGGGTTTTCCATAAAGCTTCCATAAGAATGCTTCCCCCTTAACAAAAACAGGTTTTCTACACTCTCCTACTCTTACCTTATGATGGATGATATCTGCTTATCAAACTAGGTCTCATAGATAACCTATTATCTTTATCCAACCAATATAATCATGTACTATACATGATCCTCTTATTTCCTTCATCAACTCCTATAAGGAATCTCTTTTATTTCCTTTCATCGACTTCTCCTCCTAAATCCATGTTCTGAGCTTGACACTAAAGCTCCTAGATAATATTATTAGGGATAACTTCATATCATTACTACTCTTAGGGTTATTCAACTCAACTCCCTTTGAGTGCTTAACTAAGCATCCTCTTTACTCCTTCTCAAGGTTTGATGATTAATATCATGATCAACACTTGCCCTTGAGATCTAGTTAATCCGATCAATGCATTACCCTAGATGTTGACTTCTAGGGCTAGGATAATATACTTCACATAGTCCATACTCCACCTTGTGGTTAGTCCTTAACTTAATCTACTCCTCCTTGATGTCTACACACGCTTCTGTTCTTGTAGACAGTGTTGGGCCTCCAAGTGCAGAGGTTTGTAGAGCAGCAGCAAGTTTCCCTTAAGTGGATCACCCAAGGTTTATCGAACTCAGGGAGGAAGAGGTCAAAGCTATCCCTCTCAAACAACCCTGCAATTACAATACAGAAAGTCTCTTGTGTCCCCAACACACCCAATACACCTGTCAGATGTATAGGTGCACTAGTTCGGCGAAGAGATAGTAAAATACAAGCGGTAGTGATGATTATAAGTAGTAACTGTGATATGAAATAAGTATCGCTGCGAGCAAACATGTAACAAAACAGCAAGTAAACGGTGTGCAAAGCTTGGAAACAAGGCCTAGGGATCATACTTTCACTAGTGGACACACTCCCAACAATATAACATGATTGAACAAATAAACAAATTCTCTCCACTATGGTACTCTGAATTACTGTCCTATTGAATAACACTAATCATTGTGTAGTGGCTACAGAAGCACCCCTTAAAGTTCATCAAGTACATGACAAACACCACTCATAGAGATATCCAAATCAAAGCACAACTCAAGATAGATATTATTGCAACTTAGACCAAGTACTAACACGGTGCACACACTGTCAACATTACACCATGAAAGGAGGAATAGATCACTTCAATACTATCATAGTGATAATTATTCTCATAATCCATAAGAGATCACAATCGTAGCCTAGACCAAGTACCACCATGATGCACGCACTGTCACCGTTACACCATGGCAGGAGGAATAGATTACTTTAATAACATCACTAGAGTACACATAATATCTGAATAATAACATCTACTTGTTCAACATGATACAAAGCACATGATCACATAAAGATCACATCATGGGAGAGAGAGGTGAACCACATAGCTACCGGTAGAGCCCTTAGCCCCGGGGATGAACTACTCCCTCCTCATCATAGGAGATAGCAAGGTTGATGGAGATGGCGGTGAGGTTGATGGAGACCGATGGAGGTGGCTCCGGGGGCACTTCCCCGTCTCGGCAGGGTGCCGGAACAGAGACTTCTGTCTCCCGAAATTTGTCGATGGCGGCGGCGGAGCTACGGAACTGTTCTGGAAATTTCATCGACTTCCCTAGGGTTTTCCATCCTGAGGCTTCTTATAGGCAAAGGGGCGTCGTCAGGAGTGGCCCCAGGCCTCCTCACACCTAGGTGGCGCGGGCCAGGGGCAGGCCGCGCGAGCCTAGTGTGAGGGTAGCCTGTGGCCCCTCTCCTTCGCCTCTTCGGATCTCTGGAAGCTTCCGGGGAAAATAAGACTTCAGGAACTTGTTTCGTCCAATTCTGAGAATATTTCCTGTGTAGCTTTTCTGAAACACAAAAATAGCAGAAAACAGGGAACTGGCACTGTGGCATCTTGTTAGTAGGTTAGTTCTGGAAATCGCATAAAAACGCCACGAAGTGTAACGAAACAGTAGGCAAATGGTATAAAAACAAGCATGGAGCATCAAAAATTATAGATACGTTTGAGACGTATCAAGCATCCCCAAGCTTAACTCCTGCTTGTCCTCGAGTAGGTAAGTGATAACAAAAGAAAATAATTTTTGAGGTGACATGCATCTACACAATCTTGATCATATATGTAAGCGTTGTGAGCTGGGATCAAAGAACTTAAAACATGGGCATGAAAGACATAATCTTAATAATAGAAACTTAGCAACCATGTTATAACATGAAAATGAACACAAACAAAAGATCATGAATAATGAAACAATGAAAGTCAAACGTGTGTTCAAATCATAAGGAAAAACATACAAATGGTTTTCAGCTTGTCCTTTATGGAGAGCAAAACATAAATGCATAGGACACCTTCAAGTTTAAGAGGGCGACTAGATACAACTAATTTGAGAACAAGTGAAACCAACAATATGAATCAATCAATGAAAACTTTGGGACAATGCACATTATACTCAGAATGACAATTATGCTCTCCTAATGGTGCATAAAGATAGAAGGTGGTGACTCAACATAAAAGTAAAAGAAAGGCCCTTCGCAGAGGGAAGCAGTGATTAAACATGTGCTAGAGCTTTTCATTTGTAAAACAGAGAGATAAAACTTGAGTTTTGAGAGGTGGTTGCTTTTGTCAACGACTAGCAATGGGGTTCTTACTATCTTCCATACAAAAATGAAGCAAGTTTTTGAGAGAGAGATTGGCACTTTTGTGCTCTTTTATAAAGCTTGGCACTCCTCCCCACCTTTTTTCCTTTCACAAACCATGGCTAACCAATTTCATCGGGTGCCCACCAACATTCACTTTCCATGGAGGAGTGCCTTTTTTCTTTCTTTTTTTCTCTTTTTTTTTCTTTTTGGAATAAGCAATATGGAAGATAGCAAATCCGACCACTACGTCCCCATGAGCTAAAAATAGTGGCACAAAACGAGAAGTAGTTGAAAGTTTTTGAAAGGTAGCACATGAAAATTTACTTTGGAAAGGCTTACAAATACCATGCATAGGAGTTTATAGTGGACACAATGGCAAACTTGGTTTTTGGGAGTTGGATGCACGAGTAGAGCTCATACTCAGTACAAAATGAGGGCTAGCAAAAGACTAGGAGCGACCAACTAAGAGAGCAATAATGGCCATAATCATGCAGAGCGACAAAGCGACATTAAAAGAAGCATAAGATGGCATCAAAAGTCAAACACTAAATGATCATAGAGGCTATTGGCGAATTTGTAAGAGTCTAACATGTGTGAGCATGCGCCAAGTCAACCCAAATAAAGCATCAAGGAGAAAACCAAAATAATGCTTCCAAATAATTAAAACAACGCATGATTTTTTCAAAGGCTCATTAAGCAATCTCAGTTATTTGAGACAAGTCATGCTACAGCAAAACCACTAAGCATACTATCAAAAAGACATCAAGCACGACATGCAAAAGCCTAGGCCGCAGTCTATACAAGCTCCTTTTTTGTACCACTTTTTTGCATAAAGCTTTTTCTCTTTTCCAACACCATTCGAACTTTTTATAAACACCTCTTTTGATGAAAACCAATAAAGATCAGAGGCAAAAATACACCTTGATGAATAAATATAAGAAGATCTGAATGCAAATCAAGGCAAAAACGAAAACCAAAAGCAGTAGCAGAAAAAGAAGAACACTCGGTTTTTGATAAGAGTGAAAACTAGAGTGTTCTTGGCAATTGAAAAACGGAGCATGTCTCTCTCCAAACACATGATGTGATCCAAACATTTATTACAGAAAACAAAACTAAAATAATAATGAAAACTAAAACAACTGACGCTCCAAGAAAAACGCATAGTGCATGAAGCAATAAAAATATAGTGTCTTAAAAGGTGACCTAATTTTTGCCGATGAAGAAGGGGTGCCTCGGGGGCATCCCCAAGCTTTGACGCTTGTACTTCTTGGATATTTCTTGGGGTGATGCATGGGCATCCCCAAGCTTGAGCTTTTGTCCATTCTTCAACTCATCTCATCATTCTCCAATCCTTACACTTGAAAACTTCCTTCATACAAAACTAAACACAAATCTATTAGCAACATTAGTGTAGGCATAACATATAATCAACCACTTTTTGCTTCAGGTTTCAACCCAAAACCACCACATATATAGCAAATACTACTGTATCAACTTCCCAAAAAGTTCCATGATCAAAAGAACTCAAAAGAAAGCGATGAAGTGGCAAACACAAATATTGGCAGAAATCTGTCAAAACTGAACAGCTGACAAAGGTCGAATTTTTGAGGGGTTTTCTGTTGCTCAAATCAAAAAGTGTTCAACTAACAAAAGTTTGGATATAACCTGGGGCATATGCACAAGAAATAGCAGGTCCAAAAGATATACAAAGAATTTATACGAATTTTTACGGTGCAGCACCAAAAACTGTTTCAGGACAGCAACATCCCCAAATCTTACCTCACTCAAATTAGAGGTTTCTCTTGGCACAAAAACGAAATAAAAAGGATATGGAGTGGTTATTACAGTAGTAATAACTTACAAGACTCAAATAAAAGAAAAATTACTGAAAATAAACAATGGGTTATCTCCCAAGAGTGCTTTTCTTTAACGCCTTTGAGCTAGGCGCAGTAATTTGCAAAGATGCTCATGTGGGCGCCATATAAGAGCTTGAGGCAAAGGCGCCATATAGGAACTTAAAGCAATAGAGAGCATCAAAAAGGAAATGTGGAACACATTTAAATCTAAACCACTTCCTATGAAAAATAGTCTTGTAAAGAGACAAGTCATGAAAGCGCAAAGCAAAAAGCATAGGAAGGCAAAACAAGTACAACTTCAAAAATTGCAACATAAAGAGGGGAAACTCAATATTGTTGAGATCCATCAAACCATGTTTCCCTCTCTCATAATAACTTTCAGTAGCATTATGAATAGAATTAACAATATAACTATCACATAAAGCTTCCCTATCATGAGCCACATGCGTAAAAGAATTAATACTCCCCACATGAACAATCGTAGTGGGAGCAGATTCAATAGAATAATTATTCTCATCACCATAATCATCAAAAATAGGAGGCATATTGTAATCATAACTAATTTTCTCCTCAAAAGTAGGTGAACTGAAAATATTATACTCATCATCATAACCATCATAAACTAGAGGTTTAGTATCATCACAAGCTAGAGAACAACTATTTCGCAAAGCATACTCATCAAACATATCATCATAAGAAGGAACATGAATAGTACTAATGGTACAACAATTATTAACCTTAGAATTGGTACCAAAAAGATTTTCAATATCAAAAGTAGAGTGCTTTTCCCAATCATGATCACTAACATAGGTAACAGGCATAGGAACATCATCCCAATCAGAATTATCATAATCTATAGCAGGATCATAACGCTTAGGGGAAGATACCGTGTCCTCTCGCCTTTTACTCCTCTTCTTCTTCTTCATACTCTTCTTACTTTCTCCTTTAGGAGGGAGAGACTTGAAGGGCATCTTCTCCACATATTCTCTAGGAGGGAAAGGCATCTTCTCCACATAATCTGGTTTACTAACAGAAACAACAGAAGAAACTTTGGAGGATTCCTCCACTCTATTAATAAGATAAAAACATCTATCAGTCCTGTCATAGCTTGGCAAAATATCAAGTTTTATAAGATTCTGAATGTAAGTATTTGCAAGGCAATCTTTAGCACAATAGAGACGACAACCACAAAGGGTGCTATTAATATCAACATCATTCATATCTATCAAAGCAATCTTTCTAGATATCTCTTCACACGCCAAGAACAAAGTGAGCTCATCATGCTGATTGGGAGTAATCTTGTCATCACAATACAAACTTAAGGTACTAGAAGAGTAACTATTAGGGCTTGAGCATTGGAAATTAAAATGACCTATGTCATCGCAATGTTTACAAAGAAAAGGATAAAGCTCACAAACCTTCTTACTGATCTCGCCTATATCCTTGTACCACATTCGGGTTTCTTCATTTGCATGATGGACACAATAATCTTCCTTGCTGTAACTCTGTTCACAAGGTCTATGTACTCCACAAAAATTAACATGCTTATAAGAAATAGGACTTTTAGAAGTTTGAGCATGTTTATTGGAATCATCAACAACAATATCATTTTCTATGCGAGTGTCCTTAAAAGGTTCATGATACATGTCCCCATTTCCTTTAGGAACATTCATATGGGAAGCAAAGGCTTTAAAGCAATCAACCATAATTTGAGGATCAAGACCATATTTAGCACTAAGCTCTTGAAAATTAGCAGTTTCAGTGAAAGACTTAATGCAATCAAACTCGTAATTCATACATAATCCTTTACCTTTATCGCTATCCCAACCTTCAATATTGTTTTGAATTGTTTCAAGCAGATCCCACTTGGTGTCAACATCCTTGCTTGTGAAAGACCCATCAAAGCATGCATCTAGATAATCCTTGTAATTTCCTGAAAGCCTTGCATAAAAATTATTAATAACAATATTACGGGGAAGATCATGAATAGGACATTTGTGCATTAGTAACTTCAATCTTCCCCACGCTTGGGCAATGCTTTCTCCCTCATGAGGCCAAAAGTTATATATCCGATTACGATCTTTATGAATTTCACTTGGAGGATAAAACTTAGAATAAAAGAGAGGCACCATTTCCTCCCATGCAATAGATGGACCATCTTCAAGCAGCCGATACCATTCCTCAGCTCTGCCTTTCAGTGATAAAGAGAATAGCTTCTTCTTAACTTGGTTCATTGAAATACCTGCACACTGGAACAACTCGCATAATTCATGTATAAAAAGCAAATGGTCACCAGGATGGACAGTTCCATCTCCTAAATAGCAGTTATTCTTAACACATTCAACAATCTTCGTAGGTATTTTAAAAAGATGAGGAGCACAAGCATCATTAGAAACATCACATATGGGAGATAAAATATTATCAGAACAAACTTTCTCCACTAAAGCTGGGGGACTAAAAATATCATACTTAACAAAACCAGCTTCCCCAAGCTTAGACTTTTCTATAGCATTAGCAACAACGGTGTTCAAAGCATTCGTACTAATAACATTGCTATGCGAAATAAGCTCCAAAGGATTTTCAATTTTCTCTTCAAATCTAAAATCAGGAAAAAGACTAAAGAACTCTTTTTTTTCTATTAAGCCTAACTAGTGAAAATAAAAAAAAGAAACAAAAAAGATGTAATTGCAGAATCTAAAGGAAATAACTCCGAGCACTCACACAGGAGGATGCGAGTACCTTTTACCTTACCTCCCCGGCAACGGCGCCAGAAAAGAGCTTGATATCTACACACGCTTCTGTTCTTGTAGACAGTGTTGGGCCTCCAAGTGCAGAAGTTTGTAGAGCAGCAGCAAGTTTCCCTTAAGTGGATCACCCAAGGTTTATCGAACTCAGGGAGGAAGAGGTCAAAGCTATCCCTCTCAAACAACCCTGCAATTACGATACAGAAAGTCTCTTGTGTCCCCAATACACCCAATACACCTGTCAGATGTATAGGTGCACTGGTTCGGCGAAGAGATAGTAAAATACAAGCGGTAGTGATGATTATAAGTAGTAACTGTGATATGAAATAAGTATCGCTGCGAGCAAACATGTAACAAAATAGCAAGTAAACGGTGTGCAAAGCTTGGAAACAAGGCCTAGGGATCATACTTTCACTAGTGGACACACTCCCAACAATATAACATGATTGAACAAATAAACAACTTCTCTCCACTATGGTACTCTGAATTACTCTCCTATTGAATAACACTAATCATTGTGTAGTGGCTACAGAAGCACCCCTTAAAGTTCATCAAGTACTTGACAAACACCACTCATAGAGATATCCAAATCAAAGCACAACTCAAGATAGATATTATGGCAACTTAGACCAAGTACTAACACGGTGCACACACTGTCAACATTACACCATGAAAGGAGGAATAGATCACTTCAATACTATCATAGCGATAATTATTCTTATAATCCATAAGAGATCACAATCGTAGCCTAGACCAAGTACCACCATGATGCACGCACTGTCACCGTTACACCATGGCAGGAGGAATAGATTACTTTAATAACATCACTAGAGTACACATAATATCTGAATAATAACATCTACTTGTTCAACATGATACAAAGCTCATGATCACATAAAGATCACATCATGGGAGAGAGAGGTGAACCACATAGCTACCGGTAGAGCCCTTAGCCCCGGGGATGAACTACTCCCTCCTCATCATAGGAGACAGCAAGGTTGATGGAGATGGCGGTGAGGTCAATGGAGACGGCGATGGAGACCGATGGAGGTGGCTCCAGGGGCACTTCCCCATCCCAGCAGGGTGCCGGAATAGAGACTTCTGTCCCCTGAAATTTGTCAACGGCGGCGGCGGAGCTACGGAACTGTTCTGGAAATTTCATCGACTTCCCTAGGGTTTTCTGTCCCGAGGCTTCTTATAGGCGAAGGGGCATCGTCAGGAGTGGCCCCAGGCCTCCTCACACCTAGGTGGCGCGGGCCAGGGGCAGGCCACGCAAGCCTAGTGTGAGGGTGGCCTGTGGCCCCTCTCCTTCGCCTCTTCAGATCTCTGGAAGCTTCCGGGAAAAATAAGACTTCAGGAACTTGTTTCATCCAATTCCGAGAATATTTCCTGTGTATCTTTTCTGAAACACAAAAATAGCATAAAATAGGGAACTGGCACTGTGGCATCTTGTTAGTAGGTTAGTTCTGGAAATCGCATAAAAACGCCACGAAGTGTAACGAAACAGTAGGCAAATGGTGTAAAAACAAGCATGGAGCATCAAAAATTATAGATACATTTGAGACGTATCACTCCTCTCCAGGTATCACTACTAAATTGTACCTACCTTCAAAGATTAAGAATATAATCTCCACCATTGTGGTATTCCCATATAAGGTCTATCTCCCACCACATGAATACTACTTCTCTTGTATCGATCTTATATGTACCATAATTTGGTTAGCTTTGATCCATTGGTTAGCTTTGATCCATTGACTTCCCATATGTCACTTTCCCACTTCCATGTGCAATGATAATGATCATTTTGATCCATTGCTCATATAGCTTAGGTTTCTACTTGGTTAATCATGTACTCCACAATCAATAGATAATTGAGATGATCATTATAATCCTTTGATCATATGGCTTGGTTTCCATTTGGCTAATCAAGGTCCAGGGTTAACCTGTACTAAGCTATTCTCTTAGAACACCCATTTAGCTAAGAGAACTCCATATCACTTCTTAACTCCAGGATACTACACATTTGACATCTTTCTAGTAATGGTTCTAATCTTCTTGTGGTAAACACCACACCTATAATTGGAATATCACCTCAACTCAAATTGGTATTAGGTTAGTCTCTCTCACTTATGAGTTTTTGGATTATACCCTAAGGTGCTATCTCAAGAGATGAGAAAGATACTGGAAATGGGTTTAGACTCTCTCCTTGTTCTGGAAATAAATAGAGTTAGATAGATTGATCAAGATTCAAGGGTAAGACTGGTGTTGTCTTCCTTTATGCTAGACATGGCCTCAATGATTTAGGTTTAAGAAATACCATGTGGTCATGGTAGGATTGGATATAGACTCTAAGGTGATGTGTTAACATATTAATTCTACCTCACATTCATCTATTTTTTAATTGTTGTTATTATCTCTACCCAAAACATGTTTGTTGACAAAGGTCATGTTGGAGTTTATCACACTTCAGTTGATGAGCTACTTCAGTTCCATCAACTAAAGTGAAACCTCAATCACTTTGATAAGTTTTATTTAAAAGCGCGAAAATTTCCTAGATTTTCTATGCATGAATGCAATGCACACTTCTGTTTCCTCTCTATTTCTAGCCTCACATCCTGGGATGTTACAAGTTACTATTTTCCTAGAGAAGGTGAAGGTGTAAAATCTCCCGGCAACTCTATGATATAATGTCTACTTTGGTACTACTTAATTTTTTAGGAAAATGGTTTGACCTGTCGTAATTAGGAAACATGTCAGTTTTGCCCGTCGTCGTGTTGTTTTTAGCCATCACTGGAATTATGTTTTAGGGGAGAGTACTGCTTTTATACATTCCTTGCTCCAATTTCCAAATTGAAACTCCAACCTCTCTCACCACTCACCGGCGGCACCTCTCCTATCTAGATTCCAGAACCGCCCTGCACCCTGAGTACCTGGCGATGGAGCTCACTAGCGGTCTAGTAGGCAAAGGTGGTACAGGGCCCACCATCGTCCCCCCAAGCATCCGCAGGAGCTGCACCACCAGGACCTCGTCGTCGACTCGAATGCCCCCCACCACCACCAGCAGCAGGGTGGCCCAATCACCGACTACGATGTGTCCCCCAAGAGGCAATGGATCCATGAGCTCACCGCCGTGGACTCTAGCGTGCCCCCCAGCATCAGATTCAAGATCTCGCTGTTGACCCAGACGCCCCTCCTCAGCAGCACCGGGGCATCCTCGTCGTCGAGTACGATGTACCCCCAAGAGGCAACATCTTGACGACATCATCGCCGAGGTGACCCTCCCGCACCAGCAGCCTCAGCACGACAACCTCGCCGTGGACTCCGGTGTGCCACCACAACAGCAGCTCTAGGATCCTGGCGCTGAGTCGGCGGCCCCTACTAAGCAGCACAAGGGCGTCCTCATCATGGAGTCCAATTTTCCCCCGGATCTGTCCGGCGTTCCCCATGCGATGGCGGAGCTGGTATGTAAGAATTGGGTTTAAGTGAAACCAACAATTTATCAAATTCAGTTCAGTTGTAGATCTAGTTTATTCCAGGGTTAAAGCTAGTTAATCCTACATTTGATTTCAATCTGGCTTATGCCCAGTTCATCCTATAGATTTAGTTCTGCTTGTTGCATTACTAGCATGACAACAATTTTGGTTGTTTATTTGTTTTGATTAGTACATTATTACTAGCAGGAGAAGATCTACATGTTTCCTGCCATTTTCTAAAATTCTTTAATTCTATAGATTTTGTTCTGCTGGTTGCATTACTAGTATGAAAAAAATATTTATTTGTTTATTTGTTTTGATTAGTGCACTATTGCTAGCATGAGACGATCTACATGGTGTCTGCTATTTTCTGAATTTTTTTAATCCTATAGATTTTGTTCTGCTTGTTGCATTAATAGTATGACAACAATATTTGGTTGTTTATTTGTTTTGATTAGTGCATTATTCTTAGCATGACACGATATACATGCTGCCTGCCATTTTATGAAATTCTTTATCTTTATCGCCTCTTATTCAGCTGAAGGAAATCACAGGCCTTATCAACGGATTCAAGGATGAGGTGACCAGGCTCAAAGATGACAACCGGTCTCTGAAGAAGGAGGTGATCAAGTTCACGTGTGATGTCGTGGGAATTTAGAGACAGTAGCCATGGGGAGGCTTATCGGAGGGGCTCGATGTTGGTGACGATGGGTCCGGCTCGGGATTGTGCCAACAGAGACACCTCGATTTACCCAGGTTCAGGGCCCTCCCGGTTGGAGGTAAACCCCTACTTCCTGCCTGCTTCGTATTGATTGAGTAGTAACGATTACAGTGCTCCTCGAGCTGTTCGGCTAGAGGAGGAAGAAGAAGATCGGATCTCCCCTATGCTAAGGGTCCAGGCCCCCTTATATAGACGGGGGCCTGGTTACAGGTTTAGGTGGCGATTCGGCCGGCTGCCGGCTCCTCAGCGGCGGCGTCCTTGACGTGACCCTCTGACCTTGCTCTGGCAAAGACACTTTATAAAGTGTCTTTCCCCTGGACCGGCATCTGGGGGGGCATATCCCCTCTCCTCTGCCTCGGATCCCGTCGTGGGGAAGGGTCTTCGGTCTCTCATTGGTTGGACGTGGTCGTGGCGTTCATCACTCCTGTCCTGCGCCCCTGCCGACCTTGTTGGGGCCGTTCCGCTTTTGACTAGACAGCCGTTGGGGAGTTTTGTCTCCATCGCCCGGCTCCAGCTCTCCTCGGTGGAATCGCCAGCCGGCTACTGGCGCAGCCGGCCCTTCGGACAGAGCCGGTCTTCTCGTGCTGAAGCCGTGGGGACTCCTGGGACGCCAGCCGGCATATTGCCCGGCCCATGGTGCGCCCCCTAAGTCATCCCCACGACACTAGCCCCCGAAACTGGCAAAGTCTCATGGGCTAGCATGGGGCTTCGGCGGGTTCTTCTTTTCGCCGAAGTCTTGCTTGTCCTCGTCGAAGTCCCAGGATTTCCGGTCCGGCCTGGTCGCTCCAGTTGTCGAGGCCGGGCCTCGCGAAGTTTCTCCGGCCGTCTCGGGACGAACCGGCTCCGGTGGTGGCCCGGCTGGCGACCGCAAGCCGGTGAGCCGCGAGCCGGCTTGCTACCTCCTGGGAACTTGTGCCGCTTCGAATCTCGTTCCCACGCGGCGGCCGGTGCAGCGCGCCAGTGACCAGTCTAGTCACTTTGACCCTTCGGCCACCGCAATGATTCCGGCAGACGTCACGTAACGAAGTAGGGCCGGCGTCATTGTTGCGTCCTATCGAAACGCCACGCATGTGATTGAATTGCATTAAACTGACCCAGCTTTTCGTGCCCTTCTAGCCCTTAAATCTTGGAGCTCTCGAGGGTTTTTGTCACTCCCGAGCGCCTCCATTCCTTCGCCTCCAGCAACTGTCGCCTCCACTTCTCCCGGTTCGATCTTGATGTCGTCACTCGGGGTTGCCAGCGGAGCCGGGGCCGGAGCCGGCGACGGGCCGGGCGGGCATGAGCGCGGTCACCCGCTTGGTGGCCCGGCGGCGGCGCCGCCGATGCCTCGGAAGCGCGGCCGCCCGCGGGGCAGCCACAACAAGAAAACCCTGGCCGGGCTTGCGGCCGCGCCCGCCATCGCGGCCGCCACCCGGCCCCTCGGGATCGGCCGCTCCTCCATCAACGCCGCGGCCCCTGGCGGGACCGTGGTTGCGGCCGCCGGTGGCGCCGTGGTTCCCGCGGCCGCGACCTCTGTCGCCGACCGCACCGGGACGCCCCTGTAGGCGGCGGCGGCCCTCGTCGGTGCCGCGATGGCGTTCTGGGCCGCCCCTCTGGGCCTCGCCGGCCTGGACGTCGGTGGCTCCTCCAGCGCGGCCGCTGGGAAGGTGCGGAAGGCGCCGCCGCGCCCGCCGACCAGGCAGCGGCTTTCCTATGTCCCGGTGCACGGGTTTGCCACCGCTGTGGTGCCCCTGCCGGCCGGGAGCAATGGGCGCCTACCGCTCCCTGCCAGCTTCGTCGGCACCATGGGGAAGAATCCTCCGACGAGCTTCATGATCGAGGACGGCAGCGGCGGGCAGCCGCTGTACGACATCGAGGTCCTCCATGACGAGGAGGGGAAGAGCTACCTCACCGGGGGATGGGAGCGGTTCTTCCACGATTATGGCCTGGAGCGGGGGTGGTCTCTCATCCTGACCCACCGCGCCGGGTCGCACATCCTCTTCGTCTGCATCATCGACGGCTCCGGCTGCGCCCGCGCCTACTCCCCCTGGCCATGATCGGCGAGCGGCCCCGAAGCCTCCCTCTTGGCGATGACATCGTCAGCAAGAGTCTAGGGGTTAGGTGGGGGAGTCCTTTTGCTACTCCGGCCCTTAGCGTGGCCCTTATTGTGTAACCACCAGCCGTATAACTAAGAACCTCTTTGATTTCCTGCAAATCTTTACTTGCTGTTCATCGTTTGCTGTGTGAATGTCTCCCTTCACTGTGTGCTTTTGCCATCGCGCAAGCGTCCTCTGCTCGACACCGTCGTGATGCGACGGTTCTTCCCTTGATGAAACCGTAGATGGGGATTACGATAGTCACCGGCCTGCGCAGACACTTTGGGCGGGTTCCTCCGGCTTCAGTGCGAAGGAGAATGGTGCTTCTGCCAGCCGGCTTTGGAGAGCGCAGGCTAGCTCCGGCTTCAGCGCGGACGGGACGGAGATTGAATCCTGTACCGGCTCGAGCGAGGTAGAAGCCGGCATGTTTTCTTTCCCGAGCCTTCACGCGTCCCAAGCTACGGTTGGAGTAGATCTCCCAGTTTCCGGCTCTAGCCGTTGCTTTGCGAGTGTTAAGTTTCGATTTCGTTGCTCGTTTGCTGATCGTGTCACAGCGCCAGCTGAACGAACAGCCGGCGAGGTACTGGAGCCGGCCTGCTTCTGAGGGCCAACTCCCTTTCCCCCTAGCCCCCGAGTTTTGGGGTAGCTGGACTATCAGCTAGCTCGAAACTGGCTCTTCGCCAATGGTGCCAACGCCAAGCGAGGTAGCTCTAGCTTCGAACCTCTTGGGCGTGGCTTCTCAGCCCAAACATCAAAAACAGTGACTATCAGCTACTCGCTGGCTTTGCCTTCGTCCGGTTCCCTCAACCTTATCCTTAATCTCCTGTAACAACTCAGAAATTGTACTCCACTTCTTATTAAATAAAGTATCAAATTTTGGACCTAGATAAAACTTTTTCTCTATTATTTTATGCATACATGTATTTTCTATTCTATGTATTCTATGATTGCATGTGTGTTATTTTTGATTGAGCCTTGGTTAGATAATTCTAAGTGAACCAACAACATCATTTGAGAAAGATAATAAGAAGCAAAGAAACCAGAAATAAAAATAAGAAAGAAAAAGAGAAGATTGAGATGATCTAGGAAATCTGTTTGACTATACCACTTTGAGCCCTTGGATTAAGAAATCTACAGCTCACTTTCATGTTTGGCCTGTTAGTTGAGCTTCACCAAGTTATGGACTAACTCAACCAACAAAGATCTACCAAAAATTCAAACTAGAGCATCACTCAAACTTGAGCCAAAGTTTGAATCCGAAACAGTAACCATACCCAATTTTGAAATATAAATTTCTGCAAAACTTCTTCTTTCTCCACAACAAAAATATGACTGGATACCTTGGCCAATATGATGAGCACTCAAACTGGAAAATTTCAAAAATTTGAATTTCAAACTCTTGCGGGCATTTCGTCGAACACTGGCAGAAGGAAATCAAATCAAATCGAGTTCACTGGTGCTGCACTGTTCTAGCTCGTCCAAGCGCTGTAGCCATGCTCCTGGACGGTGCCTCGATCGACTCCAGTGCCCCCAGCCCCGACCCAAGCCAGGAGAAGCGGGGGGGAGACGAGGTTTGCGCCCAGGGCCCCCTCCCAGTCACCTTCTTCCCTGCACGATGCCGACCATCTTGGAGGCACCAGAGCAGACCCACAGCACCCCGCGGCCAAGCCATAACCCTCCCAGCACGCGAGCGTGGCCGCCGTGACCGGGGAGAGCTTCAAACGCAGCCAGGACCCCCGAGCCGGCGAGCTTCTGGTCGCCTTGTTCCTCGACGCTCTGGCCTATAAAAGGCCCCGCCGATCAAACGAAGCAACTCACCCAGTCCCCAGCTACCTTCCAGACATGCTCGTTTAGCCCCGCTTGCCCTAGCTCGCCGTCGCCAGCCCCGCCGGAGTGGTACTGGACAAGCAGAGCGCCGCCGCGTTCGACCACCGGGGAGCAAGCTGCTGCAGGGAATCGGTGGAGGAGACGCACCGCAGCCGATCCCGCACGTCGCCGACGAGCTCTGCATCCTCTACGCCACTCCCTCGCCGTCGAACAGTCTTCGCTGCAACGCAGGTGAGCTCCCGCCCGTGCTGAGGAAGACGATGAACCTGAGCCGTCCGATCTTGATCCAACGCTAGCATACCGATTCGGGAATGTTAAGTGAGCTGACACCCCGACCCCACCTGTCAGCATCGTTTTTATTTCTTTTCCCGCCCCGCGCGAAACGGTATCGGGCCGGCCCGTTCGAGTTTGATTCGAATTGGGCCCAGCCAGTTGGATTCGGTCCGTTTCAACTTTTATTTAGTTCCCGCCTTTTTGAAATAATTCAAAAACTGTTTCAGATATGATTTTCAAATTTAATTTCCAAGAGATTTACAAATCCATTTGTAGCAAATAAATATGCGTTGGAAAGCTTATAAAATACTCTACACAATAGAACTGGTTAGAATTCAAAATAAGTTAAGAATTAAATTAGATATGAATAGTGTGACCCTAGCTTTATTAACCCTTGAATATTTCTAGAAATTTATTTAAGCCATCAAAAATCATGAAAATTAAAATGTGAACTCACCCATGACCCCTCTTACTGTTAGTCAACCACTAGTCAACCCCAAACCTTATTAGTGTGATCAATTAGACCCTAACCCAATCCTATTTTGTAGCATAAAATGATAGATCCCTCTCATACACTTAGAATTTAATTGCCCTCAATACCAATTCACTTAGTGGAGCCCTCCCACTTGAAATAGTTTTTAATACCCCTAAACCAATACCAATGTTTAGAAAGTGAACCACTTATGACACTTTGTAGGAATTCTAACTTGCACACTTAATGCCAACTTGGAAGAAACCATGCAACCCAATTCAAATAAAACCCAACATGAATGCTATTGTTAGCAAACCAAGATGTGTGCTTGGTATATGTGGTTAGCATTGTGTAGTGATGGTGTGTTTTGTGTTTATTCGTTATTAGACGCTAGTATTGCCGAGGAGGATATTGGAGGGGATTATTATTATCAAGAAGAAGAAGAAGAATACCTCGGACACTTTGCCAACCAAGGCAAGCCATCTTTTGATTCATACTCCCAATGCCTAGTTTTGATAATTGCATTCTACTTGTTTAAATAAATTGCATGATTGAATTGCTAGAGTAGAATGATAGAAGTAAAGTAGTATCTTGTTTAGCAAGATCATCAAGCTGAGTTTATCCAACTCGATTTAGTGGTCATCACTCAATGTAGCTGCTTAGTCGCTAATAATATTGAGGCCATCTATAAGGGGAACTCTAGTTGGAATTGGTGACTTGAACTTGAAACTTGATTTGGAAGATTCTCCTACATGATGGTTTTATGAAAGAAAATAATCTTGACTAAGAACTATGGAATGTATTTCTCAATTGACAACGAGTGATGTACTATGGGAGCCAATTATACCGTACAACCATATTACCCCTATATGGGAAGGGGCTTAATCCGTAGCTTGTTTATCCTAGTATGGGAGGCCTTGTATCAAATCTTCATGGAAGGACACCGTACGCGGTTACTTCTGGACCAGGTGGATTCCACTAACCCGGCACCCAGGATGGGCAGAACTAGAGGCGCCGGAGCGGGGTTTCCGTATCCCGGGCTCTAGGAAAGGATCCTATACTAGGGTGAGCAAGTGAAAGGTTTTGTTTGATTATCTGAACCTCGCATACTTTGTGTATGTCGAACCGTGGATTTCTCCCAGCAGATGTATCGAATCTTGTGGGTAAAGTGTACCCCTCTGCAGAGGTTTTCAAACTATTCGAATAGCCGCGTCCGCGGACATGGACGGTTGGCAAGCTGTGCCTGGCTTTTGTCAATAATGAAAACAACTTATGGTGAACTTGGTGAATGACATGAATTGACGTGAGTTGATTTGAAAATGATGTTGACACACTTGAAATTCCTCTTTAGATTGAACTTAGAGAACTAAACCTCTTTTCTACCAATGAACATTCTTGGGAAATAAAACTAGCTTTTTGCAAATCAACTTAGTGCTTAGTCCACCATACCAACCTTGCATATCTACTTCCTCATGTCAATTATAAGATGGTTTGCGAGTGCATCCAATGTACTCATGGCTGTGTCCCTGGCTATCAACTTGGCCAGACTATGGGGAAGAATACCAGGAGGAAGGGTATGAGGAAGAGTACCAGAACTAAGCTCGTCTCCATGAGTCGCCATTTGCCTGTAGGGTGAAGGCATGGACCCGAAGACGTTATTTCCGCTGCTATATTGTGTTGTAATATGACTTGGTCTATATGACCATTGTATTTGAACCATCGTATTGTAATGTCTATGGAACTGTTTACCAACTACGTTATGTATATCGCAACAATGGTTCTGGGATTGCGGTGGAATATATAACGGGCACTTCGAATTTGTTATCAAATTTGAGGTCGTCACAAGTTGGTATCAGAGCCTAGGCTGACCTTAGGAGACCTTAGTTAGAATGGGCGTTAATTGAAACTTGGATAAAAGAAAAGATACAAGTAACGGTTGCAAAAATTGCTTAGTCTTTCCTTTCTACTTGCAAAGTTTTATACCTACTTCAGTTTTTGACTACTTAAAATTTTGCACACTTGAGTTGATCACTAATTGAAGCTAATCTAAAATTTTGTAGATGGCCCTGGAGTTCGTTGAGCACTACCAGTTGGGCCATGGTGGCAGCCTTTGTTTCGAGCGCGACCTCACCACCCTGACCTTGTTCCTGAACCGTTTGTACCCGGAGTTCAAGGGAGCCGTGCTCAATGAGCACCCAGATGGAGAGCTACGGTGGCTTATCCGAGCCAGTTGCCGTGGCAAGAAGGGGATTTTGGGTTCTCCAAGGGTCAAGTTTGAGCTTGTGGAGAACACTTGGGCCGATGGTTTGGTCCGAGCGATGCAGGAGATGCACGCCCGCTTGTGCGGACTGCACGTTGAGGAGGTTCAGGGAGAGCGCTTTAGGAACTTTGCTCGGCGTGATGCGGACGGGCGTCCCGCAAACATGCCCGGGCAGAATGAGCCGAGTACCTACATCGATCACATGGACTTCTTGCTGTACTCCACTCAGCAGGAGGCCGATCGTGCCCGTACCAAGGCCAACCTTGAGCACTTCGCACTGGTGGAGGCGAGGAGCACTATCAGGATTCTTGCGAAGGAGCGCAAGAGCCTTCGTCGCCAGCGCGATGAGAAGGATCAGGACATTGAGGAGTTGAAGGCCAATGTGGCTGAGTTGACTGAGTACATTGAGATTCTTGAGGATCACCTTGGTGAGGAGGAAGGCATTGATCTCCGCAAGGAGGATAATGCCCTCATTAGTGATGAGGATGACTTCATGGAGGACCTTGATGATCCGGAAGATGGTGGGCACAATGGATTCATTGTGAGTGATGAGGAGGAAGACCCCAAGGAGCCCGCTGTTTAGATTCGAGATCCACGTGTTATCTAGTTAGGAGTTCCACTTTATTTTCACTTCGTGTAGGTGTGAGTTGTATCCCCCTCTCTAGTAGACGAGTCGCAATGGTTTGATGTAAACCATTTGTAATGTGGAACTCGTATGTATGATCTGTTTGATGAGTGTTGAATGAAATTTGAATTTGGCCCTTAAGGCCTTAGTAAGACAAAATTGCATCATCCATGTTACCTTTAATCTTAGCAAAAATTAGCTTTTCCCTCTTGTCTTACACACCTTATCTTCAGATGCCGCGAGCACCACCACCCCCGAACCCGGAAATGGCCGAACTGCTAAGGATGATCATGGAAGATCAGGAAGCAGCCCGAGCTGAACGCCAAGCTAACTTGGCCACTCTTCAGCAGATAACCCAGATGGCAATGAACCACAACAATGGCAATGGCCATGGCAATGGTGAAGGAGAAAACAATGGCAATGGTGATCACCGATCCAAGTTGAGGAATTTCCAAAACACCAACCCTCCTATGTTCACTAAGTCTGAAGAGCCCTTAGATGCCGATGACTGGCTTCGCACCATGGAGAACAATTTGGCCGTCGCCGAAGTTGGTGAAAATGAGAAGGTTTTGTACACCACCCACTATCTTGCTGGAGCAGCGAGAGCTTGGTGGGATAGCACCCGTGCAATGCAAGCCCCAGGGTATGTGATGCCTTGGGAGGAGTTCAAGAGCAAGTATAGCAAAGCCCATGTTCCATTGGGATTGGTTAAAAGGATGAGAGATGAGTTCAGAAATCTGAAGCAAGGTTCCCTATCTATGGTGGATTACCGTGACAAGTTCCTTACCTTGTCTAGGTATGCACCCGATGACACCGACACCACGGAGAAGAAGCAAGAAAGGTTTCTGGATGGACTTCATGATGAGATGCAATGCGTTTTGGTCAGCATTCCCTTTGCCGACCTGGAGTCATTGGTTGACTCTGCCATTCAGATGGAAGGCAAACTCAAGCAAGCTACCGAAAACCGCAAGCGCCGTATGATGTATCAAGGCAACTCGAGCAACTCGCAGAAGCCAAGGGGAAATGCACCTATGGGTTTCGCCCCTAGACCTATGAGGCCGTCTGCACCTGCTCCACGCCCCAACTATCCCAATCGTCCACCCGGCAACAACTTCAACCGTGCACCTCCAAGACCAAGTGGAAACAACTTCAACACCAATACTCCAAGGCCAAATGGCGCCCCTGTGTTACCCAAGCCAGGTGACAAGTCTGGTGTTACCTGTTATGAGTGCGGACTCAAAGGGCACTACTCCAATGAGTGCCCCAAGAAGCTGAATGATGCATCCAAGACAACTGCTCCTGTTCAGCAACAGCGCCGTGTGGGAAATGGCAAGAACTATCCACCAAGGAACCAGCCCCGCTCTCAAGGCCGTCTGAATCACATGAATGTTGAAGAAGCTCAGGAAGCAACCGACGTTGTGCTTGGTATATTCCCTATTAACTCAGTTCTTGCAAGAGTTCTGTTTGATTCTGGAGCTTCCCACTCATTTGTTACCCAATTATTCGTTGATAAAAGTGGACTTCAACCTACACCCTTGAAAGATGTCATGTCGGTGCAAATTCCCGGGTCAGTAACCAAAGCCAGTTGTACCTGTTTGGCAGTACCCATAGAAATCCATGGGATCTCATTCTTAGCCAGTTTGATTGTGTTAGGAACCAAAGGATTGGAAGTGGTCCTAGGTATGGATTGGATGTCTCAACACCAAGGAATTATAGATTGTGCCAAAAAGACCATCACCATGAGGAGTAGCCACGGAGTTTTAGTAAAGCATGTGTCCGTCAAACCCATCCCAATCCCCAGATGTCATAAGAGTATCTCAGGACCAACTTTAGAGCAAGTCCCCATCGTCTGTGAATACCCGGATGTGTTTCCCGATGAGCTACCCGGAATGCCACCGGATCGGGATATCGAGTTTATCATTGAGCTTATTCCCGGAACTGGATCAATAGCCCAACGACCCTATCGTATGAACCCCGTTGAACTAGTCGAGTTGAAGAAGCAATTGGATGACCTTTTGAGTAAAGGATTGATTCAGCCAAGTTCTTCTGCTTGGAGATCACCCGTTCTGTTTGTGGATAAAAGTGACGGTTCCAGCCGACTGTGCACTGATTATCGCAAGCTAAACGATGTGACCATCAAGAACAAGTATCCTCTCCCAAAGATTGAAGATTTGTTTGACCAATTGACTGGAGCCAAAGTCTTCTCAAAGATAGATCTTAGAACTGGATACCATCAACTGAAGATCCGTGCAACGAATATCCCCAAAACAGCCTTCACTACCCGATACGGATTATATGAGTACACCGTAATGTCTTTTGGATTAACCAATGCCCCTGCTTATTTCATGAACCTCATGAATAAGGTTTTTATGGAGTTCCTGGATAAGTTTGTTGTTGTCTTCATTGATGACATTCTTATCTACTCCAAGTCCGAAGAAGAGCATGCAACCCATTTGAGATTAATCTTAGAAACCTTAAGAGAGCATCAGCTGTATGCCAAGTTCAGTAAATGTGAATTCTGGTTGAAGGAAGTTGGATTCTTAGGCCATGTATTATCAGCCGGAGGAATATATGTAGACCCCAAGAAGATCAAATCAGTCATGGAATGGGAAGCCCCAACCACTCAAACTGAAGTTCGAGGTTTTCTCGGATTAGCGGGATATTACCGCAAGTTTGTTGAAGGATTTTCCAGTATTGCCCGGCCAATGACCCAACTGTTGAAGAAAGACAAGAAGTTTGAATGGACCCCTAAGTGTGAAGAGAGTTTTCAAGAGCTCAAGAGGCGACTGGTGACCGCCCCCGTCCTAACCATGCCCGATATCACCAAAAACTTTGATGTCTATTGCGACGCTTCCAAACTTGGACTTGGTTGCGTGTTAATGCAAGAAGGCAAGGTCATAGCTTACCTCTCTCGGCAGCTTCGACCTCATGAAGAAAATTATCCAACCCATGATCTAGAGTTAGCAGCCGTGGTTCTAGCTCTGAAGACCTGGAGGCACTATCTGATGGGCAATCGTTGCGAGATCTACACGGATCACAAGAGTTTGAAGTATATTTTCACTCAGAAGGAGTTGAACATGAGGCAAAGAAGATGGATAGAGTTGATCAAGGATTATGATCTGGAAATTCATTACCACCCCGGTAAGGCCAATATAGTGGCAGATGCATTGAGTAGGAAGCCGTGTTCGTTGAATATGAGGATCAAAGAAGAGCAACCCAGGTTGCATCAAGAGTTTGAAAAATTTGGATTGGAACTAGTCAGTCAAGGATTCTTCGCCAACCTTGAGTTTCAACCCACCTTGATGAGCCAAATCAAAGAAGCCCAGAAGGGAAATGAGAGTATTGACAGAATCAGGCGCCGAATTAGTTCCGGCAAGGTGCCAGGATTTGAAGAAGATGATCAAGGAGTTCTTTGGTATAAAGGACGTATTTGTGTGCCTGCTGATTCAGAATTGAAGGAAGTGATTATGAAGGAAGCCCATGAGACACCTTACTCCATCCACCCCGGTGGAACTAAGATGTACCAAGACTTGAAGGAACAATTTTGGTGGCATGGAATGAAGCGTGAGATTGCATCGTTTATATCTAAGTGTGATATTTGCCAAAGAGTCAAGGCTGAACATCAACGTCCTGCAGGATTGCTACAACCTTTGCAAGTTCCGGAATGGAAGTGGGAATCTGTTGGAATGGATTTCATCACTGGATTTCCAAGGTCTAGCCGTGGCAATGACTCTATTTGGGTCGTTGTGGATAGACTTACCAAAGTTGCCCACTTTATTCCTGTCAAGACCACCTACAACTCGGGACAGCTAGCCGATCTATATCTATCCAGAATTGTTAGTTTGCATGGAGTCCCTAAAACCATAGTTTCCGACCGAGGAACCCAATTCACCTCAAGATTTTGGAAAAGTTTGCATCAAGCCTTGGGAACCAAATTAGCTTTCAGCACCGCTTACCACCCTCAGACTGATGGACAGACTGAAAGAGTAAATCAAATACTTGAAGATATGTTGAGAGCCTGTGTCCTAGCCTATGGAGCTAAGTGGGAAGATTGTCTGCCCTTCGCGGAGTTTTCCTACAACAACAGTTATCAAGCCAGTTTGCAAATGGCCCCATTTGAAGCTTTGTATGGAAGAAAGTGTCGTACCCCTTTGAATTGGTCAGAAACCGGAGACAGTCAGATATTTGGACCAGACATTCTGCAAGAAGCCGAGGAGAAAGTTCGCATGATTCGTGACTATCTCAAGGCAGCTCAGTCAAGACAGAAGAGTTATGCCGACAAGAGACGGAGAGAATTAACCTTCAAGAGTGGAGACTTTGTTTACCTCAGAGTATCACCCCTCAAAGGAATGCAAAGATTCCAAGTGAAGGGAAAGCTTGCACCAAGATATATTGGACCCTTCAAGATACTAGACCGAAGAGGAGAAGTGTCTTATCAGTTAGAAATGCCCCCTGAATCGTCCGAAGTACACGATGTCTTTCACGTGTCCTTACTTCGGAAATGTCTTGAAGTTCCGGAGAAGCCCGAAATCTTCAAGAATATTGATCATCGTTCTGTGGATATCAACAAGGATTTGACCTATCGTGAAATGCCTACCCGTATCCTCGAGGAAGCGTATAGGACTACTCGAACCCGAAGCATCAAGTTTCTGAAGGTTCAGTGGAGTAATCACACCGAAGAGGAAGCCACTTGGGAACGAGAAGATTACCTTCAGAAAGAGTTTCCCAATCTTTTCAGTTCTTAACTAGTGAATCTCGGGGACGAGATTCTTTTTAAGGGGGGAAGATTGTAACAACTCAGAAATTGTACTCCACTTCTTATTAAATAAAGTATCAAATTTTGGACCTAGATAAAACTTTTTCTCTATTATTTTATGCATACATGTATTTTCTATTCTATGTATTCTATGATTGCATGTGTGTTATTTTTGATTGAGCCTTGGTTAGATAATTCTAAGTGAACCAACAGCATCATTTGAGAAAGATAATAAGAAGCAAAGAAACCAGAAATAAAAATAAGAAAGAAAAAGAGAAGATTGAGATGATCTAGGAAATCTGTTTGACTATACCACTTTGAGCCCTTGGATTAAGAAATCTACAGCTCACTTTCATGTTTGGCCTGTTAGTTGAGCTTCACCAAGTTATGGACTAACTCAACCAACAAAGATCTACCAAAAATTCAAACTAGAGCATCACTCAAACTTGAGCCAAAGTTTGAATCCGAAACAGTAACCATACCCAATTTTGAAATATAAATTTCTGCAAAACTTCTTCTTTCTCCACAACAAAAATATGACTGGATACCTTGGCCAATATGATGAGCACTCAAACTAGAAAATTTCAAAAATTTGAATTTCAAACTCTTGCGGGCATTTCGTTGAACACTGGCAGAAGGAAATCAAATCAAATCGAGTTCACTGGTGCTGCACTGTTCTAGCTCGTCCAAGCGCTGTAGCCATGCTCCTGGACGGTGCCTCGATCGACTCCAGTGCCCCCAGCCCCGACCCAAGCCAGGAGAAGCGGGGGGGAGACGAGGTTTGCGCCCAGGGCCCCCTCCCAGTCACCTTCTTCCCTGCACGATGCCGACCATCTTGGAGGCGCCAGAGCAGACCCACAGCACCCCGCGGCCAAGCCATAACCCTCCCAGCACGCGAGCGTGGCCGCCGTGACCGGGGAGAGCTTCAAACGCAGCCAGGACCCCCGAGCCGGCGAGCTTCTGGTCGCCTTGTTCCTCGACGCTCTGGCCTATAAAAGGCCCCGCCGATCAAACGAAGCAACTCACCCAGTCCCCAGCTACCTTCCAGACATGCTCGTTTAGCCCCGCTTGCCCTAGCTCGCCGTCGCCAGCCCCGCCGGAGTGGTACTGGACAAGCAGAGCGCCGCCGCGTTCGACCACCGGGGAGCAAGCTGCTGCAGGGAATCGGTGGAGGAGACGCACCGCAGCCGATCCCGCACATCGCCGACGAGCTCTGCATCCTCTACGCCACTCCCTCGCCGTCGAACAGTCTTCGCTGCAACGCAGGTGAGCTCCCGCCCGTGCTGAGGAAGACGATGAACCTGAGCCGTCCGATCTTGATCCAACGCTAGCATACCGATTCGGGAATGTTAAGTGAGCTGACACCCCGACCCCACCTGTCAGCATCGTTTTTATTTCTTTTCCCGCCCCGCGCGAAACGGTATCGGGCCGGCCCGTTCGGGTTTGATTCGAATTGGGCCCAGCTAGTTGGATTCGGTCCGTTTCAACTTTTATTTAGTTCCCGCCTTTTTGAAATAATTCAAAAACTGTTTCAGATATGATTTTCAAATTTAATTTCCAAGAGATTTACAAATCCATTTGTAGCAAATAAATATGCGTTGGAAAGCTTATAAAATACTCTACACAATAGAACTGGTTAGAATTCAAAATAAGTTAAGAATTAAATTAGATATGAATAGTGTGACCCTAGCTTTATTAACCCTTGAATATTTCTAGAAATTTATTTAAGCCATCAAAAATCATGAAAATTAAAATGTGAACTCACCCATGACCCCTCTTACTGTTAGTCAACCACTAGTCAACCCCAAACCTTATTAGTGTGATCAATTAGACCCTAACCCAATCCTATTTTGTAGCATAAAATGATAGATCCCTCTCATACACTTAGAATTTAATTGCCCTCAATACCAATTCACTTAGTGGAGCCCTCCCACTTGAAATAGTTTTTAATACCCCTAAACCAATACCAATGTTTAGAAAGTGAACCACTTATGACACTTTGTAGGAATTCTAACTTGCACACTTAATGCCAACTTGGAAGAAACCATGCAAACCAATTCAAATAAAACCCAACATGAATGCTATTGTTAGCAAACCAAGATGTGTGCTTGGTATATGTGGTTAGCATTGTGTAGTGATGGTGTGTTTTGTGTTTATTCGTTATTAGACGCTAGTATTGCCGAGGAGGATATTGGAGGGGATTATTATTATCAAGAAGAAGAAGAAGAATACCCCGGACACTTTGCCAACCAAGGCAAGCCATCTTTTGATTCATACTCCCAATGCCTAGTTTTGATAATTGCATTCTACTTGTTTAAATAAATTGCATGATTGAATTGCTAGAGTAGAATGATAGAAGTAAAGTAGTATCTTGTTTAGCAAGAGCATCAAGCTGAGTTTATCCAACTCGATTTAGTGGTCATCACTCAATGTAGCTGCTTAGTCGCTAATAATATTGAGGCCATCTATAAGGGGAACTCTAGTTGGAATTAGTGACTTGAACTTGAAACTTGATTTGGAAGATTCTCCTACATGATGGTTTTATGAAAGAAAATAATCTTGACTAAGAACTATGGAATGTATTTCTCAATTGACAACGAGTGATGTACTATGGGAGCCAATTATACCGTACAACCATATTACCCCTATATGGGAAGGGGCTTAATCCGTAGCTTGTTTATCCTAGTATGGGAGGCCTTGTATCAAATCTTCATGGAAGGACACCGTACGCGGTTACTTCTGGACCAGGTGGATTCCACTAACCCGGCACCCGGGATGGGCAGAACTAGAGGCGCCGGAGCGGGGTTTCCGTATCCCGGGCTCTAGGAAAGGATCCTATACTAGGGTGAGCAAGTGAAAGGTTTTGTTTGATTATCTGAACCTCGCATACTTTGTGTATGTCGAACCGTGGATTTCTCCCGGCAGATGTATCGAATCTTTTGGGTAAAGTGTACCCCTCTGCAGAGGTTTTCAAACTATTCGAATAGCCGCGTCCGCGGACATGGACGGTTGGCAAGCTGTGCCTGGCTTTTGTCAATAATGAAAACAACTTATGGTGAACTTGGTGAATGACATGAATTGACGTGAGTTGATTTGAAAATGATGTTGACACACTTGAAATTCCTCTTTAGATTGAACTTAGAGAACTAAACCTCTTTTCTACCAATGAACATTCTTGGGAAATAAAACTAGCTTTTTGCAAATCAACTTAGTGCTTAGTCCACCATACCAACCTTGCATATCTACTTCCTCATGTCAATTATAAGATGGTTTGCGAGTGCATCCAATGTACTCATGGCTGTGTCCCTGGCTATCAACTTGGCCAGACTATGGGGAAGAATACCAGGAGGAAGGGTATGAGGAAGAGTACCAGAACTAAGCTCGTCTCCATGAGTCGCCATTTGCCTGTAGGGTGAAGGCATGGACCCGAAGACGTTATTTCCGCTGCTATATTGTGTTGTAATATGACTTGGTCTATATGACCATTGTATTTGAACCATCGTATTGTAATGTCTATGGAACTGTTTACCAACTACGTTATGTATATCGCAACAATGGTTCTGGGATTGCGATGGAATATATAACGGGCACTTCGAATTTGTTATCAAATTTGAGGTCGTCACATCTCCCCACCCTTCGGCCCTTCTACCCCCAACCGGCAGCCTGGTGCCGGTTGGTCTCCCTTGGGCCGGCAGCCGAATGCCGGCCTAGGGTGGGAGCGTGCCGCGGAGTGAGAAGTAGTACTTCGGTCTGTCGGGGCCCCGACTCGTGCTAGCCAACGCTTAGTTAACAGACACTGCCCTTCACGCCTGGTTGAGCGGTTTCTCTATCGTTTATGGTTCCGCTCTGCGGCTTTCCTTCGTATGTGGCCTGCCGGCTCCTATCCGTCCGGCTGCGCGGAGCCGGAAGGCGAAGATTGGGCTCGAGACCTTCTTCATACGTAGTACTCATCCGGCTGGCGAGAGATCGATTTTTTCGGGGCTGCCGGCTGTGGCTCGATGCCTGTAGCCGGCTGCCGGTCAAGTGAATAACGCAGGAAGCAAAACATACACTAAGTGTTTTTCTCGGAGCCGGCCGTAACTAGCCGTTCCGTTTTCCTTTATTCATTGACACGCTTTTCGGGGTACAATGTTTTGCCTTAGCAGAAGAAAGGTCTTAGGAGACTGACGTTCCAGGGACGCTCGGTCTCCTTGTCAGGGTTATCTGCCTTGTTCTTTCTGGGCTCTTGTGCGTCGATGAGGTAATATGCCCCATTGCCCAGCACCCGGCTGACAATGAACGGTCCCTCCCAGGGAGAAGACAGCTTGTGCAAGCCTTTAGTGCTTTGGACCAGCCGGAGTATGAGATCGCCTTCGCGAAACGCGAGCGGGCGAATTTTCCGGCTGTGGTATCGTCGCAGCTGCTGCTGGTAGAGCGCTGATCTAGCCAGAGCCTGCTCTCGAGCCTCCTCGAGGAGGTCGATGCCATCTTCGCGAGCTTCTTTTGCTTGTTTCTCCGTGTACTGGACAATTCTGGGCGCATCGAACTCAATGTCCGTGGGTAACACCGCCTCTGCTCCATAGACTAGGAAGAAAGGTGTGAAACCGACAGAGCGATTTGGAGTAGTGCGTAGGCTCCAGAGCACTGAGGGTAGCTCTTCGACCCAACAGCCGGCTGAGCGCTCGAGAGGCTCGACCAGTCTTGGTTTGATGCCGGCCAGGATCAGCCCATTTGCCTTCTCCACTTGTCCATTTGACTGAGGGTGCGCCACGGACGCTAAGTCCAGCTGGATGCCTTTTTGACCATAGTAATCAGCAAACACTCCCTTCGCAAAGTTCGTCCCATTGTCGGTGATGATGCTGTGGGGAACTCCATATCTTGTGATGTTCTCGTTGAAGAAATTGATCGTGGACGAACCATCGAGCTTCTTGATTGGCTTGGCCTCGATCCACTTGGTGAACTTGTCCACGGCAACCAGCAGATGCGTCAAGCCCCCGGGTGCGGTCTTGAATGGCCCTACCATGTCCAGGCCCCAGACCGCGAACGGCCAGGTGAGCGGGATGGTCTTGAGGGCTGCCGCTGGAGTGTTTGTGTGCTTGGAGAAGCGCTGGCAGCCGTTGCACTGCTTCACCAGCTGCTCCGCATTCTGCTTGGCCGTTGGCCAATAGAAACCATGGCGGAAGGCTTTGGCCACCAAGGCTCTAGAAGACGCGTGATGTCCGCACTCCCCTTGGTGTATTTCTCTTAGCAGCTCTGTCCCTTCCTCTGGCTCGATGCACTTCTGGTAGATGCCTGACATGCTGCGCTTGTACAGCTTGCTGTTGATGATGGTGTACGCCCCAGCTCGATGCTGAATTCGCCTAGCTTCCGCTTCGTCTTGCGGCAGGTCCCCAGTGATGAGGTAGTTGGAGAATGGTTCCGCCCAGGAAGGTATCTCCCGTATATGGAAGACACTGGCGACCAGAGGGTCAGCAGCCCCCGGGTCTGTTGTTGAGCCGGCTTCGCCTGATTGTCCGGCTGGGAGAGCGGGCGTGGAGCCGGCAGTCCCCTTGTCCTTCGCCGAGCCGGCCGCGCTGGGCTGGCCGGCTGCCTCCTTCAGCTCCGAGACGGCAGCCCCCGGGTCCGGTGGCGGTACCGGGGCCAGGGCTGGGTCTCCAGGCACATAGATGGATATGGACTCCGGCGAAGGTTTGATAGACGGCTTGTGGATGATCTCCAGGGACACCCCGGCTGGGATATCCTGCTTGGTGGAGCCGATCTTGGATAGCCGGTCTGCTTCCTCGTTGTTTGCTCTGGGGACATGGTGGAACTCGCAGCCCTCGAAGAATCCGCTGAGCTGCTGCACGTAGAAGCGATAGGAGGCCATGTTGGCGTCCTTGGCGTCCCAGTCCCCTGAGACCTGGTGCGTCACCAGGTCAGAGTCTCCGAAGTAGAGGATCCTCCTGATGCCGATCTGCTTGGCCATCTTGAGCCCATGTACCAGGGCTTCATACTCGGCGACGTTGTTCGACGCACGGAAGTGCATCTGCAGCACGTACTGCAGCTTGTCTCCCTTGGGAGAGGTGAGGACGACGCCAGCCCCCAAGCCCCCGAGCAGCTTGGAGCCATCGAAGTGCATGCGCCAGTGGGTGGAGTCCGGAGCCGGCGGCAGGTACTGGTGCTCTCCCCAGTCAGCGAAGAAATCCGCTATGATCTGTGACTTGATCATCGTCCTGGGCTTGTACTGAATGGTATGAGCCGCGAGCTCGATCGCCTATTTAGCCACTCTTCCTGACGCATCCTTGCACCCGATGATCTCCGAGAGCGGAGTGGTGCTCACCACCATGATTGGGTGCTCCTCGAAGTAGTGCTTCAGCTTCTTGGCCGCCATGTACACGCCGTACGCGACCTTCTGATAGTGCGGGTAGTTCTGCTTGGAGAGAGTGAGCACCTCACTCAAGAAGTACACCGGGCGCTGAACCGGCAGGTCTTTGCCTTCCTCGGTGCGCTCCACCACGATCACCACGCTGATGATGTGTGGGGTTGCTACGACATAGAGCAGCATTGGCTCTCGCGGAGCCGGCGCTGCCAAGATTGGTGCGGTAGACAAGGCTCGCTTGAGGTCGTTGAAGGTGTCATCAGCGCGCTGGGACCAAACGAAGTGGTCCGTCTTCTTCATCAGCTGGTACAGCGGCATGGCCTTCTCCCCGAGCCGGCTAAGCGAGGCCAAACAGCCAGCAAACTTCTGCACATCTCTGAGCTGGGTGGGCTTCTCTAGGGCCTCGATGGCTTTTATCTTCGAGGGGTTAGCCTCGATCCCTCGCTGGGAAACGATGTAACCTAAGAGCTGCCCAGCCAGCACGCCAAAGGTGCACTTCTCAGGGTTGAGCTTCATGCGATAGCGCCGCAAGTTGGTGAAGGTCTCCTTGAGATCGTCCAGGAGCGTGCTGCTCTGCTTGGTCTTCACCACCACGTCGTCCACATAAGCGTGCACGTTCCTCCCAATCTGCTCCTGTAGACATCGCTGCATGGTCCGCTGGTAAGTGGCTCCAGCGTTCTTCAGGCCGAACGGCATGGTAACGTAGCAGTAGGCTCCGTACGGGGTGATGAAGGAGGTCTTGATCTGATCCGGCTAGAAGAGCGGGATCTGGTGGTAGCCGGAATAGGCATCCACGAAAGACAACAGGTCACAGCCGGCTGTGGAGTCGATCACCTGGTCAATTCGTGGCAGCGCGAAAGGATCCTTGGGGCAGGCCTTGTTGAGGCTGGTGTAGTCAATACACATTCGCCAAGTGTTATTCTTCTTCAGAACCAAGACTGGGTTTGCGAGCCAGTCAGGGTAGAACACCTCCATGATAAAGCCGGCTGCAAGGAGCCGGGCAATCTCCTCGCCAATAGCTTTCCTCTTTTCTTCTGCAAGCCGCCGCAGCGGCTGCTTGACCGGCTTGGCGTCCAGTCGGACATTTAATGCGTGCTCAGCCAGCTCCCTCGGCACACCAGGCATGTCCTTTGGAGACCATGCAAAGATGTCCCGATTCTCACGGAGGAAACTGGTGAGCTCGCATTCCTATTTGGTGGACAAGCCGGTGCCGATGATGACGTATTTGGAGGGGTCGCTCTCGTCCAGCAGGATCTTCTTGGTGTCGTCGGCCGGCTTGAATTGCTCCATAGGCGACTGGCGAACCGGTACGTCTTGCTGGGTCAGCTCCACACGATGCAGAAGCTGCCTCTTCTCCTCGGCGACGACCAGCGCCTCTGTCAGCTGCGAGCTCTCCTTTCCGCAGGCCAGGGACTTCTTGAAGTTTCCCGAGACTGTGATCGCACCTCTGGGCCCTGGGAGCTTCATCTTCAGATAGGCGTAGTGCGGAACTGCCATGAACTTGGCCAGGGCTGGGCGGCCTAGCAGCGCGTGGTAGGGACTGCTGATGTCCACCACCTCGAACCAGATGGGCTCGCGGCGGCTATTCCCCTTCTTCCTGAAGAGAACCTCCAGCTGCACCTTGCCCAAAGGGGTGCAAGAATGCCCAGGCATGATGCCATGGAAGGTGAGCTGGCTAGGTTTCAGCTGAGCAAGCGGGATGCCCAACTTCTCCAGAGAGCTTCGGTAAAGAAGGTTGATACTACTACCGCCATCGATGAGCACGCGGGAGAAATGGCACATGTGCGTATCGGAACACACGACAGGATCCACGACCAGAGCATATTCTCCAGGGCTGGGCATCAACCTCGGGTGGTCCTCGCGCCCCCAGGTAATGGCCGCCTCAGACCAATGCATGAATTGGGGTTCTGCAGGCATCACGGCGTTCACCTCTGCCTCATGCCAAAGGTCGCTCCTTTTGTCCTTGCCGGGGGTAGTGAAGATGTGATACTGCTCCACATCTGTCGAGAAGTCATCGTCTTGATCCGGCTCGCCTCCGGCCGGGTCGCGCTGTTGGGCCTCCTGACCTTCAGCCAGTTGCGCCTGCGATGTACCAGGGATCTGTCGAGCGCGCTGCTCCAGCTCTCTCATGAAACGGCACTGACGCGTGGAGTGGGTCGCTTCCCTGCCCGGGGAGGTGTGAAATTTACACGGCTGATCAAGCGCAGCATCGAGGGTGTACTTGCCCTCTTTGCGCCCATGACCGCTGCCTGCAGCCCCCGGGCCTCCTTGGTCGGAAGCCGCTCGCTTTGAGCTAGCAGGTCCCCTAGAGGACGTCTTGACGTGGTCGAGCCACAGGTGGATGTGCAGCGCCGATGGGCAAGCCTGGGACTCCGACCCCAGCGCTGACTCCTCGATTGAACGTGGCCTGCTCGCTCTGCCACCTTGCTGGGCGCGGCGGCCTTGGGCGTTGCCGCTCAGAGCACGGCCGCCCTATCCACGCCCTCCGCGGCCTCGACTTGCCGACGGCGACCGCTGGATCTGGCCGGGGACGACGGTGGTGAAGCTGCGGCACAGGTCATGGGCGAGCCCGGTCGGTGCGTCTCCGTGCACGTCGTAGAACTCGCCGAGCGTGGTGCTCGCGCGGCGCCGGTTAGCCTCGCCCTCGGCCATCTTGCCAAGGAGAACGAGGCACGTCCGCTCCAGGGCCTCGGCGACCCGAGCGGGATCGATGACGCGGTCGAGGGGAACGCGCAGGTCCACCACGGAGACGTCCGGGGCGTCCTGCTCTGGGAGTGGAGCGTCTTGCTCCTGAGGAGGTGGGCGCTCGAGCGACGGGCGCTCGGGGCGCGGTAGGTCGCCGCCCTCATCCTCTCCCAGGGTCATCACCTCGACCATGGCGCCAAGATTGCTGCTTTCACCGCAGCTCGGGCCTCGATCGCAGAGGGAGTCGAAGACGTCGGTGACTTCCTCCGGGAAGGGCTTGGCGACGTAAAAGCGGTGGCTGCCGACGTCGAGGAAGGAGCCGCTGTTGCCGAAGCCGTTCTCGAAGTGGACCAAGTTGTCATCGACGCAGTCGAAGGTGCCGAACCTCCAGACGAGGCCGAAGGCAACCTTCTCGCCGGAGGGTCCCGATCGGAACTTGACTCCGCTCGCCACCGCGCTTTGCCCCACGGTGGGTGCCAACTGTCGTGGGAATTTAGAGACAGTAGCCATGGGGAGGCTTATCGGAGGGGCTCGACGTTGGTGACGATGGGTCCGGCTCGGGATTGTGCCAACAGAGACACCTCGATTTACCCAGGTTCAGGGCCCTCCCGGTTGGAGGTAAACCCCTACTTCCTGCCTGCTTCGTGTTGATTGAGTAGTAACGATTACAGTGCTCCTCGAGCTGTTCGGCTAGAGGAGGAAGAAGAAGATCGGATCTCCCCTATGCTAAGGGTCCAGGCCCCCTTATATAGACAGGGGCTTGGTTACAGGTTTAGGTGGCGATTCGGCCGGCTGCCGGCTCCTCAGCGGCGGCGTCCTTGACATGACCCTCTGACCCTGCTCTGGCAAAGACACTTTATAAAGTGTCTTTCCCCTGGACCGGCATCTGGGGGGCATATCCCCTCTCCTCTGCCTCGGATCCCGTCGTGGGGAAGGGTCTTCGGTCTCTCATTGGTTGGACGTGGTCGTGGCGTTCGTCACTCCTGTCCTGCGCCCCTGTCGACCTTGTCGGGGCCGTTCCGCTTTTGGCTAGACAGCCGTTGGGGAGTTTTGTCTCCATCGCCCGGCTCCAGCTCTCCTCGGTGGAATCGCCAGCCGGCTGCTGGCGCAGCCGGCCCTTCGGACAGAGCCGGTCTTCTCGTGCTGAAGCCGTGGGGACTCCTGGGACGCCAACCGGCATATTGCCCGGCCCATGGTGCGCCCCCTAAGTCATCCCCACGACATGTGATGATATGAAGCTACATGAGGAGTGTCTATCCTTCATGCAGGAGCAACTCGAGGATCTCAATCTTGACATCGCGGACACCATTGACTGGCGTAATAACACAATGCGACTGTTGAACAAGGCAAAAAAATTGAAGGAGGATCTTGAAGCCCTGAGTTCCAAGGTCACTGAGTAGACCAAGCCCTGAAATCAAGTCCCCCGTTTTGCTATTCATGCTTCAAGTTATCTTCTTCCTATGTGAAGGTCGTCCAAGCGGCTCATAGAGAAGGTGGCTGAGTAGACCGTCTAGTAGAGGAGTCAGTGCCCTCAATCCGTGGAAACCAAGTCACCCCATTACTATATATGCCTTCTTTGTATGTGTAGAAGAGCTTATCTGAATTACTTTGTCCTGTGACTTCATGAGCTAATATATAAAACGTTATTTAAGCCGCTTCTGTTGTTAGAATACCTTTGCAATATGAAATGCTAGATGACATTCCATAGCATAACTTCAATTCCATTTGTAGGATTGCATAAGAGTTCATAGCAAGTGCAATCTAAAAACATGTCCACATATAGCAGGTCAGCAATACAACTCACAGGCTTTAGTTCAGTTGAGAAGAATGGCAAAATAGGTCACATATAACTGAGAACTGCAGTATTTCATATTTCATCCCCCTTGTTTGTTCATACAACTTTTTGACAATTCAACATTACCTGCATTACAAACTTCAAATAGTCTAACAGAAACATAGCAAGATAAATTGCTACAATTATTTCGTCACATATGGACTTGATCATCTTCAGTTTGGCATTGTTCTTATCATTAGCTTTCAGCACCTCAGCAATCTTGTGCTCTAATTTCTTCACCTCTTTGTTTAGAGCATTCTTTTCTGCACCCCACTTCCTTACGTTTAGTGTCATGGCATCCTTTTCACAATCAAGAATAAATTCCAGATGCTCGGTGTGATTCTTCAGCTTGTTATTCTCCTGCTCAACCTCACACAAATATCCCTCGGACTGAAGAAATAATAAGAAAGCAATGAGATAAAACTTCCATTAATTTCACAAACATTAACACTGAGTATTCCTAGTTCATTTTGCACATTCATTAACTTGAGATAGTGCTTCCTCTGTTCCTAAATATAAGATATTGTGGAACTTCAGTTTGAGCTGCCAAAACAATTTATTCCTAGTTCACTGAACAATTCTGAACAAAACATGGGAGCTAAAGAAGAATTTTGCACTGATTACTACAATACTTAGCTCGAGTTTCTATTAATGACTGCACTAATTGGCATCAATTTCCAACTGGTCTAACTTGTCATTAGCATATATGAATAGATAGTTCACTAAGAAAATTGAAAATATCAAATAAATGGACATATAACTCACATTCTTGTGTGCACAACAAAAGAAATGCCTCCTGGTGTTAGTGCCTTCGAAAGCCTCACCCTTCTCCGGCAGCGACTGATGTGGCACGGTGTCGATGATGTATGTCACCGTCCAGTTGGGAACCCCAAGAGGAAGGTATGATGAGCACAGCGGCAAGTTTTTCCCTCAGTAAGAAACCAATGTTTATCGTATCCAGGAAAAAGCCAAACTCCAGAAGGTGATGCTGGCTAGCTTAGTGATAGCTCCGGACAATTTATAAGGTGCCTCATCCAGTGCTTTGCTTTGCCAGCTGCAACGCAGAACCTGCACACAACACAACCAAGTACTTTGCTCCCAACTTACGATGAGGTTGTCAATCCCACCGGTTTGCTGTAAACAAAGGAATGAGCGTATCGAGTGGAAAACAATAGTAGTATGCGAGAAAGGTAAACAGTGCGAGTAAAGTAAACAGGTGATAGTAATATAAAGGAAATTGGACCGGGGTGCACAGTTCACTAGTGGTGTCTCTCCATAAGATAAATAACGACATGCTAGGTAAACAAATTACAGTTGGGCAACTTATAGAATAAAGATAACGTGCATATGTCGAGAGGATCACTATGAGATTTACTCTGGGCATTACAACAAGATACATAGACCGCCATCCAACTGCATCTATGACTAATAATCCACTCGCGGGGAATCGTCCGAGGACCCCTTGAGTATTAAGTTGCGAACAACAGATAATTGCATTAAGCAAAGTGTGTAATGTAAACAAAGCATATGCCCTTGGACATAAGAATGTTGATTTCTCCCTAGTGGCAATAGCACATCTACAACCTTAGAGGTTTCTGTCACTCCCCCAGATTAAATAGAGGCATGAACCCAACTATTGAGCATAAATACCCCCTCTTGGAGTCACTAGTATCTACTCGGCCAAGATAGCTACTAACAACGGAGAGCATGCAAGATCATAAACAACATAGAGATAACATAAGATAATATTCAGCATATCAACTCAATCATAACACCAATATTCATCGGATCCCAACAAACACAACATGTAGAATTACATAAAGGTAGTCTCAATCATGTAAAGCAGCTCACGAGATCTAAACATGAAGCACATGGTGGAGAAGACGACCAACTAGCTACTGCGATGGACCCATAGTCCAAGGTAGACTACTCACTCATCGCGCCGGAGGCAAGCATGGCGATGAAGAAGACCTCCGGTGGCGATTCCCCTCTCCGGCAGGGTACAGGGAAGAGCTTCTGGACCCTCCCGATCTCGGGTCGACGACGGTGGTGGATCGTGATGTGTTTCTAGAAAATTGATTGGGTCCTTAGGTTTTTCCCGTCGGGGGGTCTTTATAGGCGAAGGGGCAGCATCAGAAGTGGACCAGGTGGGGCTCACCGTAGGGCGGCGTGGCCAGGGCCTGGGCCGCGCCCCCTGGTGGTGAGACCACCCCCTGGCTCGGCTCTGTCTCCTCTTCGGTGTTCTGGAAGCTTCGTTTAATATCTGGATGTTCAGCTTTTGTTTCGTTCAATTCCAAGAATATTTCCTGTGTAACTTTTCTGAAACACAAAAACAGCAGAAAACAGGGAACTGGCACTGTGGCATCTCGTTAATAGGTTAGTTCCAGAAAATGCATAAAAATGCCACGAAGTGTAACGAAACACTAAGCAAATGTGTAAAAACAAGCATGGAGCATCAAAAATTATAGATACGTTTGAGACGTATCAGCATCCCCAAGCTTAACTCCTGCTCATCCTCGAGTAGGTAAGTGATAACAAAAGAAATAATTTTTGAGGTGACACGCACCTACACAATCTTGACCATCTATGTAAGCATTGTGTGCTGGGATCAAAAGAACTTAAAACATGGGCATGAAAGATATAATCTTGATAGAAGAAACTTAGCAACCATGTTATAACATGAAAAAGAACACAAACGAAAGATCATGAAAATGAAACAATGAAACTCAAACGTGTGTTCAAATCATATGGAAAAACATAGCAAATGGTTTTCAGCTTGTCCTTCATGGAATAGCAAAACATAAATACATAGGACACCTTCAAGTTTAAGAGGGCGACTAGATACAAATAATTTAAGAACAAGTGAAACCAACATCATGATTCAATCAATGAAAACTTTGGGACAATGCACATTATACTAAGAATGACAACTATGCTATCTTAGACGGTGCATAAAGATAGAAGGTGGTGACTCAACATAAAAGTAAAAGAAAGGCCCTTCGCAGAGGGAAGCAGTGATTGCAAGTTTTACAAACCTTCAAAAATTATGGTACTTACTAGCTTTGAGCTCTCATTGCCCCCATCATAGGCATCTTGAATGGTTAGAGTTAATGCGAGTACAATTATGAAGCATATGCTTGACAAATCATAAGTTGAAAACCTCGTGTCCTGTGAAGTACGAATACCCAAACCTCATGCTACTCGACTTAGAGTCCCAAGCAATCTCTTGTCATTGTAAATATATGTGTATCATTGAGAACCGCCAACGGGGTACCTCCTGCCCGATGATATGGAAAAAGCCCACATCAAAATGACAAGACAAACAGACAATGAACACCTCAACATCTCTTTTATTTACCATTGGTATGGCTTTTTATTGTGAGATGCATCATCGAATGTCCACTATGGGCATGCTGTAAATTTCCACCATGAATGATGCATGGCTTAGATTAGCGTCCCAGGAGTTTCCCTAACACATATAAAAACTCCATGATCCCGCAAGATTCCCAACTTATTTCACATTGCGAGTATCCATAAACAAAAGATCACAATATCAACTCAAATGAAAGATAGTGCAATGTTGAAAGCTTGCCCCATGATGGCATGGCTGGGCTAATTTCCAACTTACAACTTGCAAGCATAACAACTCAACATAAGAGAGCCACAATGTCAAATTTTAAAACGATAAAAGTAAAGTGTGCCATCAAGTTCATGAGAGCTTTACTGACCAATTTTCGCATAACACCAAAAAGAGTTTAATTTGAAGGATAGATAAAAGAAAGTCAAATGTACTTTGGAATAGCAAATTGCTAATAGGTATGTATGGTGGACACATCGGAACAACTTGGTTTTTAGGAGTTGGATGCACGAGTAGAGCTCATACTCAGTACAAAATGAGGGCTAGCAAAAGACTAGGAGCGACCAAGTAAGAGAGCAATAACGGCCATAATCATGCAAAGCGACAAAGCAACATTAAGAGAAGCATAAGATGGCATCAAAATTCAAAAACTAAATGATCATAGAGGCTTATGGCGACTTTGTAAGAGTCTAACATGTGTGAGCATGCGCCAAGTCAACCCAAATAAAGCATCAAGGAGAAAACCAAAATAATGCTTCCAAATAATAATAACAACGCATGATTTTTTCAAAGGCTCATTAAGCAAACTTAGTCATTTGAGACAATTCATGCTACAGCAAAACCACTAAGCATACTATCAAAAATACATCAAGCACGACATGCAAAAGCCTAGGCCGTAGTCTACACAAGCTCCTTTTTGTACCACTTTTTTGCATGAAACTTTTTCTCTTTTCCAACACCATTCGAACCTTTTTAAAACAACTCTTTTGATGAAAACCAACATGGACCAGAGGTCAAAATATACCTTGATGCAAAGATATAACAATATCTGAACACAAATCAAGGCGAAAATCAAAAACTAAATGCAGTAGCAGAAAAAGAGAACACTCGTCGAAACGATAAGAGTGAAAAACGGAGTGTTCTTGGCAAATGAAAAGCAAGGCAACTTCTCCGAAAGAAATTTGTTGGGGTCCAACCATTTATTCTAGCAAACAAAACAAAACAAAACTAAAAACTAAAACAACTGATGCTTCAAGAAAAACGCATAGTGCATGAAGCAATAAAAATATAGTGTGTTGAAAGGTGACCTATTTTTGCCGATGAAGAAGGGGTGCCTCGGGGGCATCCCCAAGCTTTGACGCTTGTACCTCTTGGATATTTCTTGGGGTGCATGGGCATCCCCAAGCTTGAGCTTTTGTCCATTCTTAAACTCATCTCATCATTCTCTAATCCCTACACTTGAAAACTTCCTTCATACAAAACTCAACACAATTCTATTAGCCAAATTAGTGTAAGCATAACATTGAATCAACCCTTTTTGCTTCAGGTTTCAACTCAAAACCACCACATATAAAGCATATACTACTGTAGCAACTTCCCCAAAAGTTTCGTGATCAAAAGAACTCAAAAAGAAAGCGATCAAGTGGTAAACACAAATATTGGCAGAAATCGGTCAAAACAGAATAGCTGATAAAGGTCAAATTTTTAGAGGATTTTATGTTGCTCAAATCAAAAAGTGTTAAACTAATAAAAGTTTGTATATAACCTGGGGCATATGCACAAGAAATCGCAGGTCCAAAAGATATACAGAAAATTTTCACAAATTTTTACGGTGCAGCACCGAAATCTGTTTCAGGACAGCAACATCCCCAAATCTTACCTCACTCAAATTAGAGGCTTCTCTTGGCACAAAAACGAAATAAAAATGGTAAGGAGAGGTCATTACAGTAGTAATAACTTCCAAGAATCAAATAAAAGAAAAATAACTGAAATAAAAACATTGGGTTATCTCCCAAGAGTGCTTTTCTTTAACGCCTTTGAGCTAGGCGCAGAAAGGCAAGTAATATCAACTGATGAAGCATTGAGCTCATAATTTGCTCTAAGAATAGAGTCAAAAAGTAATTTATTCCTCTTTCTAGGGAAGTGTTCCATACCTTTCTTGAGTGGAAATTGATATTTGATGGTGCCTTCCCACATATCAATGATGGCACCTACAGTTCGAAGAAAGGGTCTTCCCAAAATAATAGGACATGAAGCATTGCATTCAACATCCATGACAAGAAAATCAACGGGAACAAGGTTATTGTTAACCATAATAAGAACATCATTAATCCTTCCCAAAGGTTTCTTCTTAGCAACACCAGCAATAGGAACATCATAATAACACCTTTCAAGCGGTGGTAAATCAAGCATGTCATAAATCTTTCTAGGCATAATAGAAATACTAGCACCTAGATCACATAAAGCATAGCAATCAAAACCATTAACATGCATATCAATGATGGGTTCCCAACCATCTTCTAACTTCTTGGGTATAGAAGCTTTTTGCTTCAACTTTTCATCCCTAATTTTCATAAGAGCATTGGTAATATGCTTAGTAAAAGCAACATTTAAAGAACTAGCATTGGGACTCAAAGAAAGCTTTTGCAAGAACAAAATAACCTCAGATATATTGCAGCCATCAACATCAAAATCATTAAAGGAAATAGAGCTATCATCTCCCACACTCCGAAAAATTTCAGCACTCTTTTGAGAAAAAGTTTTGGCAGTTTTAGGCTTTTTAACACAAAGAGTGGGAGTTTTCTCTACACCAATCAAAGTAAGAGGATTGCTAGCATTTGGAACAATATCATTAGAGGTAGTAATGGTACATACCTTCATCTTTCTAGCCATCTCATCTTCTCTTTCCCACCTGGCATGCAATTCTGTTAGCATCCTAACATTTTCATCAATTCTAACTTGGATAGCATTAGTAGTGGCAAAAGTATTGTTCTCTTTCACATAATTAGGCAACACTTTTAATTTCAGAAGTTCAACATCATGAGCAAGGCTATCAACTTTAGAAGCAAGAATATCAATTTTGCCTAACTTTTCCTCAATAGACTTATTAAAAGCAGTTTTCTTACCGATGAAGTCCTTGAGCATTACCTCAAGATCAGAGGGCGCAGCCCTAGTGTTGTTGGAGGAATTACCATAAGAGTTACCATAACCATTACCATTGGTAGAAGGATACAGCCTATAATTGTTACTAGCAAAATTGTTCCTATAAGCATTGTTGTTAAAATTATTGTTTCTAATGAAGTTTACATCGATATGCTCTTCTTGAGCAACCAAAGAGGCCAAAGGAACATTATTAGGATCAACATGAGTTCTATCATTAGAAAGCATAAGCATTATAGCATCAATCTTATCACTCAAGGAAGAGGTTTCCTCGATAGAATTTACCTTCTTACCTTGTGGAGCTCTCTCGGTGTGCCATTCAGAATAATTTACCATCATATTGTCAAGAAGCTTTGTTGCGGCGCCCAAGGTAAGGGACATAAAAGTGCTTCCAGCAGCTGAATCCAATAGGTTCCTTGAAGAAAAATTCAGTCCTGCATAAAAAGTTTGGACAATCATCCAAGTAGTCAGTCCATGAGTGGGACAATTCTTTATCATAGATTTCATTATCTCCCAAGCGTGAGCAACATGTTCATTATCAAACTGACTAAACTTCATAATATTGCTACGCAAACCTATAATCTTAGTAGGAGGATAGTATCTTCCAATAAAAGCATCCTTACACTTAGCCCATGAATCAATACTATTTTTAGGCAAAGATAGAAACCAATCCTTAGCTTTTCCTCTCAAAGAAAAAGGAAACAACTTAAGCTTAATAATATCACTCTCTACATCCTTATATTTCTGCATCTCACATAGCTCAACAAAATTGTTGAGATGAGCTGCAGCCTCATCAGTACTAGCACCAGAATTTTTTCTTTCATAACAAGGTTCAACAAAGCAGGCTTAATCTCATAAAAATTTGCAGCAGGAGCAGGTGGCGCAATAGGAGTGTAGATAAAATCACTATTATTAGTGCTAGTAAAATCACACAACTTGGTGTTTTCAGGAGTAGTCATTCTAGCAAAACTAAAAGCAAACAAGTAAAAACAACTATAAGGAAACTAATTTTTTTGTGTTTTTGATAAAATGATGCAAGTAAAAATAAAGTAAAGCAAAACTTAAAACAAAGTAAAGGATGTGCGTGCGAAACTCCCCTTGCAGAAGTCTTCTTTTTCCCCGGCAACGGCGCCAGAAAAAGTCTTGATGCGGCATGGTGTTGATGATGTATGTCACCGTCCAGTTGGGAACCCCAAGAGGAAGGTGTGATGAGCACAGCAGCAAGTTTTTCCCTCAGTAAGAAACCAAGATTTATCGTATCCAGGAAAAAGCCAAACTCCAGAAGGTGATGCTGACTAGCTTAGTGACAGCTCCGGACAATTTATAAGGTGCCTCGTCCAGTGCTTTGCTTTGCCAGCTGCAACGTGGAACCTGCACATAACACAACCAAGTACTTCGCTCCAAACTTACGATGAGGTTGTCAATCTCACCGGTTGCTGTAAACAAAGAAATGAGCGTATCGAGTGGAAAACAATAGTAGTATGCGAGAAAGGTAAATAGTGTGAGTAAAGTAAACAGGTGATAGCAATATAAAGGAAATTGGACCAGGGTCCACAGTTCACTAGTGGTGTCTCTCCATAAGATAAAGAACGACATGCTGGGTAAACAAATTACAGTTGGGCAACTTATAGAATAAAGATAGCATGCATATGTCGAGAGGATCACTATGAGATTTACTCTGGGCATTACAACAAGATACATAGACCGCCATCCAACTGCATCTATGACTAATAATCCACTCGCGGGGAATCGTCCGAGGACCCCTTGAGTATTAAGTTGCGAACAACAGATAACTGCATTAAGCAAAGTGTGTAATGTAAACAAAGCATATGCCCTTGGACATAAGAATGTTGTTTTCTCCCTAGTGGCGATAGCACATCTACAACCTTAGAGGTTTCTGTCACTCCCACATATTAAATAGAGGCATGAACCCAACTATCGAGCATAAATACCCCCTCTTGGAGTCACTAGTATCTACTCGGCCAAGATAGCTACTAACAACGGAGAGCATGCAAGATCATAAACAACATAGAGATAACATAAGATAATATTCAGCACATCAACTCAATCATAACACCAATATTCATCGGATCCCAACAAACACAACATATAGAATTACATAAAGGTAGTCTCAATCATGTAAAGCAGCTCATGAGATCTAAACATTGAGCACATGGTGGAGAAGATGACCAACTAGCTACTGCTATGGACCCATAGTCCAAGGTAAACTACTCACTCATCGCGCCGGAGGCAAGCATGGCGATGAAGAAGACCTCCAGTGGTGATTCCCCTCTTCGGCAGGGTGCCAGGAAGAGCTTCTGGACCCTCCCGATCTCGGGTCGACGACGGCGGCGGATCGCGATGTGTTTCTAGAAAATTGATCGGGTCCTTAGGTTTTTCCCGTCGGGGGGTCTTTATAGGCGAAGGGGCAGCGTCAGAAGTGGACCAGGTGGGGCTCACCATAGGGCGGCACAGCCAGGGCCTGTGCCGCACCCCCTAGTGGTGAGACCACCCCCTGGCTCGGCTCTGTCTCCTCTTCGGTGTTCTGGAAGCTTCAATTAATATCTAGATGTTCGGCTTTTGTTTCATCCAATTCCAAGAATATTTCTAGTGTAACTTTTCTGAAACACAAAAATAGCAGAAAACAGGGAACTAGCACTATGGCATCTCGTTAATAGGTTAGTTCTAGAAAATGCATAAAAATACCACGAAGTGTAACAAAACACTAAGCAAATGGTGTAAAAACAAGCATGGAGCATCAAAAATTATAGATACGTTTGAGACGTATCATCGACTTATGTATGTGACATAGGACTTTGGATTCGGCCGCATTCCCACAGAAATCTTGGTCAGGGATGGACTTGTGCGTAGTCTAGGTCAGTGAACTACACATCCATGTGGACAAAGAACAGCGAGTCTTAAGTCAATTAAATCTGCAAGGGGAATCTGACATTTGGAATAGTAACAACCGAATCACATAAGGGGAGGTTACTCACATCATCAAGCTCAGACTCCTCAGAGGTTTTGCCATCATTCCAGCTAACCATGGATGCATCAGGGGGCGTCGGGCAGGCAACAGCGGCGAGATGTGGAAATAGTGAGATGGGGGAGGAAATGATGGAACAGTCAAGGCTGGTTGATCCATAAAGTACTAGTGACGAGAAAACAAGACCGTTGTTTATATTATTGTAGTGATCATCGCAAATAGTTTTTTTAGCTCGTCGTTATATCCAACTGGTACTAGATATTTTCTCCCCATACAAGACATAGGGGACCCCTCACCGTTCTTCTTCCAAATCCCCAATCCGGAAACCCCAAACGCCTGTGCACCCTGATACGTTGCAAACGTATCTATAATTTTTGATGCTCCATGCTTGTTTTACACCAATTGCATTATGCTTTGTTTACACTTCGTGGCGTTTTTATGCATTTTCCGAAACTAACCTATTAACAAGATGCCACAGTGCCAGTTCCTGTTTTCTGCTGTTTTTGTATTTTAGAAAAGTTATATAGGAAATATTCTTGGAATTGGACGAAATGAAAGCCGAAGTTCCTATTTAACTAACACAAGGACGGAGTCCAAAGGAGAGACGGAGGAGGGCCAGGAGGCGGCCGCACCATAGCCGCACCACCAGGTGGTGTGGCCCCCCTAGGCGCCCTCTGACATCGCCCTTCCGCCTATAAATTCACTTCATCAGGAAAACCCTAGGCCAGAAACATCCATCCACGAAACATACTATAAGCCGCCGCTGTCATCGACCCGAGATCAGGAGGGTCCAAAAGCTCTTCCCGGTACCCTGCCGAAGAGGGGAATCATCACCGAAGGCCTTCTTCATCGCCATGCCTGCCTCCGGAGTGATGCGTGAGTAGTCCACCCCTGGACCATGGGTCCATAGCAGTAGCTAGATGGTTGTCTTCTCCTCCATGTGCCTCATGTCTAGATCTTGTGAGCTACCTATCATGATCAAGATCATCTTTATGTAATTCTACAAGTTGTGTTTGTTGGGATTCGATGAATATTGAGTACTATGTCGAGTTGATTGTTGATTTATCATGTCTATGTTATTTGTGATCTTGCATGCTCTCCATTGATAGTAGATATCTTGGCCAAGTAGATGCTAGTGACTCCAAGAGGGAGTATTTATGCTCGATAGTGGGTTCATGCCTCTAGTAATCTTGGAGAGTGACAATAACTTCTAAGGTTGTAGATGTGTTGTTGCTACTAGGTTGAAAACAACAATCTTTTGTTCAAGGATAATTGTATTGTTTATATTACACACTTTGCTTAAGGTGATAATCTATTGCTTGCAACTTAATACCCAAGGGTTGTTTGGATAATATCCTATGGGTGGATTATTAGTCATAGATGTAGTTTGATTACGGTCTATGTATTATGTTGTAATTCCCAAATGAATCTCATAGTGAACTTCATGACATGTACATGCATTGTTATGTATTCTCTATTTTGTCAATTGCCCAACTGTAATTTGTTTACCCAGCATGTTATATCTTTATGGAGAAACACCTCTAGTGAACTGTGGAACCCGGTCCATTCTTTCACATTTATATTACCATCTACTGCAAGCACTGTTTACTTTCCGCAAGCATTATTTTACTTCACCGCAAACAAACATCTCTTTCCACACTATACATCTAATCCTTTGTTTTCAGGAAACCGGTGAGATTGACAACCTCAAAGTAAGTTGGGGCAAAGTAGTTTGGCTGTGTTGTGTGCAGGTTCCATGTTGCTGCTGGCACCGTCAACCATGCACCAGACTGTTTTCTGGCGCCTTGCCAAAGCCAGATAGCAACAACCTTCAGAAGTGGTTTCTTTCTCCTACTGGTCGATTAAAGTTTGGTTTCATACTGAGGGAAAACTTACTACTGTGCTCATCATACCTTCTTCTTGGGGTTTCCCAACTGGTCCTGTGTGAGACATCACACCCCTCGTTGGCATCTCTCTCCAAGTTCCACAACCATCAGACTATCGGCGCCGTGTATTCCCCTTTAGCCGGCGCGATGAAGCCGGACACTAGGGAAGAACACGACACCAGTGTGAGCCGTCGCTTGGTGCAGGCCATCCTGCGGCGGTAGCGCTAGGACCTCTCCATCGACTCCCATGTAGCCCCCGACAGCTGTAACATCCCAAGTTTTTGTGAAATTTTGGAATAAAAAAAATTTATTATTTTATTTGTGATTTGGTTGAAATTTCACAAGGATTTGAAATTTTGGGTTTACTTAAAAGCTCTATTGGAAAAACTATTTCAAACTTTCTATTTTCCCTTGAAAGACTGTAAAAAAAATGAAAGTTTCCAAAATACTATTTTGTGCCTATGCAAACTTATTTGCAAAAGAATTATTTACAAAATGATTTGTATGAAATAAAGTAAGCATTACTAACAATGTGTTTGAAAATAAATTTCAAAATATTATAAAATATTTCCTCTAATTTCAAAAGATTATGTTGAAACCCTATTTCCAATTTCATTATGAAAGTAAAGCCCCATGGGCCATTTCATAAAGTTGTTATGAATATAAAGTTTATCTTTGAAAAATGTATGTCTTACTGTTTTAAAACGTTATGTTGAATTTTAGAAAATTTTAGAAACTGGTTTGAATCAATTTGAGGCACAAATGAAAAAGTTATGAATTAATCAAGAAAGCAGAAAAGAAAAAAGAAGAAAAGAAAAATAAATATGAAAAGGGCCAGGGGCACCGTTTCGGCCCACCCCCTGAACCAGCCCATGGCCCAATAAGCCTTCTCCTGAAACCGGTACCCGTTCCCTCCTTCTCCCTCACTAACAAGCGGGGCCCTGCTGTCAGGACACGTCATCACCCCCAACCTCCAGTCGGACTCAACGCCAGGACACCTGACGACGCGCTGATCTCTCCCAACAAATTCCGATGATTTCGGCCATCAAGGCCTGCCTTGTTTGTGCCTATAAAATGCGCATCACCATCCTCTACTGCCTCCTCTCTTTTCCCCCTCGCTGAGCCGCCAGGCTGCCCACACTCAAGATCTAGATCTCGCAGACCCGACGGCTACCGGCAAAAAATTCTGGTGAACACCAACCGACCAAGCCCCCCCCTGCACGTATCAATCCTATTTATTTTTATGTTGTGCATCTCACTGACATTTTGTTTTACCCGCTAGTGTCCTAGAACGATGCACCCGTCTGCGGCAGTGACCACCACTCGCCGCCCAAACTCCGGCGAGCCATTGCCAAGCCGATAGGCCACCGTGACTCTACATGCCTCGCCATCGCCTTCGCCCCGTCAATCTGAACATCGCCGGCATCCTAGCAGACATCCAGGACCACCGAGCATCGGAGCCTCGTCGTCGACAACCCCCGCGGTGAGTGTAACATCCCAAGATTTTATCAATTTTTGGGGGAAATTTTTTGCTTTTGTTTTGCTTGAGATGATTGAAAATTCACAAGGATTTAAAACTTTTTGAGTCTAATTGAAAGCTTTAGTAGAAAACTATTTTAAACTTTCTATTATTTTCTTGAAGAACTTCTTTGAGAAAGGTCAAGTATCAAAAATACTATTTTGTGTTTATTCAAACCTATGCAAGCTATCTTGCAAAGGGATATTTACAAAATGATTTATAAAGTTTTCTATGCCAAAGAAATGTTTGAAAAATATATTTCAAAAACTATTTTTGGTAAAGTTTATTCTCTGAATTTAAAAGGATTTCTTTAAAATCCTACTTCTACTTTGGTTTATGCAAATAAACCCTTTGTCTAAATTATAGAGTTTTATTTGGAAATTAGTTTTATCTATGAAAACATGTTTCTTACTGTCTTAGAATGTTAAGTTGAATTTTAGAAAATTTTACAAATTGGTTTGAAGTCATTTGAATAACAAATGCAAAAGATACAAAAGAAAAAGAGAAACAGAAAATGAAAAGGAATTAGAACAAAAAAAGAGAGAAAGCCAGTCACCGGACCGACCCGGGACGAACCAGCCCAGCAAGGCAAGAGCCAGCCCGGCAGCCCAGCTCCCCTACCTCTCCCCCTCTCTCTCACCGATGGACGGGACCCGCATGTCAGCTCTTTCTTCTCCCCCAATTTCTCTCCTCTTTCTCTCAGTTACTAGAAACGCCGGTGACTTACTCCCCGCTGTAATCTCGCACACTAAATAGCCATCAAGACCCGGCCTTAAGTACCCCTGGTTCCCCTCCTCACTTCCCCTCTTTTCCCCTGCTCAATTCGCCGCCAGAACCACGAAATTCCTCGCCGGAAACGCCCAGTACCGCGGCCAAATCGATCCCTTGCCGTCGAATCCGTGAGCCAGAACCTCTGATTTCCTGCCCCTTCTCCTTACCTCTCTTCTGCGCACCCATTGACACTATTTCTTGGTTCAAAGTTGCAGCAGTTCGAGCGCTGCCTTGCCACCTGAAGGTCACCACCGCGCGGAGCAATCCCAGCCGCCTCTCCTCACCACCACTGGACACAATCGAGCACGCAGAGGACCCCATCGTCTTCCCTGCGTCCAGACGCACCTCGTCGGCCTCTCCATCACCTCCGGGAACTTCTACAATGTCGCCGTCATCCGTTCCCGAGCCGTGACCTCGCCGGAGATCCGCCGCCGGAACCCTAGCCGGTGAGGTACCATCTCCCTCCATTCTCCGACCGTTGGATTTAGATCCGGTGGTTTAGATAGAGCCACTTACCGAATCGGTATCGACCAACCTAGGCCATTAGATCCCCTTGAGATCCTGCGGTCCAGAGAGCCTATCCTCCCGAACCGGTACCGGCGAATACCGTCACGCCACGTGGCCTTCCCAGATTCAAACAGACTTTAAAACAGAAATTTGAATCAGATTTCATCCAAAACTTTGATAATTCATATCTTTTGATTCCCATGTCCAAAAATAGCAAATGATATACCGTTGGAATCCTCAGAACACTTAGAATCCAGTAGTACAATAAAACTTCATATTTTATGGGTTCAATTTGAAACTATTTTCAAATTGGAATCAAACCTTCTGTTAGCTCGATTAATTCATATCCTTAGTTCTGTTAATCCAAAAATTACAAATTTGTAGTGTCTGGAATCCTCTCAACTTGTAGAACATCATAGGATCAAGAAAATCCAAATTTGATACGTGCACACACTTTGTGCATTCAAATTTGTCCAAATCACTATTTTGGTGATAATCCAAATTCTATAACTCATTTTGGGATGATTCCAATTGCAGTGACTTTGTATTACTGCAAGCTATCCAGTAGCATCACTCCCATAATTTCTTGAACCACTCCACAATTATTCAAATTCTAATATGAGAATTTGAGTATACCTAAGTCATGGTGCAAATCTATCAATTACTTTATCTTAGCATCAATTGTCCATGATCTATGTTAATACAAATCTTATGCCATTTTGGAAATGGGCAAGTTGAGTGGATTTGTCCACATGACCTTATTCTAAATATAAGATTAAAACTAGTTGATCTTAAAGTAAGATGATTCCTAATACTATCCTCCCATCATCCAACCCAATATCTATCTTAACAAAATAATCCCATGATCACTGCTATCCATCCTACCCTGAAGGACTTACTCAATTTACAAATGGCTAATTTGAGTAAGTGATATCATTCTCAAGTTAAACAATCCATTCTATCCCTGAAACCTATACCTTTTCAGTAATGTTTCCTTCTACCATAGCAAATCTTATATCATACCTAGACATCAATGTTATCTAAACAACATCTCAATCAAGATCATTTCACTTAGACCGATCTTGTATAGTACCCACTTATTCAAATTACAAATGTGTCATTTGAGTAAAGTGTGATACTATCAATCTTAGTTTCTGCCTTTGCTACTATGGTATCGATCGAATCAACATCATAGTACTTAACCCAATCCTAATTACTCATTAGGAACCTTAAGCCATGTTTTCAAACATCATCTATACATATCCATTACCTATAGTCATTTACTCATGTCTACTCAATCTTAGCCTTGCATTGAACTATTCAATTTGCATTTGAGTTAATTGAGTACCTCAATGTTATAAGAATCCTAGCCTAAGCTTAAGTGTAATGTATACTATTTAAGAATAATTGTTATCACACTTATTCAATAGTATTGCTATTACACTATTTTGTCTCTTATGTGATTTACCCACATGAGATATTCCAAGATTCAATATGCTTTAATAAAGCATAAAGATCTCACTCATCATATTTTGTCTAATTCATATATGTACTCAAATTGCAATTGTGCTACTTGAGTAAAATATGAATTCATCTCAAACTTAGGTTCTATTAATGTGGAGTTGTTATAATCCATACCATAGTATGTGTTATACACCATGTTGATCAATGAACCATTTGAGCCATGTCCTCAAATATCAATCATTCATACCCATCCAATCTTATTCAACCCCAAGCCAACTTAATCCTGTTGGCCTATATTGAACTATTCAATTCACAAATGGATTAATTGAGTAATGCAATATATCACAAAATCATGCCCAAGCCTATGTGTAACATGTATGATTTTGAGTAAGTGTTGTCACACTTTATTCAATAGTGTTTTGTTGCACTATTCTATACCTATGTGGATCTATTCACATGAGTCATTCTAAACTCTATTCATGCCTAGACCAAGCCCAGGATTATTATCATTGTAATCTTGGAGGATCAATCTTTTCCAATCACTTGACCATCCCAATCCATTGCCTACTTAGTTTTGTTCACATGTATTGAACTATTCAACTTGCAAATGTGCTAATTGAGTAATTCAAGCATTCTTAAAACCTAGCCTAGTTCCTAAGTGCAATAGACGCTATTTAAGAGTAATTGTTGTCACATTTACTCAATAGTGTTGTAGTTGCACAAACTGACTCTTGTGTAATTTATTTCACATGAGCTATTCCTAAAACTCTTGTATGCTTTAATAAAGCATAAAAACTTCATCAATTATATTATGCCTAATCCAATTCTCTCTCAAATCATATTGATCTTCCCCAGCTAAGCTCTCAAATCCATATCTCACAATTCATATTTCCTTTGCCATATCTTTCCATCATAACGTATCAATTAATCTAAATTGTTAAACCAATACTTTTCAATTGTTTGATTTGTTTGATTGTGTTGGTATGGTATGTTTATGTTATGTTATTTCTGTGCTATAGTTTGTGCGAAGAGCTACGTGCTTAGTTAAGAGAAGTGGAAAGATCGTATTCTTCAAAAAGGTAAGTGACACTCATGTCCCTTTTCCCATTTTACTTATGCATTAGTGTATTCACCTCTTGTAGTATGCATGATAGGTGAATTATTCAACTATTTTATCAAATGCTTAGATCCTAGTAGTATGTAGCTATCCCTCAAACTCCACTTGATAGGATGCTAAATAATTTGAAAATATTGATGCCATGCTTTGATCACTTGTTAAAAGTGTTTTGTGAACAAATTAAGAACTTCAACTAAAATGAAACACCTGGGTGGATTGGTTTGATGATGGAGGCGATGTTGAGTGGTGACCTGGGGCTACACGTTGTGTAGTTGCTGCCTGGGCATTCACTTATGGTTTGCCACCCAGGAATAAAGAGGTTACTATGTCTTCCATGTTTAGAGTGCTTCCAGTGCAGCCTTATGACATTATGGGCTCTGTCTTGACTGATTAGATGTGGGAGTGCAACTTGTGTGCAAGAAGTGGTGGTAGTTGAATTATAGGTTGGGGACGGAGCTTGCTAAGTTAGTTGCCCTCTCCTTCTAAAAGGTCTCGTTTCATTTTATGTATGGGCATAAAATGAATCGTAAGGTGAAAATGCACAACCCTTGCAAGGTGTTTAAACTAATCGATTAGCCGTGTCCTCGGTTATGGACAATTGAGTCTCTAGACATGGAATGTACGGAAGAATCTCATCATCGATTCTGAATGACTAAAATCTGTCTAGAAACCCCTAGGTAGGAACTAAGGACCATGCACTCCGAGGGGTGATGGTGCCTGAGGTTCCAAACTTTGTTGAGTTGCGCCCAGAATTACATACCGGCCAGTATGTAGTGTATGGGGGTTGTCTTGACCCTTGAAAAATAAAATTTTGAAAGAAAGTATTAAAAAGGATTTTTTAGGACAAAATTGGCTTTATGCAAATCAGCCTTTGAGATCCACCAGCCAAATGTCATGTAGTATAGTATTTCCACAAAATGCCACCAAATATGTGTCATTTGCCAGTACATCATTGTACTGACCCCTCTGGGCTGCATATTCAAACGTGCAGGTTTTACTGTTGAGTAAGAAACCAGGAGTAGGATCTCGAGACTACATTCCAACATGTCTGCCTGTGGCATGTGATGAAGAATGGAGGCTCATTGCAACTATGCTTTATGATGTGTACTCGTAAGGTTGAAGACCTATGTAACTGGATTTACGTTGTAATATTGATGCTATTGCAATGATTACTTATTTTGTACTGTGGTGCTATCTACTGATCCAGGGAATGGCACAGATACACAGGAGTTCTGCCTTTAGCGAAAGGCGGGGCGCTACAGAATGGTATCAGAGCATAGTGTTGCCTGTAGGATCGAGACCCTAGGTTTGGAATAGACTAGGAAGCCCTAGGATTCTTTCCTCTCTCTTCAAAAAGAAAATCAATTCGGTTTTCTAAATGAGATCAATCTATATACTCTCAGTTTGAAATTTTCTTGTAAGAACTTACCCCATTCATTTGTTTTACGCTACTCTTCTTTCTAATTTAGATGACCAACCCCACTGGTCCTTTCTTGATGGATTCGATGTCAACTACCAAAGAACTAGTGATGATCATGACCCTAAAGTGTGAGACTGAGTTTCCCAAAACCTTGAAGAACCTCATGTTAAGTATGAGAATGCAAGGAGAAGCTGTTTACAAAGGATTTCCCGTGATAGATGAAGGTGAAGAATATTGGTGGGTGCAGCTTCATCTATACAAGAACAAGGAAGATGACCACAAGAAGATGGGACTTTGGATGTTCACCAACTCCGAGATGTATCCATCATTTCTAGACTCAGCGAGATGTGCTGCTTGGTCAGCTATAAAGGAACTTGGAGAAAGACTCAAGTGGAGACTTCACAATACGCAGCAAGACCTCAAAGAAGAAAAGGAAGACACTACTACATTGAAGGAAACCATAAACCAACTTCAAGGTGACATGGAAAAGTTGGTATCTGAACTTAGTGTTCAAGAAGACCTCATCAAAACCAAGGATGAGCAAATTACCAAGCTACTGAAGCAGCTGGACCAGAACAATGGATCTGCTTAGAAGAGTACCAAGAAGCCTTAGTTGGACCTCCATTTAGGAAATTTTAATAAGCAACGACGTGTAATAAACGTTATGGTCATATCGACTTGTGGATGATCGTACCTTCCCTTTTGTTTGAAAACTAGTTTGCTTGTTATGATGAATGTTTGTTAGATGTTGTTTGTAAGATGATTTTTTTTGATCTTCTGTGTTTGGGTAGGAAACTTCTTTAGATCCCTTCTATCTATTTCTCATCTATGCTAAGTCCTAAAACCCAAACCAAAGTATTCCCAACGACAGAACAACTACAATGACCCTCAATTGGAGATAAGGATACAGAGTACAACAACAAGAGGTAGTGTTATAAGTACAAGAGACTGGAACATTACGCAAGAGGGTGCACAAAGGATGATAATCCAAGACTCCAGTAAGCTAGAATAGCTAAAGGATACCATGCAAACAATAAGAAAACACCCCAAGGTGTAGCTAATATGGAAGTGCTACTATTCAACCACCTCATGCAAAAATGGTGGAAAGAGCAAACAGAGCAATGGAAAGAGCAAACCGAGCAATGGAAAGAGCAAACAGAGCAATGGAAAGAGCAAACAGAGCAATGGAAAGAGCAAACGGAGCAATAGAAAGAGCAAACAGAGCAATGGAAAGGATTTTATTTCCTCTTAAATGGCAGACCAAAGGATCTACAACTTAAGGATTATTGCCATGAGCTTTGTTGAAAACCCCTAGCTAGGAACGATAGATTTTGTTATCAACATTCAAAAATGGGATTTGGAATTTTGACGTCCATACCCAAGAAAACTTTTTCAAAGCTAGTGAGGTTGACCAAGAGTTAGAATGCGAGATGCACCAAACCAAATACAAGGTAATGATTGGGTGCGACATGGATTGGCCCCCATGACGACTACTCATATTGTTCGCTCTTGTTATGAGGAATGGTGAATCTAGAGAGACATACCTACATGAGAGACGACATCGTTAAACCATAACCTTAGGAGGATAATGTGTTATATCCCTTATAGTGAGCCAGTGTGGCCAAAACATAGGAATATGGTGAGGATATTTTGGTATTTGAACGGCTACATGAATCAGATACGTTTTGCTCAGTGGACTTTGAATACAAAGACTGTTCAGTATCAGCTGCGGCCAGTTCGGTTTACCTTCCCGACCCTTCGTTTCGACTCCCTACATGACCTGTTAGGCTACCTCCCTGAGCCTATAAAAGAGAGATCACACCTCTCTAGAGAGTCACAACAGAGACAACCACCACTACCTATGAGATTGCCTCCTGATTCCAAAGCTTTACGTCGCTGAAGTCTACCCCATCCCGACCTGCGATGTTATGAGGCAACTATACAAATCCCTGAAACTACTTTCTTGCCCATGAGAGCTTCGTTAGATCCCTTTTTCATGCAAAAGAGTTCACCTTCGAGATATGATCAAGTTGTCCAGTGTCTTCCAATGACTATGAAGATGGTTGCGAAAGGAATTCTTAAGGACCATCTGGTACTAGTGACAGATAGCATAATGAGCACCGTATCAAGAAAAGATTCAACAATGCTGGTTATAAGGCGACCTTCCATCCCTTAAAGGTGCAAGTACCTCTTACAGAGTCCACCTTGTTTACCCCTATGAAATGCATGAGAAGACTGCAAATATGCCATCCTAATCCTTTAGGATGTGTGGTCCCATCATGTTCATGGGGCAAGCATGCAGTACTTGGCACTGAGTCATCTTTTGAGATTCTGTAACGAAAATCAGCTAAAAAGCAACAAGGAGTTTGACGATGACCTATATGATGTCTTCGCCTTGGTGAGGACAGACCAAGAAAAGGGTAGATACACATTCTTGGAAGATGTGGACTACCTTGTTGATGACAACGCAAGGGATGATATCTGCTTATCACCAGAATTGGATGGAACCCTTGGTATACCCACTTTTGATCATAGTGGCGAACATCAAAACTTCTGAGAAGTACGGTTCAGAGAAAATAGCACAACAGTGAATGCAAGGTGGGAACAAAATGCAAGTGCCTAAGGAAGCATGAAGATACCACCAAGAGGATTTTTCTTTTTCTTTTAAGGGTGGTAGCCACCCAAATACCCAAAAACCCTTCTACCCTTTTTAGCCTTCTCCAATCTCGAGGACGAGTTTCTTTTAAGGGTGGTAGTCTGTAACATCCCAAGATTTTATCAATTGTTGGGGGAAATTTTTTACTTTTGTTTTGCTTGAGATGATTGAAAATTCACAAGGATTTAAAACTTTTTGAGTCTAATTGAAAGCTTTAGTAGAAAACTATTATAAACTTTCTATTATTTTCTTGAAGAACTTCTTTGAGAAAGGTCAAGTATCAAAAATACTATTTTGTGTTTATTCAAACCTATGCAAGCTATCTTGCAAAGGGATATTTACAAAATGATTTATAAAGTTTTCTATGCCAAAGGAATGTTTGAAAAATATATTTCAAAAACTATTTTTGGTAAAGTTTATTCTCCGAATTTAAAAGGATTTCTTTAAAATCCTACTTCTACTTTGGTTTATGCAAATAAACCCTTTGTCTAAATTATAGAGTTTTATTTGGAAATTAGTTTTATCTATGAAAACATGTTTCTTACTGTCTTAGAATGTTAAGTTGAATTTTAGAAAATTTTACAAATTGGTTTGAAGTCATTTGAATAACAAATGCAAAAGATACAAAAGAAAAAGAGAAACAGAAAATGAAAATGAAAAGGAATTAGAACAAAAAAAGAGAGAAAGCCAGTCACCGGGCCGACCCAGGATGAACCAGCCCAGCAAGGCAAGAGCCAACCCAGCAGCCCAGCTCCCCTACCTCTCCCCCTCTCTCTCACCGACGGACGGGACCCGCATGTCAGCTCTTTCTCTTAGTTACTGGAAACGCCGGCGACTTACTCCCCGCTGTAATCTCGCACACTAAATAGCCATCAAGACTCGGCCTTAAGTACCCCTGGTTCCCCTCCTCACTTCCCCTCTTTTCCCCTGCTCAATTCGCCACCAGAACCACGAAATTCCTCGCCGGAAACACCCAGTACCGCGGCCAAATCGATCCCTTGCCGTCGAATCCGTGAGCCAGAACCTCTAATTTCCTGCCCCTTCTCCTTACCTCTCTTTTGCACACCCATTGCCACTATTTCTTGGTTCAAAGTTGCAGCAGTTCGAGCGCTGCCTTGCCACCCGAAGGTCACCGCCGCGCGGAGCAATCCCAGCCGCCTCTCCTCACCACCACTGGACACAATCGAGCACGCAGAGGACCCCATCGTCTTCCCCGCGTCCAGACGCACCTTGTCGGCCTCTCCATCACCTCCGGAAACTTCTACAATGTCGCCATCATCCGTTCCCGAGCCGCGACCTCGCCGGAGATCCGCCGCCGGAACCCTAGCCGGTGAGGTACCATCTCCCTCCCTTCTCCGACCGTTGGATTTAGATCCGGTGGTTTAGATAGAGCCACTTACCGAATTGGTATCGACCAACCTAGGCCATTAGATCCCCTTTAGATCCTGCGGTCCAGAGAGCCTATCCTCCCGAACCGGTACCGGTGAATACCGTCACGCCACGTGGCCTTCCCAGATTCAAACAGACTTTAAAACAGAAATTTGAATCAGATTTCATCCAAAACTTTGATAATTCATATCTTTTGATTCCCGTGTCCAAAAATAGCAAATGATATACCGTTGGAATCCTCAAAACACCTAGAATCCAGTAGTACAATAAAACTTCATATTTTATGGGTTCAATTTGAAACTATTTTCAAATTGGAATCAAACCTTCTGTTAGGTCGATTAATTCATATCCTTAGTTCTGTTAATCCAAAAATTACAAATTTGTAGTGTCTGGAATCCTCTCAACTTGTAGAACATCATAGGATCAAGAAAATCCAAATTTGATATGTGCACACACTTTGTGCATTCAAATTTGTCCAAATCACTATTTTGGTGATAATCCAAATTCTATAACTCATTTTGGGATGATTCCAATTGCAGTGACTTTGTATTACTGCAAGCTATCCAGTAGCATCACTCCCATAATTTCTTGAACCACTCCACAATTATTCAAATTCTAATATGAGAATTTGAGTATACCTAAGTCATGGTGCAAATCTATCAATCACTTTATCTTAGCATCACTTGTCCATGATCTATGTTAATACAAATCTTATGCCATTTTGGAAATGGGCAAGTTGAGTGGATTTGTCCACATGACCATATTCTAAATATAAGATTAAAACTAGTTGATCTTAAATTAAGATGATTCCTAATACTATCCTCCCATCATCCAACCCAATATCTATCTTAACAAAATAATCCCATGATCATTGCTATCCATCCTACCCTGAAGGACTTACTCAATTTACAAATGGCTAATTTGAGTAAGTGATATCATTCTCAAGTTAAACTATCCATTATATCCCTGAAACCTATACCTTTTCAGTAATGTTTCCTTCTACCATAGCAAATCTTATATCATACCTAGACATCAATGTTATCTAAACAACATCTCGATCAAGATCATTTCACTTAGACCGATCTTGTATAGTACCCACTTATTCAAATTACAAATGTGTCATTTGAGTAAAGTGTGATACTATCAATCTTAGTTTCTACCTTTGCTACTATGGTATTGATCGAATCAACATCATAGTACTTAACCCAATCCTAATTACTCATTAGGAACCTTAAGCCATGTTTTCAAACATCATCTATACATATCCATTACCTATAGTCATTTACTCATGTCTACTCAATCTTAGCCTTGCATTGAACTATTCAATTTGCATTTAAGTTAATTGAGTACCTCAATGTTATAAGAATCCTAGCCTAAGCTTAAGTGTAATGTATACTATTTAAGAATAATTGTTATCACACTTATTCAATAGTATTGCTATTACACTATTTTGTCTCTTATGTGATTTACCCACATGAGATATTCCAAGATTCAATATGCTTTAATAAAGCATAAAGATCTCACTCATCATATTTTGTCTAATTCATATATGTACTCAAATTGCAATTGTGCTACTTGAGTAGAATATGAATTCATCTCAAACTTAGGTTCTATTAATGTGGATTTGTTATAATCCATACCATAGTATGTGCTATACACCATGTTGATCAATGAACTATTTGAGCCATGTTCTCAAATATCAATCATTCATACCCATCCAATCTTATTCAACCCCAAGCCAACTTAATCCTGTTGGCCTATATTGAACTATTCAATTCACAAATGGATTAATTGAGTAATGCAATATATCACAAAATCATGCCCAAGCCTATGTGTAACATGTATGATTTTGAGTAAGTGTTGTCACACTTTATTCAATAGTGTTTTGTTGCACTATTCTATACCTATGTGGATCTATTCGCATGAGTCATTCTAAACTCTATTCATGCCTAGACCAAGCCCAGGATTATTATCATTGTAATCTTGGAGGATCAATCTTTTCCAATCACTTGACCGTCCCAATCCATTGCCTACTTAGTTTTGTTCACATGTATTGAACTATTCAACTTGCAAATGTTCTAATTGAGTAATTCAAGCATTCTTAAAACCTAGCCTAGTTCCTAAGTGCAATAGATGCTATTTAAGAGTAATTGTTGTCACATTTACTCAATAGTGTTGTAGTTGCACAAACTGACTCTTGTGTAATTTATTTCACATGAGCTATTCCTAAAACTCTTGTATGCTTTAATAAAGCATAAAAACTTCATCAATTATATTATGCCTAATCCAATTCTCTCTCAAATCATATTGATCTTCCCCAGCTAAGCTCTCAAATCCATATCTCACAATTCATATTTCCTTTGCCATATCTTTCCATCATAACATATCAATTAATCTAAATTGTTAAACCAATACTTTTCAATTGTTTGATTTGTTTGATTGTGTTGGTATGGTATGTTTATGTTATGTTATTTCTGTACTATAGTTTGTGCGAAGAGCTACGTGCTTAGTTAAGAGAAGTGGAAAGATCGTATTCTTCAAAAAGGTAAGTGACACTCATGTCCCTTTTCCCATTTTACTTATGCATTAGTGTATTCACCTCTTGTAGTATGCATGATAGGTGAATTATTCAACTATTTTATCAAATGCTTAGATCCTAGTAGTATGTAGCTATCCTTCAAACCCCACTTGATAGGATGCTAAATAATTTGAAAATATTGATGCCATGCTTTGATCACTTGTTAGAAGTGTTTTGTGAACAAATTAAGAACTTCAACTAAAATGAAACACCTGGGTGGATTGGTTTGATGATGGAGGCGATGTTGAGTGGCGACCTGGGGCTACACGTTGTGTAGTTGCTACCTGGGCATTCACTTGTGGTTTGCCACCCAGGAATAAAGAGGTTACTATGTCTTCTATGCTTAGAGTGCTTCCAGTGCAGCCTTATGACATTATGGGCTCTGTCTTGACTGATTAGATGTGGGAGTGCAACTTGTGTGCAAGAAGTGGTGGTAGTTGAATTATAGGTTGGGGACGGAGCTTGCTAAGTTAGTTGCCCTCTCCTTCTAAAAGGTCTCGTTTCATTTTATGTATGGGCATAAAATGAATCGTAAGGTGAAAGTGCACAACCCTTCCAAGGTGTTTAAACTAATTGATTAGTCGTGTCCTCGGTTATGGACAATTGAGTCTCTAGACATGGAATGTACGGAAGAATCTCATCACCGATTCTGAATGACTAAAATCTGTCTAGAAACCCCTAGGTAGGAACTAAGGACCATGCACTCCGAGGGGTGATGGTGCCTGAGGTTCCAAACTTTGTTGAGTTGCGCCCAGAATTACATACCGGCCAGTATGTAGTGTATGGGGGTTGTCTTGACCCTTGAAAAATAAAATTTTGAAAGAAAGTATTAAAAAGGATTTTTTAGGACAAAATTGGCTTTATGCAAATCAGCCTTTGAGATCCACCAGCCAAATGTCATGTAGTATAGTGTTTCCACAAAATGCCACCAAATATGTGTCATTTGCCAGTACATCATTGTACTGAACCCTCTGGGGCTGCATATTCAAACGTGCAGGTTTTACTGTCGAGTAAGAAACCAGGAGTAGGATCTCGAGACTACATTCCAACATGTCTGCCTGTGGCACGTGATGAAGAATGGAGGCTCATTGCAACTATGCTTTATGCTGTGTACTCGTAAGGTTGAAGACCTATGTAACTGGATTTACGTTGTAATATTGATGCTATTGCAATGATTACTTATTTTATACTGTGGTGCTATCTACTGATCCAGGGAATGGCATAGATACACAGGAGTTCTGCCTTTAGCGAAAGGCGGGGCGCTACAGAATGGTATCAGAGCATAGTGTTGCCTGTAGGATCGAGACCCTAGGTTTGGAATAGACTAGGAAGCCCTAGGATTCTTTCCTCTCTCTTCAAAAAGAAAATCAATTCAGTTTTCTAAATGAGATCAATCTATATACTCTCAGTTTGAAATTTTCTTGTAAGAACTTACCCCATTCATTTGTTTTACGCTACTCTTCTTTCTAATTTAGATGACTAACCCCACTGGTCCTTTCTTGATGGATTCGATGTCAACTACCAAAGAACCAGTGATGATCATGACCCTGAAGTGTGAGACTGAGTTTCCCAAAACCTTGAAGAACCTCATGTTAAGTATGAGAACGCAAGGAGAAGCTGTTTACAAAGGATTTCCCGTGATAGATGAAGGTGAAGAATATTGGTGGGTGCAGCTTCATCTATACAAGAACAAGGAAGATGACCACAAGAAGATGGGACTTTGGATGTTCACCAACTCCGAGATGTATCCATCATTTCTAGACTCGGCGAGATGTGCTGCTTGGTCAGCTATAAAGGAACTTGGAGAAAGACTCAAGTGGAGACTTCACAATACGCAGCAAGACCTCAAAGAAGAAAAGGAAGACACTACTACATTGAAGGAAACCATAAACCAACTTCAAGGTGACATGGAAAAGTTGGTATCTGAACTTAGTGTTCAAGAAGACCTCATCAAAACCAAGGACGAGCAAATTACCAAGCTACTGAAGCAGCTGGACCAGAACAATGGATCTGCTTAGAAGAGTACCAAGAAGCCTTAGTTGGACCTCCATTTAGGAAATTTTAATAAGCAACGACGTGTAATAAACGTTATGGTCATACCGACTTGTGGATGATCGTACCTTCCCTTTTGTTTGAAAACTAGTTTGCTTGTTATGATGAATGTTTGTTAGATGTTGTTTGTAAGATGATTTGTTTTGTTCTTCTGTGTTTGGGTAGGAAACTTCTTTAGATCCCTTCTATCTATTTCTCATCTATGCTAAGTCCTAAAACCCAAACCAAAGTATTCCCAACGACAGAACAACTACAATGACCCTCAATTGGAGATAAGGATACAGAGTACAACAACAAGAGGTAGTGTTATAAGTACAAGAGACTGGAACATTACGCAAGAGGGTGCACAAAGGATGATAATCCAAGACTCCAGTAAGCTAGAAGAGCTAAAGGATACCACGCAAACAATAAGAAAACACCCCAAGGTGTAGCTAATATGGAAGTGCAACTATTCAACCACCTCATGCAAAAAGGGTGGAAAGAGCAAACAGAGCAATGGAAAGAGCAAACCGAGCAATGGAAAGAGCAAACAGAGCAATGGAAAGAGCAAACAGAGCAATGGAAAGAGCAAACAGAGCAATGGAAAGAGCAAACGGAGCAATAGAAAGAGCAAACAGAGCAATGGAACGGATTTTATTTCCTCTTAAATGGCAGACCAAAGGATCTACAACTTAAGGATTATTGCCATGAGCTTTGTTGAAAACCCCTAGCTAGGAACGATAGATTTTGTTATCAACATTCAAAAATGGGATTTGGAATTTTGACGTCCATACCCAAGAAAACTTTTTCAAAGCTAGTGAGGTTGACCAAGAGTTAGAATGCGAGATGCACCAAACCAAATACAAGGTAATGATTGGGTGCGACATGGATTGGCCCCCATGACGACTACTCATATTGTTCGCTCTTGTTATGAGGAATGGTGAATCTAGGGAGACATACCTACATGAGAGACGACGTCATTAAACCATAACCTTAGGAGGATAATGTGTTATATCCCTTATAGTGAGCCAGTGTGGCCAAAACGTAGGAATATGGTGAGGATATTTTGGTATTTGAACGGCTACATGAATCAGATACGTTTTGCTCAGTATACTTTGAATACAAAGACTGTTTAGTATCAGCTGCGGCCAGTTCGGTTTACCTTCCCGACCCTTCGTTTCGACTCCCTACGTGACCTGTTAGGCTACCTCCCTGAGCCTATAAAAGAGAGATCACACCTCTCTAGAGAGTCACAACAGAGACAACCACCACTACCTATGAGATTGCCTCCTGATTCCTAAGCTTTACACCGCCGAAGTCTACCCCATCCCGACCTGCGATGTTATGAGACAACTCTCCAAATCCCTGAAACTACTTTCTTGCCCATGAGAGCTTCGTTAGATCCCTTTTTCGTGCAAAATAGTTCACCTTTGAGATATGATCAAGTTGTCCAGCGTCTTTCAATGACTATAAAGATGGTTGCGAAAGGAATTCTTAAGTACCATCTGGTACTAGTGACAGATAGCATAATGAGCACCGGTATCAAGAAAAGATTCAACAATGCTGGTTATAAGGCGACCATCCATCCCTTAAAGGTGCAAGTACCTCTTACAGAGTCCACCTTGTTTACCCCTATGAAATGCATGAGAAGACTGCAGATATGCCATCCTAATCCTTTAGGATGTGTGGTCCCATCATGTTCATGGGGCAAGCATGCAGTACTTGGCACTGAGTCATCTTTTGAGATTCTGTAACGAAAATCAGCTAAAAAGCAACAAGGAGTTTGACGATGACCTATATGATGGCTTGGCCTTGGTGAGGACAGACCAAGAAAAGGGTAGATACACATTCTTGGAAGATGTGGACTACCTTGTTGATGACAACGCAATGGATGATATCTGCTTATCACCAGAATTGGATGGAACCCTTGGTATACCCACTTTTGATCATAGTGGCGAACATCAAAACTTCTAAGAAGTACGGTTCAGAGAAAATAGCACAACAGTGAATGCAAGGTGGGAACAAAATGCAAGTGCCTAAGGAAGCATCAAGATACCACCAAGAGGATTTTTTTTCTTTTAAGGGTGGTAGCCACCCAAATACCCAAAAACCCTTCTACCATTTTTAGCCTTCTCCAATCTCGAGGACGAGATTTCTTTTAAGGGTGGTAGTCTGTAACATCCCAAGATTTTATCAATTTTTGGGGGAATTTTTTACTTTTGTTTTGCTTGAGATGATTGAAAATTCACAAGGATTTAAAACTTTGTGAGTCTAATTGAAAGCTTTAGTACAAAACTATTATAAACTTTCTATTATTTTCTTGAAGAACTTCTTTGAGAAAGGTCAAGTATGAAAAATACTATTTTGTGTTTATTCAAACCTATGCAAGCTATCTTGCAAAGGGATATTTACAAAATGATTTATAAAGTTTTCTATGACAAAGGAATGTTTGAAAAATATATTTCAAAAACTATTTTTGGTAAAGTTTATTCTCCGAATTTAAAAGGATTTCTTTAAAATCCTACTTCTACTTTGGTTTATGCAAATAAACCCTTTGTCTAAATTATAGAGTTTTATTTGGAAATTAGTTTTATATATGAAAACATGTTTCTTACTGTCTTAGAATGTTAAGTTGAATTTTAGAAAATTTTACAAATTGGTTTGAAGTCATTTGAATAACAAATGCAAAAGATACAAAAGAAAAAGAGAAACAGAAAATGAAAAGGAATTAGAACAAAAAAAAGAGAGAAAGCCAGTCACCGGGCCGACCCGGGACGAACCAGCCCAGCAAGGCAAGAGCCAGCCCAGCAGCCCAGCTCCCCTACCTCTCCCCCTCTCTCTCACCAACGGACGGGACCCGCATGTCAGCTCTTTCTTCTCCCCCAATTTCTCTCCTCTTTCTCTTAGTTACTAGAAATGTCGGTGACTTACTCCCCGCAGTAATCTTGCACACTAAATAGCCATCAAGACCCGGTCTTAAGTACCCCTGGTTCCCCTCCTCACTTCCCCTCTTTTCCCCTGCTCAATTCGCCGCCAGAACCACGAAATTCCTCGCCGGAAATGCCCAGTACCGCGGCCAAATCGATCCCCTGCCGTCGAATCCGTGAGCCAGAACCTCTGATTTCCTGCCCCTTCTCCTTACCTCTCTTTTGCGCACCCATTGACACTATTTCTTGGTTCAAAGTTGCAGCAGTTCGAGCGCTGCCTTGCCACCCGAAGGTCACCGCCGCGCGGAGCAATCCCAGCCGCCTCTCCTCACCACCACTAGACACAATCGAGCACGCAGAGGACCCCATCGTCTTCCCCGCATTCAGACGCACCTTGTCGGCCTCTCCATCACCTCCGGGAACTTCTACAACGTCGCCATCATCCGTTCCCGAGCCGCGACCTCGCCGGAGATCCGCCGCCGGAACCCTAGCCGGTGAGGTACCATCTCCCTCCCTTCTCCAACCGTTGGATTTAGATCCGGTCACTACTAGAAAAACAACTATAGGCAGAAAATTACCCGTAGCGCATCAAATAAGTGGTGCGCTGCGGGTATATACCCGTAGCGCACCGATCACCATGCGCTACGCCTAAAACAATTACCCACAGCGCACCGTTATTATCCATACGCTATGGCTATATACAAATCTGAAGAACTGACCTGCCTCATATTACCCGTAGCGCACGGGTCATAACATGCGCTACGGTAAACTGTACTATCGGAAACGCATATAAGAACCGTGCGCTACGACTCAGTTTCCCACCGAAAAAAAAGCGCGCGCGGGACTCAATTTACCACCGAAACAAAATTTCATTTTCGATTCCGTCCGGTTGTCCCCATCCCACGCGGGCCAACAAAACCCTAGCCTGTTTTCTCCCCGCGCCGCCGCCGCTCCTCTCACGGGCCACCGCAAGATCCAGTGCCGCCGCCAGTGCCACCACCACCACCTCGCCTCGCTCTCCAGATCTAGTGCCTGGCGTCTGCTGCGTGGAGCATGCGTGCAAGGCGTGCCACACGACTGTCGGCAGCATCGGCCGCCGCTCCACCCAGATCGCCGCCGCTCCGCCCAGATCGTCTACTGCAGCATCTTCATGCTCTCCCTCCTCGCCTCATGGGTGCTCCACGAGGTCGCCGCGCCCCTCTTCAAGTCCATCCCATGTACGTACGAGCGCCCGTCCATGTTTATTTGCAAAAGAATTAGTACTACTCCTATGCATCTACGCCCTAGCCACTAGCCTGATTTGCTCCTGTACTCTACAACCGGCAGCACAGGCGGCATGCGCACCACACGGCCACGGGAGAAGAAGCAGGAGTTGATCTAGCTGCGAGCATGCGACCAATCGATCTGTGCATGAGACCAGAGATGAATCGATCCCCTTCTCTTCTTTAATTTTCTTGCCCAGGTAATCTTGTTTCTTTCCCCAAATTCTTAGCTAGCAATTTATATTATCTTGTTTAACTCTAGCTACCTCAGGGCTGCAATAGAAGGGGAAAATTAGAGGAATAGGCTCTGGGTAGAGGAGGGATTCAGAATCCCGTAGCCACAAGTACTCTATCGTCGTTGGCGGCGTCCTGGATGGGTGCGACCTGGGCAAGAAGTGTGGGCGTGTGTGACTTGTTCTGGCATCTGCTACTCGGTGTGTACAGATAGAACCGTCTAAGAACATGTCCTGCTTCCTTTGATTATTTTCCCCAAGTGGATAATAACATTTGATGAATTTGCCTATCTTCAGTCTGTTGCATCCCTAAGTAACTGGTACAAACTTATGAGCCAACCTGATAAATTACCCAAAGTATTATGTGGATAAAAACAACTCAATTATATATCCCTATCCTTGAGCTCGATTTAAGACAACACAAGTTCTCCATTGACTGGAAGCAGCTTGATGTCGATGCCCATTCATTACCAGCGCAAATGGTTGTGCTCTTAGCACTCCTCATTTGTTCACCTGGGCAAGTGGGTTCTTATTTGTTCTTTTTGTATCATAACCAGGGATCTATGCATTGCATGATTTGGGTAACAAACAGATGCATGAATTAAATGTACCTTTTACGTAACAATATTAAATATTATTGCTGGAGCACCTACTGGAACTATATTGTATTTATTTTCTATCATAGATAGATGGTTTACTAATAGTAGGCCAGAGTTTTTTTTAATAAAAGGCCATAGATATTTCAGTAACTCCTTGCAAAAAAATATATATTTCAGTAACAGATGGTTCTAGCAATGTATTCACCAACCAATAATGAACTATTTAACACTAAAGAGGACCCACTTAACTTGGAAAACTACAGGCACATATCAACCTGAATACAGGGTATCACGGTACTTTTTTTGGAGTCCATAAAATAAGAGTACATCACACATAGGCATTCTTTGGAAACGGAAACAACCAGTGGTACAATATACCATAACTTTCAAATTCCAGATATTTTAAATATGTTTGAAATTAAACTTGAACTTAAACATCATTTGAAATTAAATTTGTTCTTCAATTTTTCATACTGCAACAATCAATAGCAATGGAAAAGGCCACTCAGAGAATAATTGATTTGCCTTGAAAAAGGATGAGATAAGTGAAATTGAAGATCCAGCTAGCACTATCAAATATAATGATTAGCTTTTTGATATAGTTTATTTATTGTACTCCTGTATCTTAACAAAACTTGATTATTAGAGTATAGAGAATTATGCTCCTTCCTGTCTACTTGGGTTCATAAGTTAGGACGCAATTGAAGATCTACTGTTCAGTTGATTATGCAAAATAATTGATCTTTCATAAAAAAAAGTACTGTTGAGGCTTACTGTGTTAGGCTGTATTTGTGTGCCTGCTTAGTACTCCCGGCTGGAGTAGTGGTTTTTGTATCTACATTCTTACATTTCTAACATGAAAAGTGTTAGTCTTTTCTATTAAGTGTTGTTTTCTGTGCTCTGTAGTACTCCTGTGAGTTTGCTTGTGTACTGTAGTAGGAGTACTCTTGCAGCTAAATGAACATGGAGTATTTCTGTGAACTTGCTTGTGAATTTCTTGGGATTGTTCTACTCCATAACACAAACATTAATTATTCCTGTCTCCTTGTTTGGGCAAATTTGGAGTAGTCCTAGGATTTTGTGTCTTATCTGTCTCTAAAAATTGTTTCCTGGATGCAGATTGCTTTCACTTGCATGGTATACCCATCATTGATCCTTTCATATCCAGGAAGCTACAACTACATTAAGGTATGAAGTAATTCTCTTCCTCATGAGATGCACCTACTTTATGGTCTGGACAGACAAATATATTGAGTACTCCATTATTTAACTCAGAAGAAGAACAACGGTCAACATTCCTAGATGATCCAAATGTTTATGCAATAGTGAAAGTGTCTACTGCTTGGTGCAAAGTATTTTACTAAAACTTTATTGCAATGGTCTAGGAGAAAGTGTTTCACCAAAATAGGCATATTTTTAGTGCAATAGCCAATATTTTTGTTCCTTATTGGAGTATCTTTTCACCATGTAGCACTACTGTCTTATGTACTGGTGATTTCAATTTTCTGCATGAATCCTCCGATGCCACTGTATATCAGTTGAGAGCTTCAGGTTTAGACTATACTGAAGACAGTCTTGCTATGCAGTTTGGTAACATGTTAAGAATAGAGTTTCTTTTTAAATAGTAGCACATAACCATGGCTAGTGCGAGGCCGTATAATTAAGTGTACACATATACACACGTTGATTCAGGTTCAGGACTTCTTGTCGTACCTATGCACATCTATGAATTTAGGAACTAAAGTCTGCGCTGTTCCCAAACTATTGATGTGAGGTTATTTTATTGTGGCTATACTGCTAGCATGCTTGTCAATTAAATCGGCAATACATATGAGATTAAGTGTACTACGCTTAGAAGATTTAGCTGGAGATATTCACATGAAAATCAGTTTTGTTGATGCAACTTCGTAATGAACTTCTATATTCTGTTATGAGATTAAATATGTTACTGGTCATATCTTCATAGAACGTTGACATTTGCCCTACTATCTGAAACACTTGAGTATACAATTTTTTCCAGGACCAATTCATCTTTACTTTAATTTTAAACTTATGAAAATGCCTAACAATTAGTAGATGAAAAGCATATTTTGTCCAGGCTTGCATGTTTGTTGTTTCTTTCATTTTAAGAACCAAATTTCAATGTTTGGTGAAGATGATCTAGATCATACCAGTATGTTTAACTCTTTTGTAAAACTGCCTAAACTAATAATATTTTTTCATGAAATTTCTTTGGCTACATAGAGGAAAGCATCCCAGGCGAAGCAGAAGATGGCCTGACCTCTCGTGCTGAAATACCAGCGCCTGCCGTCGATGATCGCCCATTGATTGATAGAGTGGGGATGATAAGGGACCAGGCGATCTGGAACATACGGCATCGCGCTAAAGCAAGGCTGCCTGTAGCAAGTTAGAGAATCTGCGCCGCTAGTCCGCTACCAAGCTTTGTTGTTTTGGGTGTTGCTTTTCCTGTAAAAAATAGTCTTGGTCTGTAGATTTTTGTAATAAATATGTAACTGTAAATTTGGTGTGAAAATTTGGAACAGATGATTTGTGTATTTAACCAGTCACAATGTTTTGTTGTGGGCTAAATATAAATAGAGTAAAAAAATAAGTCAAGTGGCCTAATAATTTGATCAATAATCTGAAACAGGATTTGGTTACGTACAAATCATGGACACAGCTGGGAGCTAGCATCAAATTAAATAAAAAAGTATCTGTAGCGCATCTGTGCACGTGCTTATGCGCTGCGGATAGATATACCCGTAGCGCACCAGTACATGCGCTACGGGTATGTATATTACCTGTAGCGTATATGCTGGTGCGCTACGGGTAATCAATTATCAGTGGCGTGGTAGCCGTAGCGTGGGCATATGCGCTACGGGTAACAATATCTGGTGCGCAGTGGGTAGCTATTTTTCTAGTAGTGGGTGGTTTAGATAGAGCCACTTACCGAATCGGTATCGACCAACCTAGGCCATTAGATCCCTTTTAGATCCTGCGGTCCAGAGAGCCTATCCTCCCGAACCGGTACCGGCGAATACCGTCACGCCACGTGGCCTTCCCAGATTCAAACAGACTTTAAAACAGAAATTTGAATCAGATTTCATCCAAAACTTTGATAATTCATGTCTTTTGATTCCCGTGTCCAAAAATAGCAAATGATATACCGTTGGAATCCTCAGAACACCTAGAATCCAGTAGTACAATAAAACTTCATATTTTATGGGTTAAATTTGAAACTATTTTCAAATTGGAATCGAACCTTCTGTTAGCTCGATTAATTCATATCCTTAATTCTGTTAATCCAAAAATTACAAATTTGTAGTGTCTGGAATCCTCTCAACTTGTAGAACATCATAGGATCAAGAAAATCCAAATTTGATACGTGCACACACTTTGTGCATTCAAATTTGTCCAAATCACTATTTTGGTGATAATCCAAATTCTATAACTCATTTTGGGATGATTCCAATTGCAGTGACTTTGTATTACTGCAAGCTATCCAGTAGCATCACTCCCATAATTTCTTGAACCACTCCACAATTATTCAAATTCTAATATGAGAATTTGAGTATACCTAAGTCATGGTGCAAATCTATCAATCACTTTATCTTAGCATCAATTGTCCATGATCTATGTTAATACAAATCTTATGCCATTTTGGAAATGGGCAAGTTGAGTGGATTTGTCCACATGACCATATTCTAAATATAAGATTAAAACTAGTTGATCTTAAAGTAAGATGATTCCTAATACTATCCTCCCATCATCCAACCCAATATCTATCTTAACAAAATAATCCCATGATCATTGCTATCCATCCTACCCTGAAGGACTTACTCAATTTACAAATGGCTAATTTGAGTAAGTGATATCATTCTCAAGTTAAACTATCCATTCTATCCCTGAAACCTATACCTTTTCAGTAATGTTTCCTTCTACCATAGCAAATCTTATATCATATCTAGACATCAATGTTATCTAAACAACATCTCGATCAAGATCATTTCACTTAGACCGATCTTGTATAGTACCCACTTATTCAAATTACAAATGTGTCATTTGAGTAAAGTGTGATACTATCAATCTTAGTTTCTACCTTTGCTACTATGGTATTGATCGAATCAACATCATAGTACTTAACCCAATCCTAATTACTCATTAGGAGCCTTAAGCCATGTTTTCAAACATCATCTATACATATCCATTACCTATAGTCATTTACTCATGTCTACTCAATCTTAGCCTTGCATTGAACTATTCAATTTGCATTTGAGTTAATTGAGTACCTCAATGTTATAAGAATCCTAGCCTAAGCTTAAGTGTAATTTATACTATTTAAGAATAATTGTTATCACACTTATTCAATAGTATTGCTATTACACTATTTTGTCTCTTATGTGATTTACCCACATGAGATATTCCAAGATTCAATATGCTTTAATAAAGCATAAAGATCTCACTCATCATATTTTGTCTAATTCATATATGTACTCAAATTGCAATTGTGCTACTTGAGTAGAATATGAATTCATCTCAAACTTAGGTTCTATTGATGAGGAGTTGTTATAATCCATACCATAGTATGTGTTATACACCATGTTGATCAATGAACCATTTGAGCCATGTCCTCAAATATCAATCATTCATACCCATCCAATCTTATTCAACCCCAAGCCAACTTAATCCTGTTGGCCTATATTGAACTATTCAATTCACAAATGGATTAATTGAGTAATGCAATATATCACAAAATCATGCCCAACCTATGTGTAACATGTATGATTTTGAGTAAGTGTTGTCACACTTTATTCAATAGTGTTTTGTTGCACTATTCTATACCTATGTGGATCTATTCACATGAGTCATTCTAAACTCTATTCATGCCTAGACCAAGCCCAGGATTATTATCATTGTAATCTTGGAGGATCAATCTTTTCCAATCACTTGACCGTCCCAATCGATTGCCTACTTAGTTTTGTTCACATGTATTGAACTATTCAACTTGCAAATATGCTAATTGAGTAATTCAAGCATTCTTAAAACCTAGCCTAGTTCCTAAGTGCAATAGACGCTATTTAAGAGTAATTGTTGTCACATTTACTCAATAGTGTTGTAGTTGCACAAACTGACTCTTGTGTAATTTATTTCACATGAGCTATTCCTAAAACTCTTGTATGCTTTAATAAAGCATAAAAACTTCATCAATTATATTATGCCTAATCCAATTCTCTCTCAAATCATATTGATCTTCCCCAGCTAAGCTCTCAAATCCATATCTCACAATTCATATTTCCTTTGCCATATCTTTCCATCATAATGTATAAATTAATCTAAATTGTTAAACCAATACTTTTCAATTGTTTGATTTGTTTGATTGTGTTGGTATGGTATGTTTATGTTATGTTATTTCTGTGCTATAGTTTGTGCGAAGAGCTACGTGCTTAGTTAAGAGAAGCGGAAAGATCGTATTCTTCAAAAAGGTAAGTGACACTCATGTCCCTTTTCCCATTTTACTTATGCATTAGTGTATTCACCTCTTGTAGTATTAATGATAGGTGAATTATTCAACTATTTTATCAAATGCTTAGATCCTAGTAGTATGTAGCTATCCCTCAAACCCCACTTGATAGGATGCTAAATACTTTGAAAATATTGATGCCATGCTTTGATCACTTGTTAAAAGTGTTTTGTGAACAAATTAAGAACTTCAACTAAAATGAAACACCTGGGTGGATTGGTTTGATGATGGAGGCGATGTTGAGTGGCGACCTGGGGCTACACGTTGTGTAGTTGCTGCCTGGGCGTTCACTTGTGGTTTTCCACCCAGGAATAAAGAGGTTACTATGTCTTCCATGCTTAGAGTGCTTCCAGTGCAGCCTTATGACATTATGGGCTCTGTCTTGACTGATTAGATGTGGGAGTGCAACTTGTGTGCAAGAAGTGGTGGTAGTTGAATTATAGGTTGGGGACGGAGCTTGCTAAGTTAGTTGCCCTCTCCTTCTAAAAGGTCTCGTTTCATTTTATGTATGGACATAAAATGAATCATAAGGTGAAAGTGCACAAACATTGCAAGGTGTTTAAACTAATCGATTAGCCGTGTCCTCGGTTATGGACAATTGAGTCTCTAGACATGGAATACATGGAAGAATCTCATCACCGATTCTGAATGACTAAAATCTGTCTAGAAACCCCTAGGTAGAAACTAAGGACCATGCACTCCGAGGGGTGGTGGTGCCTGAGGTTCCAAACTTTGTTGAGTTGCGCCCAGAATTACATACCGGCCAGTATGTAGTGTATGGGGGTTGTCTTGACCCTTGAAAAATAAATTTTTGAAAGAAAGTATTAAAAAGGATTTTTTAGGACAAAATTGGCTTTATGCAAATCAGCCTTTGAGATCCACCAGCCAAATGTCATGTAGTATAATCTTTCCACAAAATGCCACCAAATATGTGTCATTTGCCAGTACATCATTGTACTGACCCCTCTGGGGCTGCATATTCAAACGTGCAGGTTTTACTGTCGAATAAGGAACCAGGAGTAGGATCTCGAGACTACATTCCAACATGTCTGCCTGTGGCACGTGATGAAGAATGGAGGCTCATTGCAACTATGCTTTATGTTGTTTACTCGTAAGGTTGAAGACCTATGTAACTGGATTTACGTTGTAATATTGATGCTATTGCAATGATTACTTATTTTGTACTGTGGTGCTATCTACTGATCCAGGGAATGGCACAGATACACAGGAGTTCTGCCTTTAGCGAAAGGCGGGGCGCTACAGTGAGCTTCTATCCAGCCTTGACCTCGACCGTTGGATCTAGATCCAGAGGCATAGAATAGATCACTTAATGAAAGGGTATCTTTAGATCTGATCCACTCAATCTTCTTTAAATCCTACGGCCCAAAAGGCGGATCTAGCCAAAGAGGTATCAGCAAATGGCATCACGCCACGTGGCCAGCCCCTCGGATTAAATAGAAATCGATTTACAAATAAAACAGAAAATCCCTGAAACTTGTAAAAATCATATCTTTTGATCTACTGATCCAAAAATTGCAAATAATATACCCCTGGATTCCTAAAAATGTGTAGCACACATTTGTGCAATAAAATTTGTCCTTTGAGCTAGTTGAAAACATTCAAATTCAAACATGGGAGTTTGAGTATTTTTGACATAGTTCAAATTCTATAAATCCTTTCTAGTTGATTCTTATTGCAATAGGATCATATTGTTATCCTCTATCCAGTAGAACCACTGCACAAATTAATTGGACCTTTTTTTCTCAAGTATTCAAATTCAATTGAGAATTTGAGTATTATCTCTCTAGATTTAATTCTATAAATATCTTGGGAAAAAATTCCTTTTGCAAAATTGCTTACCTTGATACTAAAAATCCACCAGATGACTCCACACACTTTTTACTCTTATTCAAAAGTCAAATCCATTAGTTCATCCTTTGCAAGCTATAATTGTGTTATTCAAGCACCTTGCAAATATCAAATTCCTATTGGGCACTTTGTGCTATTTGACTCTTGCCCCACTCTACCAAGTGGTGTGAAATATCCTAAGTCCTAAAGACCATCTCTACCATGACTTAGGAAAAAAAATCTACTCTCTATCTTTGCCAAGTGCAAAACTATAAATTTCATCTTACCCAAAATTCTTCTAAGTATTTGACTACCCCAATCCAACTATATGGCATAGAAGTTTCCCATATCAAGACAATGGAGAAGAAGTTGAAGAGAAGACAAGGAGTTGAAGGCAAAAAGAAGAAGTTGAAGAGAAGACAAGAAGATGAAGGAAAAGAAGAATGTTGAAGAGAAGACAAGGAGATGAAGGAAAACAAGAAGATCAAGAGAAGAGAGCCCAAGTCAAGAAGATGAAAGTGACAAACCTCACCACTTAGAATTTATCCATCCAACTTCTCAAACCAAGCCTAAGAATCTCCTTAAGCTATTTTTGCTAAGTGTTTGACACTTCTTAAAACAACTTAGAAAACTCCCATCATTCTTTAGAAGTCCTTGACTTAGTCATTCTCTCCATCCATATCAAGTCAACTTCATGCCACAATCTTTTGTCCAATTATCACTAAGACATTGAAGACTAAGCTAAAACTAATAAGCATCTTTGTTTGTCTTTCTTGATTATGTTGCCTTGAATAGTGTGTTTATGTTGTGTTCCTTTATATCTTGTAGTTGTACGGAGAGCCACGTGTGTTGATTAAGAGAAGTACAATCTTCAGAAACTACTAAGGCTAGTGTCATCATCTTCTTGTCCTACTAAGGCTTTGTCACTAGTAGATTTTCTTGTAGAAGATGCATGAGTAGGTTGTTTTAGAGTTTTGTCTTAAAAGCTCTGCTAGGTTTTGCTTAAGTCTCTTTGGTTAGCCTTTGCATCTCCTTAGTAGAATTGCTACCTGCTATAGGTTACCTTGTCATACACCTATGTTTTGGGAAGGGAACTTGAAAGGACGAGATGTCGCCTAGAGGGGGGGGGGGTGAATAGGCGTTTTAAAAACAATTACGGAATTGGCTTGAAGGAATGCGGAATTAAACTAACGTTTATTTTCTTCAAGCACAAGACCTAAAAATGCTAGGCTCAACTAAGTGCAACAACAACTAGATATAAGCAAGATAGCACAAGATATAATTCACAAGTGATAAGCAAGATATAAGTACTTCAAGCACGATGGCTATCACAAGGAAATAAACTCGGGTATAGAGATAACCGAGGCACGCGGAGACGAAGATGTATCCCGATGTTCACTTACATAAAGTAAGCTAATCACCGTTGGAGAGATGCGGGTAACCACGAAGGCCCCCGAACGCCACAAAGGCTCACCTTCTTCTCCGAGTCCCCCACGAAGCTAGGGACCCCTTCTTATGGTTAGCTTTTCCTCCACTCCGGAGATGGCAAGCTCCACAACCACTTCACAACTCCCACGAAGGGGAAGCCCAGGCCTCTTCACAATCTTCCACGAAGAGGACACCGTGGCACAATCACCGAGCCAACTAGGAGGTCACCCTCCAAGAGTAACAAGCTCACGGTCTCTCACTCGAACTAATCGTAATGGAGAGCTCAACACTTATGCAAGAATGCAAAGCAAGAACACAAGGGAAAGTGCTCAAATCCTTCTCTCTCAAATCCCACCAAAGCAACAAATGCTATGGAGGAGTTAGAGAGGAAGAACAAGGTTGGAGGTCAACCAATGACCTCAAGATCTAGATCCAATGGGTTCCCCTCACTTAGAGGAGAAATTGATTGGTGGAGTTGTAGATCTAGATCTCCTCTTCCAAATCCCTCAAAAATATGCAAGAATCATTGGAGGGAAGAGAGAGGGAGCAAGCTCAAGAGATTCAACAATGGAGGTGAGAGAAAAGCTCAAGAACACACTTAGAAACCCTACCAAACCGTTGGGGAAGAAGCCCCCTTTTATAGGGCAAGAAAACTGCCCGTTACAGAGTTTTCGGGGCGCTCCGGAGTAGAGCCCGGAGCAGCTCCGGATTGCACTCCGGAGTAAGTAGATTGGCACTGCTCAGCCCGGAGCAGAGCCCGGAGCAGCTCCGGATTTGGAAAACTGCAAAAACCCTCATACGAAAAACGCGATAACTTTTGCATCCGAACTCCGTTTTTAGCAAACTTGGACTTTTTGAAAAGCTTAGAAAAAGTACTACCACTTTATGCAGAGAAACACCAAGAAATGTCAAGAGGAAAAATACCAAATGTGGAGAGGTGTGAAACCTTCCAAAGTGAAGAACCGGTAAAACTCTTCAACTCGAAAACGCAATAGACGATGCATTTGGATTCCGTTTTCGATGAACTTGGGCTTGTTGGAAAGCTAGCAACAAGCTCAAGAACCTCACATGGAGAAACACCAAGAAGCAACAAACTAGGAAGATGCAAAGTATGCAAAGGATTGAGCTCCCTAGGACGATGTGATCAAGTTACCCAACCGAAAGCCCCTCTTGATAGTGCGGCTATCTATCCTATAACCCGGTCTCCCAACAAACACCTTGAGACCGGTAAAAGGAAAACCTAGCAAGGACATACCTTTGCCTTGAGCATCCCGCTTGATCTTGATGATGATGCTTCATGCTCTCATCAAGCCGGAATGCTACACTTGATCATTGTTGCTTCGTGAAGACTTTAATTTGCTCCCCCATAAACCATTATGGGATAGCTTTGTTAACACTCATCTTCACAAGTCCATTATCACCAAATGGACGACAAGCTTCAAACATATGATCTTCTTGAGATGCTTATCTTGAACTTTCACAACTCAACCTTGATAAAGAACATCATTTGATTTCATTCTCCCATGGGCCATATTGAATTCTTCTTTTGATGTAAGCCCATGGGAAGATACTTGATTCCACTATTCTCTCTTCATCTTGGTCAACCTTGTATCTACTCAAGCTCTATCGAATCTCTCTTAAGATGCATAGGGAATTCTTCATTTGATTGCATGCTCTAAGTCTTGGTCAACCATGGCTCAACTCATGAGACCATCGTGACCTCGACATAGAGCCATAACTTGAATTCTTCTCATGTAACCAAACTCTCAAGATCTTGAGACTCCTTGGCTTAGCACATAAGCTAGAGCATGGAATACTTGAGTTCTACACAAGAACAACATCTTTATTTCTTCTTCTTGATCATATTGGATTCATCTCTTCTATTCAATGATCTTGATGCCAATACTTAAGATATATCTTTATCTTCATGGCATCCAAGCCTTGAATCCAACACATGGACTTCAAGCAATTCCTATGAACAATTCCTTCATAAAAATCTCAATGAAAACATTAGTCCATAGGGATTGTCATTAATTACCAAAAACACACTTAGGGGCAATTGACCCTTACAATCTCCCCCATTTTGGTAATTGATGACAATCTCAACAAGAGGGTTTATATAATGAATGATAGAAACTAATATGCAACTTATCCAGGAATAAATTGCATACAAGAGGTACTACCGCATATCAAAATCAATTGTACTCACATAAACTACAACAAATATGGTTGATGTGAGTGCAACCAAAATATATAGAGCAAACTCCCCCACAATATATGCATGTGTGATGAACTTGAATTTCATTGCATACATTGTCAAGATAAACCTTTGATGGAGTTTACACTATATATTCAACCATGCAAAACATCTAACAAAGAAGAGATGCATGAAAGGTAAAACACTTAAGCACAAACCAAACTTAAGTATAAAAACCATTTCCCTTAAACCCTCTAAACTTCTCCCCCATTGGCAACGATTGCCAAAATGGATGAAGGAATTTAGAAGGCCAATATAGTATGAGTTCCTCCCCAAGATGTGCATTTCTCATAAAAATGAGTGAAATCATATGCACTTATCAAATTAACAATATTTGGAGGAAGTCAAACCATATTGAGGATCAAAGATTGCAAAAAGATGACATAGTGAAGGAAGCTTCAACGAATGAAGCAAGCAAGCAATCAAGAGACCCAAAGAACCAATTGGACACAAGAAGATGTGATGGTAAGAGCTACAAGATGCTTTAAATGAAATAAGGAAGCTCCCCAAGGTTCATGCATAAATTTGAATTTTTTATTGCATTTGAATACAATATGCACAAACATGGAATCCTCACTCCCTCTATATCATTTAAAAAAACAACCATGAGCATGAGAGAATACAAATGAATCAATACGCTTATCAAAGTGAATTTTAGTCCAAAAAGATTCACGAGATATGAGTGCGAGAAGAAGCAATAAAGAGTAAACAAGCACTCATAAATCAAGTTCTTACCAACACCATCAAGAACAAAAAGGATAAGAAAGATGGTCGGCAAAGAACGAGGATATCAAGGGGAGAAATTAACACTCTTATGCATATACATTTCTAAGTGGACAAAAAATCATGATGAACAATCCACAAAGGAACATGTATACACAAGAGGTTAGTTGAAATTAAGGAAGACATGATATCCAAGAGAGAGTCATAGAATATACCAAATAGCTTTGCTAGAAAGCATATATAGCTCAAGGCTCCATTTTCCATTATGGTATGTTAATAAACTCCCCACGCAAAATCATCAAAGCCATCACAACTAGCAATAAGGGATCAAAAGATAGTCGGAATGCTTTGAAAAGCAACAAGCATAATAAAGAAGGGTACAACTTGCAACATTATCTATATTGCACATGAGAGAGCGTTGAGGAATTAATATGCAATAAATTGCTAAAATGGCATATTTGGGATTGGTGAATCATAAACATGATTTTATATACTTCCCATCATATGCAATCATCTCAACTTGCTCACATATGAAATAAAGATATTTCTTTATAAGACCTTTGCAAGAACCGCAACATTTGCAAATAAATATTATCATGCCAAGAACCAACCTACAAGAGTTGGGATGCTAGAAAAGTATGCATGAATATTATACTTGTTACCGAGATAGCAACGGTGTGATGTAGTAGATAAGAGTTCGCCGGTCATCCTAGCTTGGCTCCAATAATCATATGGTGATAACACCTTCCTTATAAACGGAACAAGCATCCATTGCATCTCCAATGTACCTAAGATATCATTCAAGTACATCTTGGTCCCCAAACTTATTGGGTCCAAAGTGGTTAGACTAACCACAATACATATGATAGACTCCATATAAATATGTGCATAGTTAGAGATGAAATTTGAATTTCATGCACATCTTAGCCATTTAGGATTTGATGGAGTATAACATATATATTGGATCAAAGAAAGCAACTAAGATACAAAAATAAGCAAAAAGAGAATATGCATGCACCTAGCTTTCAAGAACCAAAGAAGATACAACTTAGACAAAATCACCAAGAGTACAAGGAGGAAAAAAAAGGTGTGGTAAAACACATTATTTGTCCAAATGATATCAAGGGAACAAATCAACAAATGATTTATTCATAAAATTCAACAAATGAACCTAACAACTCATTGAGCAAGAAAAAGAAAAAAAAACACATGCTCAAAGATTTATCTCATTCAAGCAAATAAATCATAGAAGAAGGAATGAGATAACTAACTCCCGAAAGAGCAAGGTTCCAACAAATAAACCAAACCCTCTACACCTTTCACAATGGCATAAGTACCGAAAAGAAAAGGTTTGTCTTACAACAACACACACTTGATGGGGATCAAGAGATGAGATAAAGTCAAGCAAAAAGATCCTCAAGAAGGAAAATAAGACAACGGGAGTCAAAATAATTTCTTGGAAAGAAATAAGGGCAATAAGAGGCAAATTCCAAGGTGAAGATGATCTAGACGAATTACCACACATATATATGAAAACCAATTGTCAGAGACAAGAAGTTCATATTGGAATTATTTTTCGGTGGTGTATTGCAAAGATATTCAAGATCAACTTCACAATAAAAGGCATATGGTTAAATATCCAATTTGGGAACCATGCACGAAAAAGGATTCTTGGTAGCTCCAATAATAGACAAACAATCATGCAAAGCAATGATTAGAGTATCTTGAAGCAAACGGTTTCCTACTTATGATATAGAGAAATATATTTGAGTAAAACCGCACCAAGAATTCTTACTCAATCCAAGACCAAAGAAATGAGCAATAAAATCTTTTAAGAAATAACAGAGCTTGTTTGAGCAAACATGCCACCTAGGAATAAGATAACTTAAAATATCAACTCTAAGTGGCAAAACCTCAAATGTTCACATTTCCTAGGCTTGTGATATGCACAAGGCATATTACTCCCCCAAAATGTGATATTAAATTCTTTTCAACAAAAGGCAAATAAAATTCAACTAGAGATAATTAATGGAGATATAGAATTTGAATTTCTCATGAGCATGGTGATCACTCTAAGATTTACACATATATCTGAACCTTGCAACCATAAAACTTGTCTGTTTTACCTCATTTCTACCAGTGTTGCACCAACATTTTACATCATTTGATCCTTTGTCACAGATCAGTGCGCCAAGGCACTTAAATCTACAAGTCAGAGTAATTCAAACCAAAGACCAAGCCACCAGGAATGGAGGAGTACATCTTGAGGAGCAAGAAAAGCAAGCACGGCAGAAAGTGGCTGGTACGGCACAAGAAGACAGGAAAAACGGCAAAAGCAGAAAAGCCGCTGCCGCCACCAACTTCCCACTACTCCTCTACGCCGCAGCAAGAATGCCACAAAAAGTCTTTAAAAGGAGAGGTCCAGGTTCACTCCCACCATATATCCATCTCTCACCTCGTATCCACAGCCACTCCATCCATCCACCACTCCACCAAAACCTTCCTCCTCCATAGTCCAACACAAAAAACTTTTCCTCCCTTTTCCCTCTTCTCCTCTGTTGTAACAAGACTGGATCCATGGCGTCCACCAAGAACTCCAAGAACTCCCTCAGGAACCTCAAGAACACAGGATGAACATAGCCCCAAGGATCTGAAGGCCCAGCTCTCCCTCAACCTCTGCATCCTCTGCCGCGACAGCAATTCTTCTACTTTCTCTGCCACGGCAAGCCTTCGGTGACAAACAGCAAATCTCTCTTCCTTTCCCTCATGCTCTGTGATCTGTTGTGTTGATCTTGCGTTGTAAAGCAGTTTGAAACTTGTCTTTGACCTTTGCTATGGTTTGAGTGACACACTCCATTGTAAACTCTAAGACTACTGTGAAAACTGTGTTGCACTTGCTTGATCTGTAGGTGTAAGACTAGTCTCTGCACCTAGTTCCAAAAACATATCCCTGTCTAAAATTTGCTAGTTTGTTCAATGCTTTCTTGTCTGACAAACAAGAAATCCTTGAACTTGTTATGTTAAAACTTCCCTGCTCAAAACCTCCTGTTACTTTTCTGTTTACAACACCAAAAACCCCACTTTTCTGCTTAGCTTCTGGAAATTAGGAAATAGTCTCATTTGTGTTGATCCCTGTGGAGACGACTAGAAAAACCCCCCTATAATCTCAACAGATCAAAATTGGCGCCGTTGCCGGGGATCAACTTTTGATTGTTTCCTTAGATTACAGTAGACTAAGCTGTGTAAATACTTGTTCCAATTTGCAATCTTTGATTGTCTGTTTTAATGACTTGTCTGTGATCAAGCTTAGAACTTTTATTAGGGGATTTAGTTCACTAACCCTTGATCAAGTTCTTGTCTGTAATTGTGTGTAGAACAATGATTTCATCTAATCTCCGTGGGAATTCAGTTGATGCAGTCCTCTGAAGATTCTCCACTAGCCCCATTTGATCCTGAGCCAGAGAGGACTTTGTTTGCAAGAAAGAGAGCAGCTTCTGAAGTTTCTGCTGAAGATTTGGAAACCTCTGTCTCAGATTTGGAATCGTCATCCTCAGATTTCAGCATGGGTGATAAGAAGTTGAGAGATTTGTGGATTCCCAAGGACCAGATCAACAATGCAGATGTGATTATGCCTGCAATACAAGCAAACAACTGGGAAATCAAGCCAGCTCTGATCAATATGGTGCAACATAATCCCTTCAAAGGTTCTACTTTGGAGAGCCCCCATGAGCATATCAGAAACTTTCTGGAGTACTGCAACACTTTGAAGCACAATGGTGTTCCTCCTGAAGCCATCAGGATGCAATTGTTTCCCTTCTCACTGTCTGGACTTGCAAAAGTTTGGTTCCACTCTCTTCCTATTCACTGCAGAGACACATGGGAACATGTTCTTCAAGCCTTCTTTGAGAGATATTTCCCTCCAACCAAAGCAGCTGAGTGCAGAGACAAGATAACAAGATTTGTGCAATATGAAGGAGAAAGCCTGTATGATACTTGGCAGAGATACCAAGGTCTCATCAGGATGTGTCCCAACCATGGCCAGGAGCAATGGCTCATCTTGCAAACCTTCTACAAGGGTTTGACAGAGCAAACCAGATCATTTGTTGACTCAGCTGCTGGAGGTGGAATCATGAACAAGACCCTTGATGAAGCTACTGAGTTGATTGAGAGCATGGCATCACACAACTTCTCCTGGACAAATGAAAGAGCTGTCCACCCCAACAATCAGCTGCAGATTCAGTCAAGTGGCCAGAATGCTTTGGAAGCCAAGTTGGAGAGTTTAACAACTCAGCTTGCCCAACTCATGACAGAAAGAAACAGCCAAGCTTTGGTTCCTGTCAACCAAGTTACTTCTGCCTGTGCAATTTGTGGAAAAGAAGGCCATTCACTCATGGAATGTACCTTGTCTGCACCTCCTGAAGCCATGATATCAGAGGTGAACTATGCCCAGAATCAAGGGCCATATTCCCAAAGTTACAACCCCTCTTGGAGAAACCACCCCAACCTTTCTTACAAGAGCAATAATCAGCAAAGTTACCCAGCACCAGGGCAGCAGCACTATGCCCAAGCATCCCAGCAGAGTTACCATCAGCCTGAACAACAAAATTTCAGACCCCAAGGTCAAGTGCAACACCCACAACAACAACACCACCCAGTACATCAGCAAACTACTTCATCCAGCAGTAGCAGCCAATCTGAGCTTGGAGAAATGATGAAGCTACAGAAGGAAATGTTCAGTGGAATGCAAGAAACTATGAAAATGCAATCTGAACTTTTCTACAAGACTATGCAGCAACTCACTGCTGGAATCCAGACCAACAACATTGGAAAACAAGCTGAAGGAAAACTGCCAGCCCAAGCAGAGAAAAACCCAAAACAGTGTGGTGCCCTTTCCACTACTGAAGTTATTGATGCAGTCACCACTAGGAGTGGGGTGAACACTGAACCCTTACTCAAAACCCCACCAAATGTCACTTATGTTGCTCCACAGAGAAGACCCACCGTGCAGCAACAAACACCTCCAGAAATTGTTCTGCCAAGGCAGGAAAAATCAACAGGACAGCCTGCCCAGACAGAAAACCCTGCCAAGGCACAGATCTCTGCCACAGAACCAACAGAGAAGCCTTTGTTGATGAAAGTGCCATTTCCAGAGAGATTGGACAAGACCAAGGAGGAGAAGCAATACTCTAAATTCCTTGAGACCATGAAGGAAGTGCAAATCACCATCCCCATCTTGGATGCAGTGTTGCACATTCCCCTATATGCAAAGTTTTTCAAAGATCTGATCACAAGGAAGAGGAGTTTGGACAGCCCTGAGTTAGTAGCCTTGACAGAAGATTGCAGTGCTGTGATCTTGAACCACATGCCCAAGAAGCTACAAGACCCTGGAAGTTTCAGCATTCCCTATGTAGTGGGAAGAAAAACCTTCACAGCCCTTTGTGACTTAGGTTCCTCAGTGAGTGTGTTACCCTCTGCTGCAAGCCAGATTCAGCAGCTGGGAACGTTGAAGCCTACCCCAATGACACTTCAACTTGCTGATAGAACCTTGAGAAAACCAGTAGGAGTCCTTGAAGATGTGCCAGTCCAAGTTGGCAACTTTGCATATCCTGTGGACTTTGTTGTGCTAGAGATGGAAGACAATGCTGAATCAATGATTCTAGGCAGGCCATTCTTGGCAACTGCTGGTGCCATCATTGATGTCAAAGGTGGAACCCTCAAATTACAATTTGGATCAGAGCAAGCTGAATTCAGCATGAAACATGCCACTCACTTACCCAATGTTCCTGAACATTGCCATTCCATTGATGTTGTTGAAAGAAGTGTGCTAGAAACTTTGCCAGAACCTGAGCAAGAAGAGCCTGAAGCTCAAGTCTTTGTTACTGCTGAAACCACCAATGTACAGCAGCTCTGTGAAGTGAAAATTTGTGAAATTGTACCTGTGTCAAGTGCAAGAGAACCAGCTCATCTAGCTCACCATTCTGTTGTGGAGCTCAAAGAATTGCCTTCCCATCTGAAATACTCATTCTTGGAGAAGGAAAAGTTACACCCTGTGATTATTAGTTCTGCCCTTTCAAGTGAGCAAGAAGAAAGTCTTCTGTCTATTCTGAAGCTGTACAAGAATGTCATTGGATATTCCATTGATGACATCATTGGCATTAGTGAGAAAGTGTGTTCTCACAGGATCCACTTAGAAGAAGGCAGCAAGCCAACAAGAGAAGGACAGAGGAGACTAAACCCTGCTATGCAAGATGTAGTAAAGAAGGAAGTTCTGAAATTGTTAAAGGCTGGAATGATATACCCCATCTCTGACAGTGAGTGGGTGAGTCCTATCCACATTGTGCCCAAGAAAGGTGGCTACACTGTTGTTGAAAATGAAGAAGGAAGGCTCATGACCACAAGACCTGTTACAGGATGGAGGATGGTGAATGACTTCAGAAAATTGAACAAAGCTACAAGAAAAGATCACTTCCCTCTGCCATTCATGGACCAGATGCTAGAGAGACTTGCTGGCCAGAAGTACTACTGCTACCTTGATGGTTACTCTGGATTTCTGCAGATTCCAATCCACCCTTCTGACCAAGACAAGACCACATTCACCTGCCCATATGGAACCTTTGCTTACAAAAGGCTACCATTTGGCCTTTGCAATGCTCCAGGCACCTTCCAGAGATGCATGATGTCCATATTTTCTGATCACATTGAGAAGATTATGGAAGTTTTCATGGATGATTTCACTGTGTATGGAAAAGACTTCGAAGCCTGCTTGAAGAACCTCACCTTAGTCCTTCACAGATGCTCTGAGCAAAATTTGATTCTGAACTGGGAAAAATGTCACTTCCTTGTCTCTGAAGGCATTGTGTTGGGCCACCTTGTGTCTGCTAGAGGAATTGAGGTGGACAAGGCAAAGGTAGATGTGATTGCCAAGCTACCTCCTCCTGAAAATGTGAAGGGAATTCAAAGCTTCCTGGGCCATGCTGGCTTCTACAGGAGGTTTATCAAGAACTTCTCCTATCTTGCCAAGCCACTCACCAATCTCCTGAATCATGAAGTGAAGTTTGTGTTTGATGACACTTGTTTGCAAGCATTCAACCAATTGAAAGATGCTCTCATCACAGCCCCTGTTGTTCAACCTCCTGACTGGACACTGCCATTTGAACTTATGTGTGATGCAAGTGACTTTGCTGTTGGAGCAGTCCTTGGCCAGAGGAAAGACAAAGCTGTACATGTTATACATTATGCAAGCAAGACTTTGGATGATGCTCAGATCAATTACACCACCACAGAGAAGGAGCTGCTTGCTGTTGTGTTCTCATTTGATAAGTTTAGACCATACCTGGTTGGACACAAGTGCATTGTCTACACAGACCATGCAGCAATCAGATATTTAGTGAGCAAAAAGGATGCTAAACCAAGGCTCATCAGATGGATCCTTCTGCTCCAAGAGTTTGACATAGAAATTAGAGACAAGAAAGGGTCAGAGAACTCAGTTGCTGATCACTTGTCCAGAATCAACATTGATGAAAACAGAGAGATTCAAGACTTGATGCCAGGAGAACAGCTCATGGCAGTCAGTGCCACTTCACCTTGGTATGCTGACTTTGTGAACTTCCTAGCTTGTGATATTGTGCCAGCAGATCTCTCCTACCAGCAAAAGAAAAAATTCCTCCATGATGTCAAGAGTTACTATTGGGATGAACCTTTTCTGTACAAACATTGTGCTGATGGCATTGTGAGAAGGTGTGTTCCCTCTGATGAAAAAAGTGATGTGATGTTCCAATGCCATTCAGGATTGTATGGAGGACATGCTGGAGTGTTCAAGACTCAAGCCAAGATTTTGCAAGCTGGCTTCTTTTGGCCAAGTATGTTCAGAGATGTTCATGAGTACATAATGAAGTGTGATCCTTGTCAAAGAGCAGGAAAGATGTCAAAGAGAAATGAAATGCCCCAAACAGGAATCTTGGAAGTGGAATTGTTTGATGTTTGGGGAGTTGATTTTGTTGGACCCTTGCCATCTTCTCAAGGCTACAAGCATATTTTAGTTGCTATTGACTATGTGTCAAAATGGGTTGAAGCCATTCCCACTGTTAATGCTGATGCCAAGGCAGTTTGTAGAATGTTCAAGACTGTCATTTTCCCAAGATTTGGAGTGCCAAGAGTTGTAATCAGTGATGGTGGTGCTCACTTCAACAATGACCAGTTTGAGAAGCTTCTGACCAAGTATGGAGTGAAGAATCACAGAGTGACAACTCCTTATCATCCGCAGGCCAATGGCCAAGTGGAGTTGTCAAACAGGGAAATCAAGCAAATCTTGGAGAAAGTTGTGTCCAAGACCAGAGGAGATTGGTCAATGAAATTGCCCGACACTTTGTGGGCTTACAGGACAGCATACAAGACACCCATTGGCATGTCACCTTTCAGAATTATCTATGGCAAGGCTTGCCATCTGCCAGTCGAATTGGAGCACAGAGCGCATTGGGCAATCAGGAAGCTGAACTTGGACATTGGCAAAGCAGGAAACATGAGGAAACTGCAGTTGTGTGAGCTTGAAGAGCTCAGGAATGATTCCTATGAAAGTGCAAAGATTTACAAGGAGAAGACCAAGAAATGGCATGACTCCCACATTCTGAGAAGGGAATTCAAGGAAGGGCAGTCAGTGCTGGTGTATGATTCCAAGTTACACTTATTCTCTGGAAAGTTCAAGTCCAGATGGTTTGGCCCTTGTGTGATCAAGAGAGACCTCGGCCATGGTGCCTTTGAGGTTTATAGCTCAGCTGAGGGAACATTCAAAGTAAATGGCCAGAGGTTGAAGCACTACAGGATTGGAGATTTGATTGAAAACCAAGTTGAAGAAGATGATGAACCAGAGGATGGCTCCAATGCATCCTCTATCCATGCAAACCAGTGATGATGAAGCTATAGTCAAGCTAGTGACTTTAAACAAGCTCTCTTCCAGGAGGAAACCTGGTATCCCTTGTATCATATATTTCCCTTTCTCCTTTTTATGTTTTTGCCTTGTGTGTTTGTTTCTTTTTGTTGTTTCAGTGATAACTTGGATGAGGAGAAAGATTGCTGTTGATTGACAAGGCAGAGAAGCAGGAAAACCATCAGGTGAACACTTTCCATTTCCACACATTTGTTAGAATCTGAATCAGAATATACTATACTATTGTTTGATCTTGTGTGAAAGTGCTCTGTTAAGAAACGAATCAAATTTTGTTGCTTGAACCTGAAAATATCACTTTGCATGCTATGAAGAACTTTGCTTTGAATCTGCTTATAACTCTTGCAAATTCCTATTTTCAAAGCCAAGTTTCAAATCAGAACCTTTGTATGTCTCTACTCAAAGAACCTGTGAAACATCAGTATATTTGTTAATTGCCCTAAGAATGAAGTTCATGATCCATTTCTTAGCCCCTAACCAATTGCATCTGTTGCATTTTTTTTGCATTAGCAAACATGATCTCTGGATTGTGATTTGTGAAGCACTAACATACTAACAGGAAGGAAAAAGTTTAGCATTAGCAACCATGATCTCTGGATTGTGGTGTGTGAAGCACTAACCTGATGATGCTAAGTAAAACTTGTTGTAAATATCCAAAGCACTAGCACCTATGATCCTGGGATTGTAGTGTGTGAAGCACTAACTAAGTTGACCCATCAAGCTAAGTTACTAACTGACTAACTTGTCTATGCATTAGCCTATTATGTTCCTGGGAACTGTAATAGGTGAAGCACTAATTTTGCATTACATATTGGGCTATGTACTGGATCTTGAGTTTTCAATTTCAGAGTCAATTACTTTATACTCATGTGTCCATGTTGTTTGATCTAGACATACTCAAATTCTCTTGTGAAACTTGTTTTTGAATTGGCAATTGCAAGATTTATCTGCATTGAGTCAGCAATGTCCCTCATCATGCTCTGTTACATTTTGTTTGGTACAATGCACCATTCTTTACTTGAGGACAAGCAAAGGTTTTGGTCTGGGGGTTTTGATCACTCTAAGATTTACACATATATCTGAACCTTGCAACCATAAAACTTGTCTGTTTTACCTCATTTCTACCAGTGTTGCACCAACATTTTACATCATTTGATCCTTTGTCACAGATCAGTGCGCCAAGGCACTTAAATCTACAAGTCAGAGTAATTCAAACCAAAGACCAAGCCACCAGGAATGGAGGAGTACATCTTGAGGAGCAAGAAAAGCAAGCACGGCAGAAAGTGGCTGGTACGGCACAAGAAGACAGGAAAAACGGCAAAAGCAGAAAAGCCGCTGCCGCCACCAACTTCCCACTACTCCTCTACGCCGCAGCAAGAATGCCACAAAAAGTCTTTAAAAGGAGAGGTCCAGGTTCACTCCCACCATATATCCATCTCTCACCTCGCATCCACAGCCACTCCATCCATCCACCACTCCACCAAAACCTTCCTCCTCCATAGTCCAACACAAAAAACTTTTCCACCCTTTTCCCTCTTCTCCTCTGTTGTAACAAGACTGGATCCATGGCGTCCACCAAGAACTCCAAGAACTCCCTCAGGAACCTCAAGAACACAGGATGAACATAGCCCCAAGGATCTGAAGGCCCAGCTCTCCCTCAACCTCTGCATCCTCTGCCGCGACAGCAATTCTTCTACTTTCTCTGCCACGGCAAGCCTTCGGTGACAAACAGCAAATCTCTCTTCCTTTCCCTCATGCTCTGTGATCTGTTGTGTTGATCTTGCGTTGTAAAGCAGTTTGAAACTTGTCTTTGACCTTTGCTATGGTTTGAGTGACACACTCCATTGTAAACTCTAAGACTACTGTGAAAACTGTGTTGCACTTGCTTGATCTGTAGGTGTAAGACTAGTCTCTGCACCTAGTTCCAAAAACATATCCCTGTCTAAAATTTGCTAGTTTGTTCAATGCTTTCTTGTCTGACAAACAAGAAATCCTTGAACTTGTTATGTTAAAACTTCCCTGCTCAAAACCTCCTGTTACTTTTCTGTTTACAACACCAAAAACCCCACTTTTCTGCTTAGCTTCTGGAAATTAGGAAATAGTCTCATTTGTGTTGATCCCTGTGGAGACGACTAGAAAAACCCCCCTATAATCTCAACAGATCACATGGCATACCACATAGTGACTAGATAATCTTGCAATATCAATACTAAGTGGTATTACTCATGTGCACACATTTATAGGATTGTGAGGTGCCAATGGCAAATCACTCCCCCAAAATGGGATGTTCCATTAATCACTCGATAAGAGCCAAATAAGATACCATAAATATACATTAGAGGCTCGAAGCAAACACACAAGTATATGATGTGCCAAACACCCAACACCTACTTGAATACACAAGATAAGTAGGTATAAGGAACAACATATACAAACACATACTTGGTACAAAACCAAAACATGCAAAGGGGCAAGTAACTTACAATGTAAAGAGGTTAGGTACAAGTTACCGCAAAGAGGCACATTGGATATAAAATGATAGTGTCAATGACTTGGCTTGATGAAAATAAAATTAATGAAGATCCCTTAATTCTTCATGAGGTAGCCAAGTCTCCAATGCCCTCCACAAACACCTATTGATCAAGTTTTAGCTTGTTGGTCCCCAACCAAGTTGGGTCCTAAGAGGTTAGTAACAATAGGCTTGGCAACCCAAATGGTTCTTTTCTTGACACCACTTTGAGTTCCAACAAACTTGGCAAACACATTGCCATCCTTATCTTTCCTAAGAGAATAATCATCATCAACAATGATAGGATTAGATAAGGTACCGCTTAAGCATGAAGAAGCAAAGTGCCCCTTCTCACGGCAAATATAGCAACAAGTGCTTCCCTTTCTCTTCTTCATTGATTTCTTGATTTGGGAAGCTTCATCTTGTTTCTTCTTAGGAAGTGGCCTATCTTCAACTTGAGGTCGACCTTGACCTTGTGCCCGCTTCCCTTGTTGCTTCTCACTCAAGTGCTTCTTCTTCAATGGGCAAGATCTCACATGATGCCCTTCAATCTTGCATTTGAAGCAAACAATCTTGGCCAAATTCTTGACTTGGTCTTGGCCCTTCTTCTTCTTGTTGCTCTTGGACTTGTTCTTGTTATTGGAGTTGAATCCAAGTCCACTCTTGTCATTAGGGGATTTTTGCACACTCAAAATATTATCGAGTGTGGATTTCCCTTCATGACGCTTATCCAAGTCTTTTTCCAAACTAGTGACTTGGGCCTTGAGCTCTTTGATTTCCTCTACAAGGTTAGTAGTAATACAAGTACTAGAGGAGGTAGAAGCTTCATTGTTAGAGCAACAAGGCATAGCAAGTAATTCATCACAAGATGTAGCAATATTATGCCTAGACAAATTACTTGGACTAGCACAAGATAATATAGCATTTTGGTTCAAAGTAGTGCTAATGTCCAAATGAGGCTCACAAGATGTTTTCTTAGAGATACTTGCCTCATGAGCTAACTTTAGCCCATTATAAGAGATTAAGAGATCCCCATGAGAGCCCGAGAGCTTTTCATGGCTTTCCTCCAATTTTTTATAATTGCTTGTTAGCAACTCAAGTTGAGCCCTTAGCTCAACATTCTCCTTTAATATAGATGCTTCACAAGAAATAGAGTTAGTAGCACAAGCATCATTAATAGATTTAGCATTTGTAAGCTCATAAGATTTAATAGATTGAGATAGGCAAGAATTAGTATGCTTCTCTTTGGATAGCTCTTGCTTGAGGAGATTGAATCTCCGTTTCCCCTCATTAACAAGGGAGTTCAATTCCTTAATGGTCTCCTTGTGGTCAAACAAGGTTTCCATTAAGTGTTTGACTTTAGCACGAGCATCATTATTACCACGAAGAGAGGCATACACAATTCCCATCTCATGCAAGAAAGCTTCATTATCATCATCATTATCATCATCATCATCATCACTCTCATCATAAGGAGATGTGTCGGGATTCAAAGTAGGAGTTACCTTTGAACCGCTTGCCATAAGGCACATGTGAACTTGCGTAGATGATGATGGAACTTCAATAGAAGCACATTCTTCATTTTCGAGTGTAGGACAAGCTCTTGCGAGATGTCCATACTCGTGGCATTCATAGCATTGCCTTCTCTTGATAGAAACCTTCTTGGTTCTTCTATTGATTTCTTCTTTAATTATGTGACCCAATTTTTCTTTAATTTCCTCTACATGGTTAGTCATACAACAACTAGAGGAAATAGAATCATTTTGAGTATGGTCACAACTAGAAACAAGCATATCATCACAAAATTTAATCAAGCAAATTTTAGGAGATATGCAAGGACCTTTAACACAAGAATGAGTAAAGAATTTCTTGCAAGAAGTGTTTAGGTCCAAACTCTCTACACCATTAGGATTTATAGAAATAGAATCATTGGTGCAAAGAACAAGACTACCATCATCACATATGATTTCTTCACTCACCGTATCATTACCTTGTGACAAGTCACATGTTGGTGAAG